>JAVSCE010010729.1:0-30773 GCA_032199065.1 Smutsia gigantea | reverse complement strand
GCTCATAGTTGGTGGGACTGGGCTTCAGTCCAGGTGTGTGGCAAATCCATGTCTTTAGCCAGCACACAGGTGGCCCTTGTTTGTGACACGGTGCCCTGCAAGGGTGATTTATTGTTATAACTTTGTTCCTCCTAAACAGGGGATCCCACAGAATCTTTTCTCCTGGGGTACTGTGGTCAGTTTTTACCCTGGGACAGAGGGTAAGAGGACCTAAGAGCCAGGGGAAGGCCCCTTCGGCCTAGCACCTGGAAGCCAGGGTTTCTACCACCCAGTTAGAGCAGGACAGCTCTGTCTTGGACCCAGCCTCAGAAGCTTCCCCCTCATGCCTTCTCCCCCATAGGATCCTCACAGAGGGTGATGAGGAGCCAGTCCCTCTTGGTCCTTTGAAGGGCCCCTGGTCTGCCTGGACAGAGAAGAGAAGAGGCTGCTCGCCCCACGCCAGGCAGAGGGCCAGGGGCCACTGCTAAAATGCCAACAGGGAAAACCTTACCGGGCATTTCCCAGCTGCATGATTAGGAGAACTACATCCCTCTGCCTCCACTGCCTCACACCACCCTTCCCCAAGCTCTCGGGGAAGCTGGCGGAGCCTACTTGCCTTTTGGCAGATGGTTGTCTGAATGTTAGGACGAAGGCAAAGGCCGCTTCCCCAGATCATCTAAGTGGCTAGCCTGCTTGAGTTTGATATTCTCCAATTGGCTGTCTGGGAAACAGTAACTTCTAGAAGGGCCAGGATTCCAGGCCCTCACCAGAGTCTGCGTGGAGACTGGGATTGTGGGCACCTTCTGCAGGAACAGGATTAAGAAGGTGCAGAGTAATCCTGGAGGTCCAGCTAAACTCTCTGCCTGCACAGTTGTCCCACACAGCCATCCTCTGGGCCTCTCTGCACAGTCGTCCCGCACAGCCGTCCTCTGGGCCTCTCTGCACAGTCGTCCCGCACAGCCGTCCTCTGGGCCTCTCTGCACAGTCGTCCAGCACAGCAGTCCTCTGGGCCTCCGTCCTTGGCACTGCCACCACTCCAGCCTCTGCTCTGCTCTCCTGCAGCCTTGTAACCGTGCCACTGTGTTACACACAGAGCGCTGGGCGGAGCTCTTTATATAGAGTCATTGCCCACAGGTGTGCAGTCAACTAGTTACCCAGGGCCAGGTGAGAATCCTGGCCACAGAAACTCTCATTTTATCCACAGTGGCTGGTGAGTGAGAGATCAGACTCCAGTGAGTGGGAGCTGTGGGGATACTATGCAGACAGCTTGGCACTTCTTTCAACAGCAGTGAGTTTAGCAGCAGGATGGACCGCCCTGCTTCCTTGCTGCCTCAGCTCTGCTCCTCCCAGGGGGATCTACCCACAGGGTCACGCCCACCCTAGTGTCTGCATCTGGATAGCTCTCTAGCTCCCAGACTTCCCACATCTGCTGAAACCCACCTCCCAGGGATGCTGGTGGCTCCTGTACTGTGCGGGTGGCAAGCCCTTGATTCACCCCTCATTTCCCACTGTCCCCCGAGCACTGCCTTTGTGACACCAGGAGCAGGATGTGGGCTTCTGAAATTTGTTCTCAGTGGGGCCCTCCATCCTTCCCTTTTGTCTCTCACAGCGGCACACCAACAGGGCTGTGAGCTGAATCCACACTCGGCACAGAGGGGAAAGGTGCCAAGATTCATCCCTGTTCTTCCTAGTTTGTGACATGTGGACTTCCTGGGTCATGGGCAGAGGGAAGGGACCACCTGTCTTCCTCACACTCGATCTGGTCATGGAGCATCTTCCTTCTCCGCCCACACCCACAATAGCCTCCCCTCCTCTGTGCTCCCTGCCCACCATCTCCACCCTCTTGGGCATGAGCAGAAACCCCAATCATCCTGACATGTCAAAGGCCTCCATGTGCAGCTGGGAAGCAGTGGCTTGAGACAGACACTTGAGTGTCGGCCTGAGTGTAAGCACATTCAAGGTGCCGTTGTGTGCTGAAGCCAGTTCTGGGAGTCAAGGCCTGCGGCAGGTGGAAGAAACCCAGGGAGCAAGATCAACTCAGGACCATGGTGCGTCCATGTATTTGGGTCACAGTCCCAGTGAGAACCTGGAAGAGCTTTACTCCCTCTCCTCGGTAGAACCGTGCACACTGCACAGGCGTCCGATTTTGTAAGACTTGCCCAGAGCCCAGCCATGGACTCTTTATGGATGGCACCATGCACTGCCGTTTCAGGACCCGGCTTGAGGGTTTGTGGGTGGAGACGGACAAACATGGCTTGACCTCTTGAGCAAGCAGTATAATAAAGAAGTAAGAGGAGCTCAGGGCGCAGGTGCGGGAAGGTGACAGGGTGAAGGGGGAGCGAGCACCTCGTGAGGTGCATCAGCAGAAGCTTTCTCGCAAAGCGGAATTCTGAGCAGCCGCTCCCTGTGGGGAGAACTAGGACGGTGTGTGAGAGGAGCCAGGGAGGGTGGCCATTCCAAACCATTGACCCCTCTGGAATCTGGGATGTGGTCTAGGCACAAGCCCTATGTCATTATAGCAAACCCTTCCATACCTCAGCTTCCCCTCCTGTAAATCCTATCTTACGGGATTGTTGGCAGATTTAAATGAGGCCGGGAATGTAAAATGAACACCAAGCAAAGGACAAGGTGCTGTGAAAATGGGCGCTAGTCAAGGTCCTGCCCAGGAGGCCGAGCAAGGTGGACAAGCTGCTGCTGTTCCATCCACGGGTCAGTGCCTCCTACTGCTGTGCCTCCTGCCCCGGTGGGAGGGGCGCCAAGGGGCCCTGCTTGCGGAAGCTGCCCCTCCTTTCTGCTGCCCACGGAAGAGAGGACTGCGGCTTGGCTGGTGTGCGCAAAACAGGGCAATGGCAACTGTCAGCAATGCCTTGGTCCCATGAACTTGCTGACAGCCATGACATCCCCACTGTGAGATTCTGTTGTTAATGACTTTCTCACCAGAGAAGCATTATTTCTGCTTAGGAGCGAATGGCACAGCGTTAAACCTACAGAGAGAAGTGCAGACCCAATCCTGTGCTCTGGGGGCTTCCAATATATGTACCATGGATATGGTAAAGGTTTTCCAGGGTAAAGACCCTGACCAGAAGATGAGGCTGTCTGGGGCCCTCACTGAAAGATGGGGGCCAGGAAGCGCCCCCCCCCCATGTTCCTGTCTAGCGTTCACCTGCCAGCTAAAATGCTGACTTGGAGGGTTGGTGGGGGAAGCTGGGGTCCATGCTGACCCTCCACTTCCCAAGGATCTTCTTTGAGAGACTCTATGGCGTTTCCATCTTTGGATCTTGCTCTGTATGGCAGAGACGCAGCACCGAAGCATGCCAACCCAAATAAATCATGGTGTTAACACAAATGCCCTAAATGGCAAAGGGGGGAGAAAGAGCCTGGAGATTTTATATCCCAGGGACTCCAAATCTCAGGCAGATGAACTTTTCTTAAAATGTTTCTGAGTGGCTAACATGGAGTGCCAGAAGAAGAGGTGAAGTTCTCTGCCTGCTCCCAGGTATGCTGGCAAGCAGGTGCCAAGGAGAGACACAGAATGAAAGGCAGAGCAACAGACTTGGGGTTCAGCGGCTGTGCTCAGTGTTTTTAAGTGGTAAAATGTTATTTCAAAGGGACGACTGTTTATTGATCAACTCTATTTCTAGGCTTCTTTGAAAAACAGGGCCATAAACTCTGGAGGAGCTTGCAGTTGGGGAATCAAGACGTACTGAGATTGTGCCTCTCAGACCCCAATTGCCAGAGCCTGCTGGGGTTTCTCTGTTTCCCCTTCGAGGGCAAAACTCTCCTTTAGCTAAAGTGATAGCTGTTTGCCCTTTGTCTCTCCAGCTTCCCCCGACTGCCCTTGGTTGCCATTTCTTCCACTGTCCCTCAGTGAGAGAATAAATGACAGTGGGGGCTAGGTCTGTGAGTTTTCTTTTCCAAGTTTCCCCAGAGTTTGCTTCCGCTTCTGGTCTTTTCCTATGAATGTCCATTTGAAGCACAAACCGACTTCAACGGACCCTTAGGGGCCTGAAGTTCAACGGCTCCATTTCCCAGATGAGAAAACCAAGGCTGTGGGCTGCCCCTAGTCCTGGGGTCAGCTGGGTACAGGGCTGCAAATAGAATGCAGGTTCTCTGACCCTCATCTAATGTTCTTTCCACTCCTGTTGATTTCCAAACCCCTCAGTCCACAGGTGAGGAGAGGGAGGCCCAGCAAGAGACGTGACATACCAAGGTCACATGGCCAGTTCCTGGCACAGGGACTTGACCTTCACAACTAAACACACTCTTCCCAGTCCATCACAAAGTTTTCCTTGTGGAAGTACTGCTCAACAGAGACACATATAAAACTTTGAATACCTGATGGGTTATGAAGCATGCCTGTGGCTCATAAAAATATAATTTGCATCATAAACTTTGCACATTCCAAATGAGTAACTAACTGTACTTGCTCTATTAAACATGCACGGCTTAATTAGCAATGATTTTCACTTGCTCTTTTAGAATTTAAAAGGCTTTGAAGAAGGGTTTGGAAGACTCATGGTTTTTGATGTAAAGAAAAGAAAAAAGCTGTCCAGCAAGGTTTGAACAGTCATCTTTTTTTTTTTTTTTTTTGCTCAATTCCTATAGCAAGCAGGTCATCTGGAACCAAGCCCTTTGGCCATTCCTTCCAAAACAAGGCATCCCAGCTCTCACAGGTCTAGTGGACTGTGAGGTTTGTCGCTACACTGAGGAACAGGAATCTCTTGAAATAAGAAACCGTTTGGTCGTTTATAATTCTATTTGTTTTCCCGCTTTTCTTGCTCTTATTTTTTGAGGGGTGTGCCTCTCCACCTGCCCCCTCCCACCATTATCCCCAGCCAACCTAACACAGGAAGCCTTGAAAGAAGTAAAAGAGGTCATGTGATAGGGGCAGGTTTAAGTGATGGGGAAGGGTGAGCTGGGCTCTGAAGGAGGGAGGGAAGGTGTGAGTGGAAGGCATCTGACGGAACTCCTAGTGGGCACTTGGTACAGGGGCCACAAGTGCCACAAAGACACTTTTCCAGCTTTTTCTGTGTGAGGAAGACATGTTACAGGTGGAAACATACAGGCACAAATGTCAGAGCTATATCATTAACTAGACAGCATTTTAGCACCCAAAGCACATGCCCCCTGAGTTGTAGGTAGCCAAGACAGAACGGTGTGCATTAAGCTGGGGACTGACCTGGGGGGAGCGAGGCTGAGATGTGTAACTTCCCATTGTCTGGGTCAGATCTGCTGGAAATGAGACAATTCCCAATTAGAAAGTGAGAACTCCATGGGATATCTATGGCCACAGCAGTGGGAAAGGACGTGACATTGGTCGAGTACCTACTATGTTCAGGCACTGTGCTGGAGGCCTCATTCCGTGATCGCTGGGTTGCATCATTGACTCGACCAGCATGTGTTGAGGCCCTGCCGTGTCCCAGGCAGTGTTCTCGCCCTCATTCCTCCTCTGTTTTGGGGTCTGTGTTGTTTCTGCTCTCCTGTGGAGTCTGGTGTGTATGTCCTGGAGTGCTCTAATTGCAAAATGGAGTTCTACACAGTGCGGGGTTGGGCATTTCACAGTGGGGCAGGCCTGGCTTCTAGGTTGCAACCAGTCTGGCCAGGGCGCCTTAGACTCAGTAGCCATGGGGTTCCAGGGTTTGTGGTAAGAAATCGTGTCAACTGAAAAAAACAAAATGAGAAAGGACATGTTAGGTAAGAAAGGAGGAGGGGCCCGGGCTGTAACTGAGGCCTGGGTCAGCAGCTGGGGGTAAAGACTAAGTGGGCAGTTTTAAAGCAACGGTTTACAAGAATTCCCTGGAGGAGTTATTGAGCAAGTGGCTCCTGTTGGGAGCCTGCAAGCCTCCTGTGCCACCTTCTCTTGGAGCAGTGAGAGCCCGGAGCTCTCTGGGGCAGCGCCTGCCTGCTCAGGCAGAAGGCACCGGGCTTGGCAGGTGGCGCAGGGACGGGGCAGCAGCTGCTTGGGGAGGTTTCTGCTGAAGGCTGGCCTGTGTGCGGCGTGGTTCCAGTCCGCTGTTGGCTGTCCTTACTGTTCTCTGAACTTTTTTCTTAGTATGATTGGATTCTGAATGGGTGCTGGCCCCTTGAGCAGCCCGAACTCAGCAGCAGGGGCTGGAAGAGGAGGGTTCATTGTTTTGTTTTGTTTTTGAAAGGCAAACACTTGGTTAGCCCAGAGTGCAGTGTGAACCAGACAGCTTGAGGGTGGATAGCTCCGTTCAGCCGATGCTTTGAGGCTTTGGAAGGAGAGACTACCTTAGCTCGCTAGGTGGGGTGGGACAGAACCCTGAGGCACCTTCCCGGGGGGCAGGGGGTGGATCCCTAATCCCTAGGGAACACGTACTGGGAAGGCCGTGAAGACCCAAGCATTGCTAGCAGCACATTCCCACATCAGGGAAAACCTCCAATTCCAAACTGCAAACCCTAGAGATGATTTTCAGGTGGTAGGCTTACTCCCTGAGTGACTGCTCTGCGCTAAGGGATAGAGGTTTGGGGTAGAGATAAATCTGACCTGGCCTGCGCTACAGAAGTCCAGGGATGTGGCTCATTGTAACACAGGAAGCTGAGTCGGTAAGAGGTACTCATACTACTAAGGGAGTATGAGGGGGACGTGATTCCCATGGGGAGCATCTGGGCTCAGCATCCACCCTTTCTTCCCACTGGCTAAACAGTCATCCCTCGCAGCTTAGCACTGGGGACTTACTTTTCTGCTCTACTGGCCAAGGGATGTGCTTCTGAACACCTCTGAGGAGAAGCCCTTGGGGCCTGGGCTTGCCAGCAGCTTGTTGCAAGAAGGATTTTGTCCTACAGGGTCCCTGTTCTATTTTCAGAGACAGCAAAGCTTAAAACCTATTACATCAACAGGTCGGCATCCTTGCGGGTTCGTGAGATCCAGAATAAATGTTCCCAATTCAGAGGTGAAGAAACTGAGGATCACAGTAGGAAGCCAGCTGCAGAATCACAGCCAGAACCCAGAGCCTTAACTCCCATCTCACCCCCTTAAAGGCAGAACATGTGCTTGAGATGAGCACATTGAGAGCCTGTAAAAGGTAAAGATTTAAAAAATGGAAATAAAATGTTACATAATAACTAAATTGCATGAGTCCTACCTTCCACCTTTTGAGAGAAGAGCAGGACGTGTCCTCTTCAACTTGACCTTCAAAACCCAGTGAATGAATCTAACCTAGAAGGGGAGGGTGCGCAGTGCAGAGCACAGGAAGGGAGACTGGGTCAGAAAGCAGGGTTACAGAGCCGGAAAACACGTAGACTGTGTGCTGGCACAAGCCCAGGGCATGGCAGATGCTCCACTGAGGTCCATTCCTTTTCTTCACAGAGGGACTAAGACCCCCCGGGGGCTGATGAGGTCTTGGCAGAGTCACGGTGGCGTAATGGGCAATTAAGGTGTTGTTCAGACATCCATAGATAATGACACATTTGACTCTGGATTGAGCCTTTCCCCAAAGGTTTCAGCTTTGTGATTTACTTGCATGATTATGATTATATAAACTAGATTGGGAAAAAAAATCAAGGAGACGCATGGATTTGCTTCCTTCGGTATTCACTTATTGCACATTGAATATCTTTAATTGCTAGCTCTCTGTTCCCCACTCTCAGCCCCACTCAGGAATGGATGGAAGATTTGGGGGAGGGGGTGCGAGAAGATGAAAACTTATCAAGGTCTTGCTATTAACTAGCAACTTTGTTTAGCACATCGTATATTATCTGTTCTGTTTTTATAACACCCATATGCATATGCACTTGGTGACTCTGTGGGTCTTCTGATAGTCACCCATCTCTGGGAGTCACTGAGGAGTACAGCTTCCTAACTGCTTAGCAGAATCACTGGACAACACATGATTACTGACTGGCTGAATCAATGTACATTTAGGTCTTAGAGCTATATAAAGCCTTTGATTGCAACCTTTTGTTGGGTGCCCAGAGTTAGACACACTCAGGAACAGAGAAACTTTCCTTATGCCCCTCATCTCCTGGGTTTTCATGCAGAAAAATGACAGAGTTGATGGTTATAAAGACTTCTGGTTACAGGAATGAAATTCTCTCCTCATTGACTGACATTCCTGGTGTGGCACGGGTAAGAAAGAGTCAAGATATTTTGAAAATGACAACTTTTTTGAAGCATTGTAGGCCAACTTCTTTCTGTAAAAGGATGCTTTTTACCCCATATCACATGTGTGCTCTGCAAAAGCACTTGTTGAAAGTCTTCCTGGAGCAGAGGGAAAAGCAAGGAGAGCTCTTAAGCTGGTCCTGAGGGGCCTCTGTATACAGTCTCTAGACCTACAGTCTCTCTCAT
This sequence comes from Smutsia gigantea, assembly GCA_032199065.1. Taxonomy (NCBI): domain Eukaryota; kingdom Metazoa; phylum Chordata; class Mammalia; order Pholidota; family Manidae; genus Smutsia; species Smutsia gigantea. The sequence continues at coordinate 22,486 of JAVSCE010010729.1, read as the reverse complement.
CCGCTGAACTGGGTGCAAGCTGCCCAGGTCTGAGTGGTAGATGCCCTCCCTTGGGTTGGTACAAAAGAGGGAGCAATATTGCCGAAGTTCCTTTTTCAGACTGAGGAACCCATGTGCTGATTTCCTCTTTTGATGATTTCAGAGAAATCGAATTGCATGATAGATGCCCAGATAAACAGGAGAAATTGGAATCAAAGCAGCTTTGGGACGGAGCTTATCAGCAGAGTTTTAGTGGCGATTAGCTTGCTAATCACGCACCAGGAGTAGCTTCCAGGCAGACCAAGCCCATGTGTAAGTGGGCCCACACGCAAGCACACCCACGCCTAGCTGGCAGGTCTACAAGAGGACCCTGACAGTCTCCCGACGGCTGAGTAGTCTCCGACCTTACCTCTTCTCAAGAATCTTCAGCTTTCCTCGCTGGGCAAAGGCATGGTGAGCTGTCAGATCTCGTACAAATCTCAGGGATTTGGAGGAGGAGGTGGAGGAAGATTCCAGGGCTTCAGCGGCGGCTTGGCCGTGGTCTCTGGTGGGAGCCAGAGATCAGCCTCTGGTTTCTCCTGTCTGAGCCGCCATGGTGGTGGCGGAGGGGGCTTCGGTAGAGGTGGCTTTGGCAGTCAGAGCTTAGTTGGCCTCGGAGGGACCAGAAGCATCTCCCTTAATATGGCTGGAGGAGGCTCCAGTGGTGGATTTGGGGGCAGAGGAGGTGGCTTCAGAGGGGCAGTGGCTTCAGTGGAAGTGGCTTTGGAGGGGGTGATGGCTTTGGAGGTTTTGGGAGTCCTGGGGTCTTGGGGCCTGCAGGATTCTCTGGTGGAGAGGTATCCACAAAGTCTCTATCAGTGAGAACCTTCTGCAGCCTCTCAATGTGGAAGTCGACCCAGAGATCCAGAAAGTTAAGTCTCAGGAGCGGGAGCAGATCACAAATCTCAACAACAAATTTGCATCCTTCATTGACAAGGTGAGTCAAGAGAAGATGGCTCTGTCTGATGCTCAGGCGGCCTTCCTTCCAGGCTAATTGAAAAGTGAACGACCAAGATCTGTTTCTTTAGATGTCACTGATGTGGTCTTACTGGCAACATCCAAATGGGAAAGATGCCGGCTTCGAGGCTACATCTTCCGTAACAGCCTGCAGATAGGAATGATCTGTGCCTTTGGGTTTATGGTTTCAGGCTAAATAAATACCACGTAGAGAAAATTTTGAAAAATCACAGAAACCCTGATACAGACAAGAAACCAGCTGGCTAGTTCAGGCCATGTGACAGCAGGTTTGGAAGGGATTGGGAAGACATCTTCTTCTGAGATAGTCTTCCTTTCCCTGGAAGTTATCACTCTGCTAACTCCTGGGAAGCAGAACCTGAAATATCTGCTTGGGGATGAATGAGATTCCAGCCTTCAAGAGAAGCATTCCAAGTTTTGTGACCCATAAAATCTTTATTGGGGTCACTCAGGAGTGTAGTAGGATTTTATCCTATTTCAAAGCAAATGAAGCTGTCTAAGGAATTTACAAGGCTCTCAAAACCCAGACTGAGGAGCCACGCCCTCCAGCACGCTCACACACAGCACCTTCAGGTGCAGAGCCAGTGTATGCTCGCTTGTTTCTCCCAAGAATTTATGGGACCTTTGCCAGGAATTCAACTAGGATGGAAAAGGGAAATGGCTGGAATCTTGGGAGTAGCTGCAAACAAAATAGTGGGCAGTGAAGTAGGAAAAGATGTTCTCCGCATGGAGAATGCCAAGTGTGTACCCTTAGGAGTCTGTAGAACCTTTCAACTGTGGAGGCAGAGAGCTCTGAAGCTCTGCCTGGCATTATCTGGCATCCAGCTGGTGAGGACAAAGCTGTGTGGATTGCCCTGCCTCTAGAAGCTGGACCAGAGCTGACTCTGGCGAGTGTGGCCTGTTGGCAGGAAGGGCAACCGAGGGCTCATGTATTCCCCTTCTGGTCACTGCAGGTGCGGTTCCTGGAGCAGCAGAACCAGTGGGAGCTGCTGCAGCAAATCGATGTCGGAAGCCACAGAGTCAACCTGGAGCGCATCTTTCAGGCGAACACTGAAAAACTGAAGAATCAACTGAATGCGCTCTTGGCAGAAAGAGCATCGCAAGATTCGGAGCTGAACAACATGTAGGATCTCGTAGAGGATTTTAAGAAGTAGGTGGCAGAGTAAACACTGAGTGAGAAAAATACTGATCTGAGTTGTTTGATCTGTCCCCCAGAAAACCACTCATCTCCCAGTAGTGTTTGTGGTAATAAGAGGGAGAGGCATCTGAGTCTTTGTAGATTATTTGTGAGGAAGATACTTAGGGCTTCAGAAGTTGTGTCTTATTCACATTTGAGGGTTAATTTATAGAAAGCATCCTCATTTGGGATATCATACTTTCAACTGAGACAGTTAAAGAGTTTTTAACATTGCCAGAGGATGAAGTATTTGGGGTGAGTCCAGTGGAAAAAGGGAAAGAGTCAACAAACTAGAACCAGTATAATGGCTGTGTCCCTGGGTCCCAACAGGTATGAAGATGAAATCAACAAGCGCACAACTGCTGAGAATGACTTTGTGATGCTTAAAAAGGTGAGAGAGAGAATGTCATGGCTGGGGCAGGAATGAAGGTGTTTCAGAGGTCCATGCTGTCCAAACAGGCTGAGAAAAAGCAGTAGCCAGGGGAAGGGGTGAGGCGTATCCATGGTTGATTCTCCTGGAAACCAAAGTGTTGCTGAAGTTTAAGCTTCTGGAATTGTTCTGGAAATTGGCTAGAGCATTTCCCACCAATAAGCTTCTTAAAGTACCTATTGGATCATGAAAGATAAAAACACAGAGAACGCTTTATTTTTCTCCTAAACAGCTGAGGAAGAAATAGACTTCTCTTAGAATACCTGCTGACTGATGGGGTCAGTTGTGCTGACAAAGGCTTGAGTTAGAAGGCAAGTGGGTCGTCAGCCTGGTTCCTACAGAGGCTTTGGGTAAAAGCCAGAGAATTCGGGAGAGGTGGGCTGGACAGACAGGATGAGTCGAGGACTGTTGAAAGCCACTGAGACCATTATGCCCCATAGTGGGAACACAGTGTCTCAAGCTGGAGGGAGAGAATGGTTCACAAAGCTTGGTCCCATCAGAGCTCTGACAGTGTCCGGGGGCATGGCCAGTGAAGTGGGCATGGAGCCTGCAGCACTGTGGACCCCAGGCCAGATGGGTTCCTTTGGGGACATGGCTACCTGAGGTGTGTGGGATGCCGGAGAGCAGCTCACAGCGACTGGCTGGAGAAGAGTGGCTAAGAGAGGGTAGGACCCATACCCTGGGCAAGGGGTGGGGGAGGCATGAGTTTCACCAGAGGCTCCTGACCTTTCTTGAAGGATGTGGACAGTGCCCACAAGACCGATGTGGAGCTGCAGGCCAAGGCAGACGTGCTGAACCAGGAGGCTGAGCTCATGAGAACCCTCTTGGATGTGGTAAGGAGGCTACTCCTGGGTAGGTCCTCGCTTCCTACCCTTCCCACCAAAGGAAAGTCCTTCCCATTTACTGGGAAGTTGGCATGTGGGGTTTATGGACTGCTTAACTTCAACTTGCCATCATTCTGGTCCATTCAGGAGCCTCTATGATGTAGATCTTGGAGGAGAGGGGCTTTTCTTCTGGTATCATACAAGTAGGGCTCAGGAAAGCCCAGGACAACTCCCCCTCACTCCATTCCCCAAATGTCCAGCTCCCATTAAGAGGAGACTTGTCCTGTTCCGATTCCATGTACTGCAGATATCAAAATGTAATATTCTCCCTCCATCTCTGCCCAAAGGCACACACGTGACTTCTGAAACAGGAAGTAAAATTGAAGGCATTTGCCAGTAATTGGTGTTCTTCTGGGGACATCAAACTGTATTAAACTTATCAAAACAGTGTAAATGGTGAAGGCTGTTAAATAGGAGGCTCAGAAGTACAGATTCCTCTCCTATAATTTTCAGGACAACCTTGACAGAGGCCTAGGAATGGTGGTTATATTGCTTTAAATGCCACCCAGTGCATGCTTAGTGTGGGAATCTGTGTATTTCCCTAAGCCTGGGGACAGGGCTGCCTCCTTATTGCCTTTGGCTGTGGGCAGGGAAGCCAGGGCCAGACCGCCTGTGTGTTGCAGGAGCTGTCCCAGACGCAACAGCATATCACCAACACCAACGTCATCCTGTCCATGGACAGCAACAGGAGCCTGGGCCTGGAAAGCATCATCTCTGAGGTCCATGCCCAGCATGAGGAGATCGCCCAGAGGAGCAAGGCTGAGGTGGAGACCCTGTACCAGACCAAGGTGGGTGTGAGGAGAGCAGCGGCATCATTCCCAAGAAAGGGTGCCTATAGTACCCCAAATGCCCTCAATAGAAAATGGCACTGAGTCTTTTGCGGGTGTGAGATGGTCCCCCACCTCCCACGAAGGAGCCATGACATTCAACTTGGTCGACCCTCCCTGGACCAGTATCAGACTTTCCTCAGCTCAAGCCAAGCTTCCTCCAGGCTGCAACTGCCCTCCTCTTCCTGCACAGTATGAAGAGCTCCAGGTTACTGCTGGGAAACACGGGGACAGTCTGAAAGAAATCAAGATGGAGATCGGTGAGCTGAAGCACATGATCCAGAGGCTGCAAGGGGAGATGGCCCATGTGAAGAAGCAGGTGTGGCATGGCCCTGAGGACTGGCGCTGCTTCACAAGGTCAGTGGGGCTCGGTGCAGGCTAGAGGTCCTCTACAGGGGTGTGCGGGCATATGTGAGAGAGGGACAGGGCAGAACCTAAGAAATTCTAAGTCTAGCATATGTTGCTCCCAATGCCTCAAGTGTAACATAATTTAAGGCTTATAATAAATTTTAGAGTGGTCTGAGAGCCCTTCTGAAATAAGGATGAGGACAGGGCAAGAACTGTGTTAACTTCTGATTGCTTGCACAGTGAAAGAGGACAGTAACAAATGAAGCAAGAGGTCACTTGACTTGCTGTGGACGGCAGGCATAACTTCCCATCTGTGCTTAGCACAAGCCTTAGGCATTGCCTGGCCGTGTGATGGAGGCCTAGTGGGCTGTGGGGAGTTGGCCTGAGGCCATAGGTTAGCTTTAGAAGAGATAATGTGGGGTGGAGAGTTGACTCCATAAGCAGCAGTTCTGTGAAGCAGTCCACATTGAATGTTTTCATTTGCAGCTATAAAATGGGATAATGACTCTGGGCCTGTACTGCGAGGATCAAAGGTCATTATGGGGAAGTGTAGGGGCCAGTTAAAGGTGATTTGGGAAGATAATGGCCCAGAGACAGCGGCAAGTCTCAGCACATTTGTCTTGCCTTAACTCGAGGGAGACTCAGCATTCCCACACACTAAACATTTCCACTTCCTGTCCCCTTCTGCTAGGCAGACTCTCTGTACGAACAGAAACCTTGTCACCTTCTCTCCCAGTCTAAGAGCCTGCAAGAAGCCATGGCAGATGCTGAGCAGAAGGGAGAGCATGCTGTCAAAGATGCACAGAACAAGCTGGCTGACGTGGAGGATGCCCTGCAGCGGGCCAAGGAGGACCTGACCGGACTGCTGCATGACCACCAGGAGCTGCTCAACGTCAAGCCGACCCTGGATGTGGAGATTGCCACCTACCACAAGCTGCTGGAGGGCGAGGAGTGCCGGTGAGAGGCCCTGGGAGGGCAGAAGGGTGCCCTGACCCATGTCTCCCTCTCTCTTAGAACCAGGGCTGCAGTCAATGGTAGAGAAAGCAGAAGTGGGGCAGGGTCTTCTGCTGGCTGAGGGCTGTCATCCCTGAGTTCCCCAAGCAGAGATTCAGGGCACCAGGCATTAGTGTGCAGCCCATAGATTCATCAGTTTGGATGACTAACAAAGCAGATTAAGTTAAACTAAGCAATAAGTTAATTCTGGTCTTTTCTGAGAGAACAGAATGCTGTGAAGACAGGTTAATCCTAGACAGTCTGAATGAAACATTGGTCTCTGGGTCTGCAGGGTGAGGAGCCTCTTCTCCCCCGACCTTGTGACCCAGAGTGGGGAGATCGTGTGTTGGAAGGTGCTGCCGGCAGAGGCATGACTGGCTGACTGCTCACCTGGAGCAGGTGCCAGCCTAGTTCTTCATAGGTTTCTGGAGTGACAAACAGAACCATTTGCTAACCCCCAGAAGGGGAACCTTTCCTCCTGTTGTGGTCTGGGACCTTTGTCAGTTAGCAGCACTGCTGGTGATTTAACCTGGGAAGAGCTGCCCCAGGCCGCCAGCAAGCCAGGATGACAGAGCCTCTTTGCTCGGGCTGTTGCTCTCTTCTCTCTGCTAGGCCATGCCTCCGATCCCCAGCTTGCTAGAGGATGTGGGAAAGACTTCAGATGAAGCGGAGGGTGGAGCAGGAGGGCGGTATCAGGGCCATGTGTGATTCTTTCTGAATTAAACACCCATAGTGCTGCCTCATTTCAAAATTCCTGGTGTGGCTTGGATACTGAATATCAGACTCCAAAAGACACTTAAATACAAAAACAGGTTGCAAAGTCACAAGTGAATTTGCTTTTTGATCATTTTTGTCAGAGCAAAAATTTGAGATGGATTGGGATGCCAGTGACAGAAATGTGGGGCTTGTCACATCTCTGTGATCTGGCGGCATGGAAGGCGCTGGGGCCTGGTTTTGTGGTTGGAAGTGGTAAAACATGTACACAGAACCCAAGTGCTCTGCCATGGGCTGTTTTCTCTCCCTCCCGGACAGGATGTCTGGAGACATCAGTAACAACGTGACAGTGTGTAAGTGTCTGGGTGTGCTTCCGTCCTGTGGGCGGCGTGTGGGGAGGCAGGCCGAGGCAGCGGACCTGCTGGGCTGACACTACCTCCCTCTGCAGCGGTGACAAGCAGCACCATTTCCTCAAGTGTGGCGTCCAGCGCTGGCTTCGGAGGCCCTGGTTCTGGAGGAGGAGGCTACAGTTCTGGAGGAGGACACAGCTCCGGAGGTGGCTCCAGAGGAGGCTTTGGTTCTGGAGCGGGAGGGCTCTTGCTCTGAAAAGGATGGTTCTGGCTCAGGTGAAGGTTGTGGTTACAGCATGACCTTCTCTTTTAGATAAAGAGGGAGTCCCGCTCTTGACTCTCCCATTCCAGAATGTAGAAGCCTGTCTCTGTACATTTAATTGACAGCAAGTCAAACCCGTCACCCATCTTTGATGGTATTTTTGGGGAAAGAGATACCCACATACAGTTTTTGAAATATCTTCTCTCTGATCCGATTAATTGGAGTCAGTGCCACTCTCTGCCCCCTGGGGAAGAATCTGCATCATCTACATTTGTGCTTCCAGCTCTGCCCTCTTTCCTAGCCCCTGCTTACATTGCCCTTCTGGTGGGCCTTTTCCCACCAGATAGTCTGTTGAGGACCTCATCTCAAAGCCTGAGCCTTTCCCTGGCAGTGTCCCCAGGAAACATGTTTCTGGGTATATATCCCATCATATTGGCTCTGCACCTGAAGTGCTGTGGTCTTGGTGTCTGTACAGTAAATTTCATTTGTGATTCATAGCATGTGATGTGTGTTTAATGGCAAGCCTTGGCAAAAGTGGGCAGCCAGGAGATGTTGTTACTCACTGTTGTCTAACTTAAGGCACCAGAAAATGGAGAGATTAGAAATGATAAAAGATAAGCTTCCTGGAGGAGGGACATGTCGTCCTGAAGCAGTGTAGCTTGGAAAAAAAAGGTGTTTTTTCTGGAAGTCTTTAAGAACAGGAGGGGCCAGGCCTGGAGTCAGTGGCTGGGTGTGATATTCTCAGGAAGTATTTGCCAGACCTGGGGAATGTGATATGGACAGGAGGTTGACAAGATGATTTGTGGAAAATTCTCCCTCCTAGAAAAAGCCACTCTTAAACAAGCATTTTCCAACGACTGCCACCCCTCCCTGCCCCTTCTGAGGAGAGCTTTGATCTGAGACCCCTTCTCCTCCGGGCAAATCAGTTGAGCCCCTCGCGTGTCCATCCAGCCTGTCTGCCGCTCTGAGCTTCCAAGACCGAATTCCCACAACCTGACCTAGGTCCTGGGCTTTCTAGGTCCTCACAATCCCGTGTCCCAGGTGGGCGCTGTCAACAAGGCTGAAGGAGAGTACTTGGGGACATCTCTGGAGGGCTCTAAAGTGATCTCCAGAACAATGACTGCTGCCTTCACAGAACACTCCCCTGCATCCATCAGAGAAGTCCTCCACACATTCAGCTGATAATGGCCCCTCTTTGCCCCTCAGGCAGCAGCTCTGTGGGATCCCCTCCCCCGGACATCTCAAACAGGGCAGCTGCTTCCATGGGTGTCACAGTGATGTCAGCGCCTCCCCCAGAAAGGCCTTGTTACCTGGCAGGGGCTCCCTGGGACTCAGGAGTGGCTGGGCAGGCAGGAAGGGCTCGTGGGTTGGTATCGGACTGGCCGGAGTCATCCAGACCAAGGCCGGTGGTTTTGCCTGGCTGTGGCCAAGCCTCCTGTGTGTGGTGTTTACGAGGCAGCGGGTGCGGCTTCAAACAGCTCAGAAAAAAATGCTGGGGGATTCTTTTCTTTTCATTCTACTTATGCTTCAAGTCCTCAGTAAGGCCTTAGTTGAGTCTAGAGTGTCTTCCTGTTCCTAGAGGTTGTAGAGAGAGGTTTGAGAAGTACTACAATGAGGCATTAATAGAGAACAGATGTTTTTGCCTGTTCCCAGACCCAGACAGCCCCAGGGTTGAGGGAGCAGGGCACAGAGCTTTGCTGCCTGCAGGGGGCAAGGTGACAATACATGGGGCTGAGCGCTCTAAGGCGATGTGCTGCTCAGAGGAGGGCTCTGAGAGCTGCGCCAGCCTGCTCAGGTGAGGGTGTGGGCTGGGAAGGCTACGAGGTGCACAGGCGGCCAGGCTGTTCTAGGTTGTGTATACCATGCACACATGAACATGACCTTAAATGGGGCCTAGCATCCCAGACATTTGGGCCTGAAGGGAGCTTTAGCATTCAGTGAATCTGAACCTCCAGTTTAGGTAAGAAAACAGGTAAGGCCCAGGATGGGCCTAGAAACCAGACCTCCACTCCCAATTCATGTTTAAAGGCTTCAGGCATGGTGAGCTGCCTGATAACCTTGTGAAGGGAAAGAAGGCAAGGGAGGTAAGGCGGCAGCTTTTATTCCCACTGCCTTCATGGCTGACCTCGGTGGTGTGAGATTCCAACCCCCTCTCTGGTTCATGCTCCTCACGGCTACCCCACCTGGGAAGCAGGCCTTCTTTTCAGATCTACTCAGATACGTGTTACTTTCATGTTGATCTCTAATAGCAAAACGAGCCTTGTACATGAACTCAGACGCCTGAGGTGTGAAAGAAATCTGGTTCTAAGCAGGTGTTGGAGTGAGGGGCCATCTCGGGGGGACCGATTTGCCTTTCCTCCTAAGTATTGCAGGGGACTGGCCCAGAATCCAGGTCTCACCCCTCTCCGCAGGGCCTCTGGCCATCTTTCACCAAATGTAATAACTGACTTGTCATGTCTTGGGCTTCAACAAAGAGATGTGCACAGGCAGAAGGGTTTACAAGCTCTATTTCTACAGGGAACAGGGCTAAATATTTATATCCTGTTGATGTTGCAGAGTATTTGGGATACCCTCCCTGTTGTGGTTCCCCCCCTTTCTCTGTCTGTGAATCCTGGTGTGAATTCAAACAAGCCTTTTTCCTCCCCTTTACCATCTCTTCCCTGTCAACTCAGATGAAAGTACTTGGACAGCTCGCCTCGTCCAGGAAGCCCTCTTGGGTGGAACACTCCAGCGTCTACTTGCTGTGAAGAGGGGATGGCCTTGCCCTGGGAATCAGGAGACTTAAATGCTAACCTTCATCTTGGGGGAATCTCTGTGGGGCACCAGACTAGTCATTTCTCCTCCCAAGGCTCAATTTCAGCCCCAGTTAAAGGAGATGGAATGAAATGATCTACAGATCCCTCCAGCCGAAATTCATCTATATGTTTGAGGAAATCTCAACCAAAATCACAGCGAGATTCTTTTGTAGAAATTGGTAAGATTATTCAAAATATATTTGGAAATGCAAATTACCTGGACTAACCAAAATAATTCTGAAAAAACAATGTTTGGCAGACTCAGACTACTTGATTTCAAGACTTCTAATACTCAAGACAGTGTGGTGTTGGCTAAAGAATAGATGCATAGCTTGATGAAATCGAATAAAGAGTCAGAAATAGACAATTACCATTCCAGAGGAAACTATAAGAGAAATTCTTTGTGACCTTTGGGTTAGGCAATGATTTCTTACATAAAAACACTGAAATCATGAGCCATTAAGAGGGAAAGACTTAAAAGTTAAACTTCATCAAAATTAACAACTTCTCCTCTGTAGAAGACACTGTCAAAGGAATGAAAAAACCAGCCACAGCCTGGGAGAAAATATTTGCAAAACACATAGCTGATAAAGGCCTTGTAACTAGAGTACATAAAGAATTTTCAAAACTCCTTAATAAGAAAACAAACACATCAAGAAAAACGGACAAATGTTTGAACAGATGCTTCATTAAAGAAGACACAGAGATGGGAAATAAACACATGAAAAGTTGCTCGACAGCATTAGTCGCTAGGAAAATGCCAATTAGAGCCACAGTGAGATACCACCATGGCTATGAGAAGGTCTAAATAAGCAAATCAGACGATAACAAGTGCTGGAGAGGATGCGGAGCGACAGGGTCTCTTCATGAACTGCTTTTGGGAATGAAGAATTGTATGGATACTTTGGGGGCTTGTTATAAAGTTTCAGTATGTACTTACCATATGACCTAGACACCCCTTTCTCCACATTTACCCAAGAGAAATGAAAAGTTATATTCACACGAAAGCTTGTATGTGAATTTTTATAGTGGCTTTATTAATAATTACCCAAACTGTTAACAACCTAAATGTCCTTCAGCAGGTGAATAGACAAACCGTCTGCAGGCAATTGTACAATTGGATACTATTCAGCCATAAATAGGAAAGAACAGATGCATGTAACACATGGATGAATCTTAAAGGCACTCTGCTGAGCCAGTCTCAAGAGGTTACATGCAGTGTGCTTCCACTTATATGACAGTCTGGAAAAGGCAAGACTAGAGGGACAGAGAACAGGTCTGTAGTTGCCAGGGATGGGATATAGGGGGAGGGGCTGAACTACAAATGGGCATGGGAATTTTGTGGGGGGCAAGGGAACTGTTCTCTGATTGTGGTAATGGTTACCTGAGTGAATGCATTTGTCAAAATTCAAAGAATTGTACACCAACAGGAGTGAGTTATACCATGGGCAAATCATTCCTTGACAAACCGACTTAAATTATATACATATGTCTAAAACGTGAACTTACTATGAAGTCAATTGTAGAGAACAAGGAGATTGTTTGGTAAATGTAAAACCTGACACTGAAAGGTGAAAGAAGATGCTTTATAGTCAATATATTCTGTGCTTTCATTTCAGTGCGCTGCCTTAAGAGAATCTTGATCCATGCAGACTGACTGATGCGAATATTAATAATATTTGTAACTAATCTAGTTACTTTTCATTGAAAGATAAAATGCAGGAGACCCTTTAGTTCAAAGTCTGCAGAAGAATGAGTTAGTTTAATGCATTGTTGAACTCCAGTGAATTAAAATTTATTATAGATAATATTTCGATGCACATGTTTATTTTAATTCAAGTTTAATGAGGATTAATTTACATACAAACATGCTTTGTATTGCATTTTAAATGTAAACCTCAATAATTTAAAAAACTCCCACAAATGTATATGCTCTTGTAACCACTACCACAATAACAATATAAAACATTTCCACCACTCCATAAATTGCCCCGGGCTCCAGGGGTATCTATATATAATAAAAAATATAAAAGTTATATAAAACTATATACGAAATTATATGTGGATATTTAGGTGGGGGTAGGGAGGCAGAAGCAATTTCCACCAACTATAGAAAACTCCATTGAATAAGTCTCTCTGAATCACTATTCTTTCTAAATATCAGTTTCTAATTTTATCAGTGTCATTGTCCAAAAGCTTCTAGAAGATGTATCTCAAGTTTTTGTACTACTTTGGTAGAAACTAAAAATGTTGGAATACCAAGAGTCTCAGAAAACATTATCTGAGAGCTTTTTGGGTATAATCTCAGACACCTCGTATTGCCTATGTCAGCAGATAATTGATAGATAAATAATAAGATATCCCTGCTAAGTGATGATTATTTGACATACTGCTCCTAAATAGATGGTATTGTTTATCTTCTTGTCACTTTCAGCTTCGGAGGAGCTAAACTCACGAACTTGTCCTTGGCCAGCTGCCAACTCCAAGGAACATATAAAAGGAGATTTCTGAACCCTGGCAGGGAAACACTGAGACACCTTCTTCCTACCTCTCAGTGTCTCTCACTCCCGTGTCACCATGAACAGGCAGCTCTATGCCTTGAGGAGCCAGAGAGGAAGCTTTAGCAGTGGCTCGGTCATCCTGCCAGGAGGATGCCTGATAGGGGCAAGAAGCTCACTGTTGGTCCACTGCAAGGTTCTGCCAAGCCGGGAGGTTACAGTAACCAGAGTCTCATTAGCCTTGAAGGGAACAAGAGCATCCCCACCAGTGTGGCTGGAGGCCTAGGCCATGGTGGCAGTCTGGGGAACTATGGGGGTGGACGTTTTGGAGTGTGCCATCTTGCCAGAGTGGATTTTGGCCTCGGTGGTGGTTCTGTGGGACTGGGGCCTGTAGGTCCAGCACTCTGCCTTGGGGGCATCCATGAAGTTGTAATGAATCAAAGCTTGTTGGAGCCACTGGATGTGAAGATCAACCCTGCAGTCCAGGACTTGAAGCAGCAGGAGTGGGAGCAGATCAAGGAACTCAACCAGTTCACTTCCTTTATTGACAAGGTGATGTTGATGCCTGGAGGCCAGACAGCCAGGCCTGGATAACTTCAGGGATCTGCAAAAAGTTCTTTCTGCCATGATGGGAATATGACCAGTGGCTATCATATCGGACAGCTTGGGTCTAGATTACTTGAGGTCAACTAGCCCAGTCCTTGTCTCTTAAAATTGGCCCCAGTGGAAGGCGCCCACTTTGTTTTTCATGTTCTCCAAACCTCCCTAGGAGACTGGATCTGATGCTCAGCAACCTGTCACTGCCACGTCAAACTTAGGGCCTTGCAGTCTCAGCACAAAATAAAGGTGACCCCTCCTGCATGTACAGTAAATCAGAACAGCCTGATGGGTTCAGCCTTGAAGAAGTCAGAATGGTCAGTGGTTATCTTGTAAGTGGACCCACTGACACTGGCAAATGTTTTCTTCCCTATAAGTTGTTATGTGATTCTGGGTCTAGGATTTTCTTTCTGTGCAAACTGGCATTTCTACTCTCAAAGCCAGTGAATAGACACCACCACACAAATCAGATGTTCAGTTAATGGACTCTGGAAAAGGAATGTGGGGATGATACAAATGGTATGGCCAGGTGATTTTTAAATTCTGTTGGTCAGTCTGGGAGTGGTGAATTATTTTCATAGACTTGAGGAATTCTTACCTTCAGATCTCATCTAGTCTTCACACCCAAAGAGGCCAGACTTCTTATACTTGCCACACCACCAGTCAGCTCTTAGAGCAACCTCGGACTGAGGTTTACTCTGAATAGCCCTGGGAAGATTGAGGGGGCCAGGAAGGTTGCCTCTTGAGTTTGTGCCAATGAGATGCTTGGGATTGCCTGGGTAGAATGCTTTAGTTGTACCTGGCCCCACCTTTCTCAGGGTGCTCTTTTTAGGGAGGAGCAGCTATGGATTGGCACTACTGGATAGACTTGGAGCTGGGAAAAAAATAAGGAGATGCCAATAAGAAGTAAAGTAGAATTGGTGAATGTGCCCAGAGCTCTAGGTTCAGGGCAGGCTTACCAGTGTAGACAGTACATTAAGGAACTATGTTTTTTCATGGTGACTACAGCTGATAACACTGTATTGTATAATTGAAATTTGTTGAAAATGTAGAACTTGTGTTCTCACCAAAAAAAAAAGAAAAATGTTGATGTGAGGCAATGATGTGTTAATTAACTGGATGAGGAGAACCCTTTCATAATGTATATGTACGTCAAATTTTCATGATCTACACTTCAAATACCTTATAATTTTATATGTTAGTTATACCTCAATGAGGCTGAAAAAAAAAGGGATGGGAAATTGAATGGGGTTCCTGCTTGATTAAAGCTCTGGCTTGGAAAAAAATGAAACTAAACTATGTTTTTCCTTTCCTGCCTCAAAAGGGCTGTTGTGCTGTGAGGTGGGGGCAGGGACTGGGGGATGAGGGTGGTGGGTGGGGGGACATTAGCTGCAGGGTGGAAGTATCTCATGAGCTTAACCAGGAAGGTGCTCAACGTGGTTCCAGGTACTCATATCAGTTAATTCTTCTTTTTTGCTACTTACTGCAGTGTCATGAAAACAGTGAGAAGATTGAGTAAACAGAATGTTTTGTTCCCATCAAACAGCTGTGGCTAACTGGTGAAAGAACATTCCTGAGAGCGTTATTTTGCGGGCTCATTGATGAAGTCTCTTGCTGACATCTCCTCTTCAGGAATGATCTAGATCCAGGTTCTCAAACTTTGGTGGGAGTAAGAATCAACAAGGGAACTTGGTAAACATGCAAAGGCCTAGACCCTATCCTACATTAAGAAGACTGGACCTCTGTTCTTTATGACCTTCTGAGTGATTGATTCTAATACTCTCTAGAGTTTGAGCACCACTGCTCTGAGCAATCGTCCATACACGTACACCTGAAATCCTCCAAATAACAGGACTAACTCACCTCTATCACAGTGTGGTGGGAGTTAACACCAAAATGGGTTCATTTAGCCCTCTTGTCAGGCCAGCGGGGAATGCTCAAGCCCACTATGGCTGTCTCCTGGGGCTGAGCCCTTGGATTGCCTGTTTCCAGGTGTAGTTCCTGGAGCAGCAGAAGCAGATACTGCAAATTAAGTGGGAGCTGCTGCGGCAGCTGGATGCCAGCACCCACACCGTCAGGCTGGAGCCCGGCTTGGAGGGCTACATCGACAACCTCAGGAGGCAGGTGGACAAGTTCACAGCAGAGAAGATGAGGCAGAAGGCAGAGCTGAAGAACACTCAAGATTCTGTGGAGGAATACAGGAAGACGTGAGTGGTGGGGGAAGGTGGGGCAGTTGGTGTTGGGCCCAAATACATGTGGCTCCCAGGGCTACGTCTGAAAGAAGGGCGGTGGCACAGAATCAGTCTGTTTGCTATGTTCTTGTGAATCTGTGGATGTCAGCTCAGGGTGTAGGAAAGAGAGAAAAGGAACATCTTTAGACATTAACAGTCTTATCTACTAACTCCCACCAGATGTGAAGCAGAAATCAGCAGCAGGACAAATGCCAAGAATGGCTTTGTGGTGCTGGAGAAGGTGAGAAGCAGCTGGCTTTTCCCCCCACCCCAGATCCCAGTTCTGCTCTTCTTCACCTTGCTCTGCGCTGGGCTCATGGTCCTCCGTGTGAATAATCCCCGGCCCTAGTTAACTTCCAAGTCAGCACTGAGCTGCATGCAAGACTGAAGTGTAGGAAGAATGAAGGCAACCCTGATTTCTGGTTCCAAAGTCCTATTTTTAACTTCTTAAGGATATCACCGCTAGGTTAAAAATCTACGTGGCATTGTCTCCACTCTGCTAGTTTTTAGGTGGAGACTTGATCTCCCCCCAGGGCTTGCCGTATTGATGCTGCTCTCCCTCTGGCATCCTGCCAGCCCACGGGGCCCACTGTCTCCTTGCTTTCAGGATGTTGGCAGTGCCTACTTGATCAAGGTGGACTTGAGAGCCACAGTGGAAGCCCTGCAGCAGGAGAATGAATTCTTCCAAGTCTTCTGTGCTGCTGTCAGCTTTCTGGGATGGCTGGAAAACCAAAGAGGGAGATGGTTCCCCAGACTGTTCCTGAGCTTCTGTGTGGCTTGTGGTGAGGTAGCCCTGGGAACCCCAGAAGGTGGGTGCTGAGCATTTCCTGAGGACTGATTCCTGCTGTACTGTGCAGGAGCTGGCCCAGGTGCAGTGGACAGTCAATGACACCTAAGTGGTCCTCTCTGTGGACATAACTGGCACCTGGACCTCGACAGCATCTTCTCTGAGGTCAAATCCTAGTATGAGGAGATCACCCAGAGGAGCAAGACCCTGTACCAGACCAAGGCTCACACCTGGGGAAGCGTCCTGTGCAGGGTTGAGCCCAGAGGGCACATAAGATAGCCATTCTTGCCAATAGGGGTTCACTTGCCCCACTGGTCTTGTGGTTGGTAGGGCCCCATGACCTTATATGTTCTGTCTTGGAGATTAGTGGGAAGGGCACCTGTGAAAGCCTCTGGCTTGGCCACCAGGAAGTTACTAGGGCTCTGGCTTCCTAGGGACTTGCCCAGTCCTGTGTTGGGAAGCCAGCCCAACTCTGCAGACTCAGGCACATCGAAATCTAGCTTCCAAACCAGTACAGTCGGCTGTTTCTTCCAAGTACCATGGTAGCCAGTGTTTGAACCTGGCCAGCTTCCTTCTACCTCCATATGTTCCCCACTGCCTTCCCACCCCGTATCTATGGAAGCATATCTTCAGGACGCCTGACCTTCCTAACATCCGGTGGAGTAGAACGAGGTTTAAAGTGGTTCTTTGATAGAAATAATAACTCCAGGTCCACACATGAAGTAGTGCCTTTTCCCTCTTGTGGATTGCCTTTTCCCACCCTTCCTTCAAGGTCTGCTGGGAAGGCAGAGCAGAGGTGTGTTCCTATTTAGGATTTGGCCAGGTGACCTTTGATAGTGACATAGCTATGCTGTATAGAAATGTTTTGTTTCCTCCGCTAGACTAGTACCTTCCCAGCACACAGGAAGCTTTCAGCCACAATGACCAGACTGGGTGGAACACATGAATCCTGGTCGAATGAGGTGGGTGAGCTGCTGTGGCTTGGCTCTCTCTGGGCCACTTTTTCACTCCTGCCTTTTCCTGGTTCCAGTACCAGGAGCTCCAGGCCACTGCTGGGAAAGGGTGATGACCTCAGCATGATTAAGATGGAGCTCAGTGAGCTGGACTGAGCCATTCAAAGACTTCAGGCAGGACGTGCCAACCTTGGGAAACAGGTGGGATACCAAGCTGGCAGTGGTAGCCTTCGGGGTGTGGGGTTAAGATAGATATTTTAATTTTTCTGTGTTCATGTATCTTCCACGATAAATTATGAAGGTGGACAAGAGAGAAGCACAGCTGGATACAGGTACCTGGTTTTCCATGCCCTACTTACTGCCTGCTGTTGGCCCTTGGCAGAATGCTGCCCTGCAAGATACCATCCTGAAGGCAGAGCAGAAGGGTGAGGCGGCCTTCAAAGATGGCCAGGACAAGCTGGCTGAGGTGGAGGTTGCCCTGCAGCAGGCCCAGGAGGACCTGACTCAGCTGTGGCCTGACTACCAGGAGCTGCTGGGAGCCAAGCTGGCCCTGGGTGTGGAGATCACCGCCTACTGCAAGCTGCTGGAGAGTAGATGGGCCACCAGAAGGGAGAGGATGGGCCAGTGTGTATCAACAGTGACCTTGTGTCAGCCTTCCCAACCATATGCTGGGACAATTAATTAGCTCACTCCTTCCTGAAGTGTCAACAACCTTTGTCCGTAGTGAGGCAGGGGCTGTCTGGCTGGGGACTTTGTTCCGAGTACATGTGATTAGCCCAGATCTTAGCCCTCTATGCTAGAGTCCTTAATTCCTCCGAACGTTCCCTCTGGACCTCTGGATCAAAGGGAAAAGTAGGGACATTTCCCTGCCCTTGAGAAGGACAGCAAGAAAGGCATAGGTTTCCTTAGCTTTTCCTAGTTCAGGCATGGCTGGACCAAGCCCAGGCTGTGGAAAAGGCAGAGAAGAACTTAAGGGATGAGGGGGCAAAGGAGAGAGGAGCAGTTTTGGGAGTCTAGGAACAGAGGCTATGAACCCACTGAAAATTAGGAGCACAGGCAGGGGAAACTGAGGACAGCCACCTTGGTTACTCTAGGTGAGAACAAAGGCAGTTCGGGGCCAAGTATTTTCCAGAATGAGACTGAATCACACCTAGTGCATCTTTCTTTCTGGAAATTGTCCTCTGAGCCCCTGTCAGAAGACTTACTGATTATTCCAATTGTTTTTGTGCCCACGGCGTGTCTGCAGAAGTCACCAACAATGTGAGCTACTCTAAGTAGTGCGGGTTCTCCTTCACTGGTCCATCAGGAGTCACCCTTGCCCTGTTCTGAGATGAGGAGGGAGAAGCCCTGGGCCGGGAGGCTGGGTACCCTCAACCGTGCCCTCACTCTGTGGGTGCGGACTGTGTGATCCTGCCCCCGTCATGAAAAGGAGGAGATTTGAACAGAGTAGGTCCAAGTTCCCTTTGCATCTAGGATCTCATGCTTGCCTCCAGGTGGAGGAGGCAGAGATCTGCTGTCAGGACCCCCTGAATCTGGTGGTGGAAAGACGGCACAGACGTACAAATGGATGGATGGTGTGGGAGCCATTGTTCCTTACAGGACACTTCAGGAAGATGCCCCTCAAGGCTGCGTCTGCGATGGGTGTCCCGGGATTTTGAAGGTGTATAGGGATGCCTGGAGCTGCCCTGACCCTGCTTCTCTGTCCCTTCACCGCCGTGGTGCCAAGCACAGTTTCTGCTTCTGGTGCGGCTGCGTCTGGCTTCAGGTCACGGGCAGAGGGGAGCTCTGCAAGGGGAGGCAGCACCCTCAGAGGATCTGGAGGAGCATCTGGGTCTGTGTTGAAAGCTGCAGGTTCTACTGTCACCATTGTGAGCTCCCTAGGGTCCAGACCTCAAGTTGGGAGCCCTGGAGACACTGGTTCTGGTACAGGAAATAAGGAGTCCAGTTCAGTGAGAAACCAGGGCTCCAGCTCAGGACCCAGAAACGTGTAAGTTTCCCTCCCAGAGGCAAAGTCGAATCTTCTGGTCCTGTTCTCATGGTATCCGTCCACCTGAGTGTTTCATAGTGTACGTATATGCTCTGGCCCTACCCCCACACTTTTATCTTCTTTGGCAATTTGGAGACGAGCTCCTGGTCAAAACAAGTTCTTATTCCTTTTTTATTTTTTTTCATGCATTCAGAGGTTGGGGCCCATAGGAAATCCTTCACATGCAGCCTCAATGGGCCTCCAGGGCTGTTGGCCATCTTCTCACCTGCCTTGCCCTGAACCCCCATAGTGCTTTTAGTCCACTCTGTCCCCTTCTGTGGTGCAGAAGCAAAGCTCTTCTTCTGTCTCAGTCCTAAAGTCCAGGCACATACACCCTTTTTGATTATCACTACCAGTTCACCTTAATGAGTGTCAACCATTGTGCTAATAATCAACAACCACGGTTTATCAAGAACATGTTTTGATTTGATTTTCTAAAGCCCATCTGACCATTCTGGGTCTCTGCCTCCCATAGATTCACAGACCCTGGGTGCTCACCAAAGGCAGGAGGAGAGGGAAAGATCTATGGGGACTGGCCCCACGCCTTTCCCTGAGAAAGCCAGCGTGGATCGGCCACCTGGAGATAACGTGAGCATGGGCTGAGTTCCTGTGTCTCCTCTTCTCCAGGGAATGAGGATAAAAATGAAACAGAAGCAAATACATTTTAGGACCACACTCCAGGCAGAATCCAGTCTGAAATAAACATCCAGTGGGTCAGAAGGGGTGTGAACAGAGCCCTGGGTCCCTACTATGAGGACGACTTTATATCCTGTTTCCTTTGAAGGAGTTGCCTTCTTCTACCTCCACTCCCTCAGCCATTCCTGCCACTGCCATACTTTCCAATAAACTTCACTGAAAATTCATTCTGTTTGGGAACTTTAAAACATGTACTAACTCGAGGATCCCTGAGTATTGTTCGCCCCTAGTTGTTGCCCTGTAGACCACATGTATACGCATACACACATGCTCACCCTCTGTTCTCCCCCTGCTCAGTTATCTGGGCTGATGGAGGGATATGTTATTTCCACTGAGCTTTAGAAGGTGGACAAAAATGACCCTTATTTCCCCTTTTGATTGGGAAAGCTCAGCTTCCGTTTTTAAAACATTAACTTCAGGACTTTGAGTTGGCAGCCAAGCCTGTGTCATTACTGCCTAATTAAGGGGTAATAGTGTTGTTATCATTATTATTACAAGGATTATTATCAGGTAATGGCCAGAGGGTGCAAGTGGGAGGCAGCAGCCTTGGGTCACAAGGGCAAGTTTGCTGCTA
Organism: Smutsia gigantea; assembly: GCA_032199065.1. Classification (NCBI taxonomy): domain Eukaryota; kingdom Metazoa; phylum Chordata; class Mammalia; order Pholidota; family Manidae; genus Smutsia; species Smutsia gigantea. The sequence goes on along the minus strand of JAVSCE010010729.1, from coordinate 2,351 downwards.
TGTCTCCAGCTTGGCTAGCAAGCAAGCACTTGCCAGCCCAGCCCTGCATGGAGTCCAGCAGTGTTGGAATGGGAAGACAGGCTCATCAATTCCCTGTTACAAGTCTGTTTGGAGTGCCGAGAGGAGGGAACATGGTCAGGGAGTGGATGAGCATAGCTCCTCATTCAAGTAAGCCCTAGGTTCCTGGAGAAAGAGAATTCATTCACTCAACAATCACTTACTACATGCTGGACTCCGTCCTCAACACTGGTACAAAAGATGACCAAGACCTCTGTCTACTGGGAAGGCAGGCGAGGGAATGTGCAGAGTGCAGTGAAATAGTCGCTCTAGGGGAGTGCGCATGAGGAGCAGGGGGCCAGACTAGGAGGATGGGCGGGGGTGGGGGGGTTCCTTGAAGAAGATCCCTCAAAGCTAAAACCTGAAACCTGAAAGGTGAGGAGTTAGCCAGGAGGAAGGGAGTGTTTTAGACTGAGGTGTTATATCCCCTGTGATGGAAGCAATGCTTGGCACCTAGTAGGTGGTCAAAAATATTGGTTGAAGGGATGAAAAGGAGCTTGAGAATAGCTTGGCTCTATGGGCTTTTTTGAGCAGCTGCAGTCTGGTGGAGCTTGGAAACAAGTGTGGCAGGAAAGGGGGTGGGACCAGATCAGGAGATGAGGGCCCTCTGGGGCAGTGACCAATTTGCTCTGTTTTCCGGAGACATGGTTTTATGACTGCAAGTCCGATGTTCTGGGAACCCACTCAGTCCCAGGCAAACTGGGACGGTTGGCCACCTTGCCCTTCCGTTTCCTCAAGAGATTTGGACTCCATCCTGCAGTTTTAGACAGTGGCATGAAAAGGAACAAGAGGGCTTCTCTAGCAGACAGAGTGTGCCTGAGCCTGCTGGCTGGCCCCCAGTATCCTTTCTCCTCTTCTCCTACAGAAATAGAAAATGCAGATGGCACATGGCCCCTCACCTAAAGACCCCTTTGCAAATAATTGCAGCCCATAAACTAAGTTGTGGACAGTGAAATGTGAGTTGAAATCACATCACACTCCTGATTGTGCTAAAAGGCAGACTCCTGAGAGTGGGTTCAGGCTCCAAAAAAAAAAAAAAAGGATTGTGAGGAAGTTAAGAAACTCTGTAAGCTCAGACTCTGCCCCAGACCTTTTGAATAAGAATCTCAGGGTGGGAGAAACAAGTTGTTTTACAAAGAAATCAGGTAGTAGTGGTTAAGAGCGTGGGCATTACAGGACTGTCTGGCTTCCGTCCCTAGTTCCCAGCTGCATGGTCTTGCCCAAGTTTCCTGATCTGTAAAAAGTGTATGTTAGTCATACCTCTTTGATGGGGTTATTTTGAAATTTAATGTACTCGGAACAGTATTTGACACATAGTTAGTGCTCAGGAATTGTTGCAGGATGGTAACATGGTGCAAGAATACAGTACAGTATCACAAGGATATTGGCATTGACACAGTTATGCTACAGAACATTTCCATCACCACAGGCTCCCTCCTGTTGTCCTTGTGTAAACACACCTGCTTCCCTGCTGTGACGCCCTGTCCTTTACCCCTGGAAAGCACTGTATTTCTCCATTTTTATATTTCAGGAATGTCATACAAATGGAATCATTTCAAGAATGTTATATAAGTGGAATCATGCAATATAGAGCCTTTCGTGACTGGCTTTATTTACTCAGCACAATCCTCTGGAATCTCTGAGATTCATCCGGGTTGTTGCATGTATTGATAGTTTGTTCCTTCTCATTGTTGAGGAGTTCTCCATGGTGTGGATGTCCCCCAGTTAGTTGTCACCCATTGAAGGGAATCTGGGTTGTTTGCATTTTTTTCCCTATTATGAATAAAACTGCAATAAACATTTGTGTACAGGTTTTTGTGTGAACATAAGATTTCATCTCTCTTGGATAAACACCCAGGTATGTAATTGCTGGGCCGTATGGTAGCTGTATGCTAACTTAAAAAATTGCCAACCTGTTTTCCAGAGGAGCTATATCATTTTACATTCATACCAGCAGTGTGTGAGTGATCCAGTTTCTCTGAACCTTGCCAGTGTTTGGTCCTGTCAGTAAGTTTTATTTCAGCCAGTCTGATAGATGTGTAATGATATCTCATTGCAGTTTAAATTTGCATTTCCTTAATGGCTAATGTAGTTGGATATCTTGTTACGTGCTTAGTAGCCATCTGTATATCCTCTTTCATCAAATGTCTTTTCACGTCTTTTGCCTCTTTTTAATGGAATTGTTCTGTTGTTGAGTTGCGAGAATTTGTTATATGTTCTAAATACTGGTCCTTTGTTGGATGTGTGGTTTGCAAATTATTTCTTCCAGCCTCTAGCTTGTCTTTTCATCTTCT
>JAVSCE010010728.1:0-394036 GCA_032199065.1 Smutsia gigantea | reverse complement strand
CGTTTATCTGGAAATTGTTTAATCCCTCCATCATATTTAAATGATAATCGTGCTGGATACAATATTCTTGGTTCGAGGCCCTCTGTTTCATAACGTTAAATATATCATGCCATTCTCTTCTGGCCTGTAAGGTTTCTGTTGAGAAGTCTGATGATAGTCTGATGGGTTTTCCTTGTAGGTGATCTTTTTTCTCTCTCTAGCTGCCTTTAATACCCTGTCTTTATCTTTGATCTTTGCCATCTTAATTATTATGTGTCTTGGTGTTGTCTTCCTTGGGTCCCTTGTGTTGGAGATCTATGAGCTTCGGTGGACTGCGAGACTACTTCCTTCCCCAGCGAGGGAAGTTTTCAGCAATTATTTCTTCAAAGACACTTTCTATCCCTTTTTCTCTCTCTTCTTCCTCTGGTACTCCTATAATGCGAATATTGTTCCGTTTGGATTGGTCACACAGTTCTCTTAATATTCTTTCATTCCTAGAAATCCTTTTATCTCTCTCTTCCTCAGCTGCTCTGTACTCCTGTTCTCTGTTTTCTATTCCATTAACAGTCTCTCGCATCTCATCCATTCTGCTGTTAAGCCCGTCAATCGCTTGTCTGATTTCTGTATTGTCTTTCTTCAGTTCCCTCACTTCCTCCCTCAGCTCTTGCACATTTCTCTGTAGGTCCATCAGCATGGTTATGACTTTTATTCTAAATTCTTTTTCAGGGAGGCTGTGCATTTCCATCCCTTCAGACTCCCTCTCTGGGGTTGTCTGGTTGATTTTGGTCTGAACCATATTCCTCTGTCTTTTCATGACTGTATAATTTGGTCACTGATAGTTGCCACGTATGTCAGCTGGGCTCTTTAAGACTTTAAAAAGAGAAGAAAAAAAAAAAAAGAAAGAGAAAAAAGAAAAAAAAGAAAGAAAAGAAAAAACAAAAACAAAACAAAAAACAAAACAAAACAAAAAAAACAAAAAAATGCCCACCGTACGTAGATTCTGTGGGAATGTTCTAGGTGGCGCTATTGCCCCACTATTCAACAGCTGTGACTGTGCCGCTCCGCAGGGCCCTTTATCGCTCTGGCAGGGGTGGGAACGAATAGGAGGCTGCTGATCTCAGTGAGAAGTGTTAAGTATGGCTACGCTTCCTCAGTCGCCAGCTAAGGCGTCTGAAACTCCCCAGGACTCCCAGCCTGCTGGGCTGAGTGTGCTGGGGCGATCCGGCTCCTCCGCTGGACTCCTGTCTCTTTAAGACCGCTGAGGAAAGCACGCACTTTTTTTTTCCTTCCCGGGAGCCGGCTGCAAGCCCCCTGGCGCGTTCCCCGCTCAGATCCTGCCCCTCTGTCTCTCCAATCTCCGCTGCACTGCGCAATGTGGGTCAGCGCTCCCCGCGCAGATCCCCGGGGCTGGCTACTTCGCGGGGTGCACTTCCACTCCCTCCCGGCTCTGAATCCTCTCCTCCCGCCGGTGCGCTGGGGTGGGGGAGGGCTCGGGTCCCGCCGGGTCGCGGCTCCGTATCTTACCCGCCTCTTGGGGTGCCGAGTCCTCTCGGGTGTAGCTGCACGCTGTGCGCTTTCCTGTGTATTCTCGTCTCTCTTTTAGGAATAGATGTATTTTCGGTGTTTTCGTAGATAAATATAGTGTTGGGAGGAGATTTCTGCCGCCCTGCTCACACCGCCATCTTCCCGGAAGTCACATTCTTACATCTTAAGACATTTCCTTTTAATTGTCCTCCTCCAGGGCCTCCCTCCCCAGCGCCCTGCGCAGGCCAGACCCCTAGGGCTCTTCCCTCTTCCTCACACCGACCTGGTCCGTCTGCCTCCTGCATCTCTTACCCCCACACCAAACCCCCGATGGCCTCTTCCGGACCTCCTCTGCCTCCATGCCACGCCCTCTGTCCTGGTGCACACAGCAGGAGAGAAGATCTCTAAAATCCAAATCTGACCCCATGCACCCCCGGGCAGCACCCTCCCACAACCCCAATGCCCTAGGCCCCGCAGTGCCCCTCACCCAGGGTAGCCACACCCCCAGCCCTGTCCCTTCACCTCTCGGCTTGCCATGGGCCTTCTTCTTGGACTGCCCTGTGCACTTTCCTTCTGTTGAGACACAGGTCTTGGGATGCCAAGGGTGGTGGTGGGGCAGGCCTCCACGGACCCAGAGGACAGCCCATGGCACCTGGCATCCACACTGGCCCGTGCTGCTGAGGTGGGTCATGGAGCAGGTAGCAAGCTAGAAAGTTCTGGGCTGCTGGGTACCCAGCCAAGGCCTCCCAGGGAGCTGCCCTCACCCCCTTCTGGGACCCAAGGAGGTTGGAGTAACTCTCTGGCCTTCTTGACCCATGCAAAGAAATACCTTCCTCTCTCTTTTCATAGCAACTGAAGTCTGGGGGTGGACAGAACTTTTAGAGACATGGTCCCCAGCAAACACACATATTTGCAGGCCATATGGCTTGAATGGGGCTTACCTTGCCCTTGGTTGCAAGGACAGCACATGGCCATGCCCAGCCAGTGAAGACCCTGCGCCCCTTGGCAACTCTGATTGGATCAGGCAGGGCCACTGAAAATAAATCCTAGGCCTGTGGTGGAGGGTCTGGGAGCAGGTACAAGGCTAGCCCCTCACAAGGTGAGGCCACCAGCCACTCCAAGGAGAGAGCCTGAGAAGCAGCAGCTGCAGAGGTGGTGCAGCTGGCTCAGACTCTTCCTCCAGTGGAGAGGGAAGGCCGGGGCCTGGCAGCCCCCAGGAGCCAGACTGTCCAGAGCCCGCTGTCCTGGAGCCCAGGCAGAAGGGAGTAGAGCAAGGCAGGCCCAGCAGAGCAGCTGCTGCTCGCCAAGCCTGTGGCTAGGAAGCTGGGCCCAGCCCTGGCACACCCAGAGCTGTCAGGAAGCCCTTGGTTCAGGGCTATGGCATCCCCAGGCAGGGTCAGCAGAGGCTGCCACTGTTCGAGCCCACACCTGCAGCAGCAGCTCCCTCACAACCGTGAAGTCAGACAGCATCACCTGGGGCTAGAGAGGAAAGCCTGGCCCCCAGCGACTTGTGTCCCTGTCCCTGCCCAGAGTCTCCCTGGGCTCCTGCATGTGGATGAGCAGAGCCGGCACCTGTCGTGTGGGCAGAGAGGGCTCAGTCTATGACCCCCACATCGCGTCCCTGCCCACACCCGTGGGGCCCTCTCCTCTCCTTGCCCTGCTCACCTGGGTTCACACGGGCATGCCCAGGGTGCCCTGGATGCAGCCACCTTGCCAGCCTGGGCACTCATCCGCATGATGTGGACTTGCAGGTGGGACCGCACCAGCAGCTTACCATCTAGGATTTGCAGCTCAGGGTGGGCACGGCAGGGACAGTGGCCCTGAGGACCCTAGTGCCCAGCGACTCCCACCTCCCTCAGAAGCCCTCAGGCCTCTGGCAGAAGAGGTCTCTGCCATTGATAGAGTCTCCATCATCCTGTCCTCCACCAGCCCCACACCCACACCCACTCCACCATCCAGCAGCCAGTCACATAGCGGGGCGGCTCCCCAATGCCCAGGAACTAGCACCTCATGCTCAGCATGGCTCCGAAGCCCGTGCCCATCTTGTCACTATTACCTCCCCAGCGCCACCTCCACCTTCACCTCTCAGCACCCCCGTCACCACATCTCGCTTCTAGAGGGCCCCAAACACACTGGATCTTCATGCTTCGAGATTTAGCTTGGGCCTAAACCTCTGCCCAGCACACCAGCTCTGCATCCAAGGTCAATTCCAGGGAGTCTTTTCTGCCACTCCTCCTGCCAGGCCACCTGGGGACCCCGCTGTCCCCCTCCTTGCACTGCTGCACAGCATGACTAGTTCAGCTGCGGTCACCCTCCAGGACGTCCTGGTCACCTTCACTGTGCTCAGAGTGACAGTTTAACTTTATTGTTTATTTACTTACATACTTCGTTGAAGTGTTGGTTGAAAGCAAAACCATCCAGCTGTGAACAATGAAAAAGCAGCCAGAGGTGGGGGTGGTCAGGAAAGTACAGGCTGGCACCACCCACCCCCCTGGAGGAAGACAGAAAAGGCCCAGGAAAGCAAGCTGGCATGAGAGATCTCTGAAAGGGAGGCAGCCGGAACAGGACCCCAGAGGGGAGACGCCCAGCAGGCAGGCACTGGGGGTTAGGGCTTTGACACAGATTTGGCGGGGGTGGGGGGGTGCTTCAGTCCATAACAACAGTGAACCTGACCTGCAGTCCCTCCACACGCACACCCACATGCTGTGCTGAGGAGCCTGACCTCTCAGAGAGGGACAGGTATAGCATGGGGCCATTTGGGGTCTTCCAGGCTGGGAATGGCACAGGTTGATCACGGGAGGGCACCAAGAGGTGGCTCACAAAATGATGTTAAGAACCCCATTTATTGGTTGGCAGTGACATCTAGTGTCCCATCCAAGAACTGTGGCTGTGTGAGCCACGCGGTGTCCAGTAGGGAGCCCCTGGCCCTCCCATAAGAAAGCAATGTGTCAACTGAAAATAGAGCTGTCGGTAAGGGGGACTGTGAGTGGCGGGTCTTTTGACTAGTGGTGTCTGTGCTGCTCACGTGCAGTCGCCTAAGTGTTTTGTGGTTGGTCACAGAATGGTTGGCTGAGGAGCCCTTGATTATGAAACAGGCCTTGTGGTGATTACAGATGTGGCAGTGTTTCCTCCAGAACTCCCACTAAGATGTTAGTCACAGAATAAAAAGGTGTAAAGTCATGAGGGAAAGAACAGGATGGGGCTTCTGTGGGCAGGACTTCAACCACTTCCCATGGAAAAGGACAGCTAGAGCAGAGTAGGAAGGAGTCCCACTCCCTGGGCCCATAGAGAGGAACAAAAGGGCAGGGTACAGAAGGTTGAAGTGACAGGACTTTAGTCCCCCTGGGCTCAGATCTCAGTGAAGCCAGCGACAACTGGGTGGGCTCAGGGGCATTGGCTGCTGTGCCCACATGGACCCCAGTAAGGACCACAGGTATGAAGATGCTTATCCATCCATATCCCAAATACCTGCCTTAGGAAACATACCAGGGCCCTTCACAAATGACGTGAAAAGGTCACAGGAACCTAACCAAGGAGATGAAAGACCTATATCCTGAAAACTACAAGACACTCATGAGAGAAATTAAAGAAGACACCAATAAATGGAAATATATCCCGTGCTCATGGATAGGAAGATTTAACATTGTCAAAACGGCTATCCTGCCTAAAGCAATCTAAAGATTCGTGCAATCTCTATCAAAACACCAACAGCATTCTTCAAAGAACTAGAATAAATAGTTCTAAAATTCATATGGGACCACAAAAGACCCAGAATAGCCAAAGCAATCTGAGAAGGAAGAATAAAGCGGGGGGGATTATGCTCCCAGACTTCAAGCTCTACTACAAAGCCACAGTAATCAAGACAGTTTGGTACAGACACAAGAACAGACTCATAGACCAGTGGAACAGACTAGAGAGCCCTGATATAAACCCAAACATATATGGCCAATTAATATATGATAAAGGTGCCATGGGTATACAATGGGGAAATGACAGCCTCTTCAACAGCTGGTGTTGACAAAACTGGACAGCTACATGTAAGAGAATGAAACTGGACTACTGTCTAACCCCATACACAAAAGTAAACTCAAAATGGATCAAAGACCTGAATGTAAGTCATGAAACCATAAAACTCTTAGAAGAAAACATAGGCAAAAATCTCTTGAATATAAACATGAGCAACTTTTTCCTGAACACATCTCCTCGGGCAAGGGAAACAAAAGCAAAAATGAACAAATGGGACTACATCAAACTAAAAAGCTTCTGTACAGCAAAAGATACCATCAGTAGAACAAAAAGGCATCCTACATTATGGGAGGATATATTCCTAAATGACATCTGATAAGGGGTTAACATCCAAAATATATAAAGAACTCACATGCCTCAACACCCATAAAGCAAATAACCTGATTAAAAAATGGGCAGAGGATCTGAACAGACACTTCTCCAAAGAAAAAATTCAGAGATGGCCAACAGGCACATGAAAAGGTGCTCCACATCGCTAATCATCAGAGAAATGCAAATTAAAACCACAATGAGATATCACCTCACACCAGTTAGGATGGCCAACATCCAAAAGACAAGGAACAACAAATGCTGGCGAGGATATAGAGAAAGGGGAACCCTCCTACACTGTTGGTGGGAATGTAAATTAGGTCAACCATTGTGGAAAGCAGTATGGAGGTTCCTCAAAAAACTAAAAATAGAAATACTATTTGACCCAGGAATTCCACTCCTAGGAATTTACCCAAAGAAAACAAGATCCCAGATTCAAAAAGACATATGCACCCCTATGTTTATTGCAGCACTATTTACAATAGCCAGGATATGGAAGCAACTGAAGTATCCATCAGTAGATGAATGGATAAAGAAGATGTGGTACATATACACAATGGAATATTATTCAGCCATAAGAAGAAAACACATCCTACCATTTGCAACAACATGGATGGAGCTAGAGGGTATTATGCTCCATGAAATAAGCCAGGCAGAGAAAGACAAATACCAAATGATTTTCCTCATTTGTGGAGTATAACAACGAAGCAAAACTGAAGGAACAAAACAGCAGCAGACTCACAGACTCCAAGAAGGGACTAGGGGTTACCAAAGGGGAGGGGTGGGGAAGGGCAGGTGGGAAGGGAGGGTGAAGGGGATTGAGGGGCATTATGATTGGTGCACATGGTGTAGGGGGATCACGGGGAAGACAGTGTAGCACAGAGAAGACAAGTAGTGACTCTATAGCATATTAGTACACTGATGGACAGTGACTGCAATGGGGTGTGGAGGGAACGTGATATTAGTGAATGTAATAACCACAATGCTGCTCATGTGAAACCTTTATAAGATTGTATATCAATGATACCTTAATAAAAAAAATTCACAGGAGAGGAAATGCAAACAGCTCCTAAACACTTGAAAAGTACCCAATTTTATTCCTAAAAAATAAATCCCCAGTGAAGCCAGCCTGAGCATCAGCTCTCACTGTTGAATCATCAACTTGCCAAAGTCAAGCTTCTCAGCACAGCGTGTGGGTGTGCGTGGGGGGCACGGTAGGCAGGCTCTGCTGTTGTTAGGGACTGAAGTGCCTCCCTTCAAAATCCACGTGCTAAAACCTTACTTAACTCCCAGTGCCTCAGAATGTGACTGCTTTGGAAACAAGGCCTGTAAAAAGGTAATTAAGTTAAAATGAGGTCAGTGGGGCGCTCCCTAATCCAAACTGACTGGTGCCCTAGTAGAGGAAGTCTGGACCCTCAGAGAGACAGCAGGGACGCGGTGCGCAGAGGAAAGACACCACAAGGACATAGGGAGAACGTGGCCGCCTGCAGGCAAAGGAGAGGCCTCAGGAGAAACCACCCCTGCTGACACCGTGACCTTGGACTTCCAGCCTGCAGAATTTGAGAAATCAGTTTCCATTGCTTAAGTCCACTAGTCTGCGGTGCTTCATTATGGCAACCTGGGCAAACTAGCACAGGTGTCAGTCAGGACAAACCCCGCAGTGGAGCGGCAGTATCTATCCAAAAAGACATGCGATGCCCTTACAGAGCAAAGCCATTTGTGGGCGTGTCCTACACCCCTGCTCAGCAGTGACCCACTGGGGCCCTCATTGTAATAGTCGCAGACTGCCTGTCTGGCAGCTGGACCCAGGTGCCATGCGATGGTCCGTGGGTGCAGTGACTGCTGTGCCCTTTAGGAAAGGCACACTTGCTGGGCTGGGCTCTTGAGGGGACACAACAAGTTCAAGTACAAAGTGCTTGGAGAGGCACCTGGCACGTTGGGCATATGCTATATGACTTAGCTGTCTCAATTCTTCAAAACAAAATGTTCTCTGATGACACATCCACATATCAAAATATTTCCTAGTATCTTCCTGACACCAGTGTCTCTCAGTTTATCATGTCAGCATCTTGACAGGTCAATATTTCAGTGATGTTTTCTAACTCAAATACAATTGCAACTCTGTCCTAAGATGCAGGACTTCACAAGATAATGGGAGCGATGGTTTGATCTGCAGCTTTGCAGGAGGCCACAGATAGGCCTGTGAGCCCTGTTTGGAAACCAGTATGACGTTGACTTCACTGTTGGGAGCCCTCAGGCAGAATTCACCGAACTGAATGTGCAGGGCAAGTTGTCAGACAAAGTTCAGCCGCGGTTGGTCTGAAATCGAAAACGTGTGGTAATAGTGGCCTTGAAGAGCTTATTGTTCTCCAGAAATAAATTCTCCATGTTGACAGCCACAGTGATATCTTAGTTGCAGGACTGACTTCCATGTTAGCCTGTTGTGTAACGTTACGCGCCTGGAGTCTTTGGAGTCCAGATTTGCATTTGGCCACCTCTCCCTGTGTCTCGTCTTGTATCTCTAATTGCAAGCAAGACCCAGATACCAGCACAGCAGTGTGGCTGGAAACCTTATGGTGTAGGGCTGCTTATTGCTGAATGTGATGACATCAGCCTTCACATTCTCCAAACCTGTCCTCCTGCGAGCTATTTTGACGCAGAGCTACACCCACTGGAGCCTATTCTCAATCAGCTTGTACTTACTTGGAGGCACATATATATGAGTTTATGGAGTGCAAGTCGAATGAACTGGCTAAGCATGGTGTACATGCCTTCTGAGAGACCCTTCCTGCAGAAAAATCACCTAAGTACAAAGAATATTCCCGTTGGACTTGCTGGCAGAGATGTGGAGTTTACGATTTACGGTGATGATGACATGTCTCCGTTCCTTGAAGCTCTTAAAGAAAGACCGCAGAGAAAGGCCCCGCCTTCCCGACCTGCTGGTGAGCCAATGGAACATTAGGTGATACGCTGGTCCATGTGTGTGCCATCCAATGTGCAAAGATGCCAGAACAAGTGCTGAGGACAAGAACCAATACTTTGAACCAAAAGACGCAGAGTGGTGGGTATGTTTTAGGAATCGGTCCTGATGTGAGTTTTTTCCAAGCAACCTCACTAAAACCATCTCATGGGGTACATGTTTCTTGGAGACGGTCTCTCCAATGATTTTCCAGAAAGGATGCACATCTGTACCAAGGTTTCTGTATGAAGAACATAGTGCTTTTGTGCTTTTAAAGACAACCGTGCAATGAAATTCTTTCACCTACTGGTGAGAAAAGAGATACTGGGAGTGATGCTCCTCGGGCTGGGAGAGCCGCAGTGGGGGAGGGAGGGCGCCGGGGAAACTGCGGGCATGCTTCAGCCGAATCAAAGTTGTCATCCTACAGGACAGACATCCTCATCGGTTTATCACCAGGGCAAAACGCTCCTTCAAATTATGCCCTAGGGCGGGGGGAATGGGACAGGGTCCAGGAACCCACTGTTCCTCTACCTCCACTCGGGCAGGCCCTCTCAGCTGCCCAGATAACCACGCTGGCAAGGCTTGGGACCTGCCTGTATGCTGTGGGACCCACTCCCCCAGCCAAAATTCATGTGATGAAATCCCAACCCTCAGGTGATAGTGTTGGGATGTGGGGCCTTCGGGAGGTGATCAGGCCATGCGGGCGGAGGTCTCATGAATGGGATTAGTGCCCTTATGAAGGAGACCCCTGAGAGCTCCCTCGCCCCTCATCTGTGAACCAGGAAGTGTTCTCTCATCAGACACCAAATTTACTAGCACCTTCATCTTGCCCTTCCTGACCTCCGGAAATGTGAGAAATAAATGTTTGTTGTTTAAGTCACCCAGTCTATGGTATTTTTGTTACAGCAACCTAAGGTGTCTAAGACGCTGACCAAAGTCCATAGGGAAGGGGCGTGGGGTGGCGGCTGTGCTCTCATGTGACCTCCTTCCCTTGGGGTAAGGGAGCCTGCCAGGCACAGAGACAGATGGAGGAGAGAACCCAACAGTCTGGGCTCAGAGAAAGGGAATGGGGTTAGGAGGGGGTGTGTGGCTTGGGAGGGACAGGATCTTTGGGCAGCTCCACTGTGTCCAGCCCGGGGGGGTGCCACTCCTTCTCTGTAGAAGATAATAGTGCAGCTGCACCAGGACAGCAGGTCCAGGCTGACGGCAGGGCAGAACCGGGTGGCCAGTGCAGAGATCAGAGCACAGGGGGAGATATGACCTTGGAGCATGACTGGGGTCAATGGGAAGCTTGCCCATTCTCAGAGCTTAGGGTTCACCAGGAGGACAGCCAAAAGCTAACTCTCTCACTGCCTGGAAGGACATGCCAAAATGAGATTACTGGAGATTAAAAAAAAAATCAAAACAAACCTGGCAATGAGCCCCAGGATTAGGAGCCAGATCCATGGAATAAGGAAGAAAGGTCAAACCATCAGCTAAAGCTAGCCTACATCATGGACTGGAAGAAGAGTCTTTCACCCAGCCTGTCTATATTATTTCTGGGCTTAATTATCACAAATCCCACTGCCCATCATTGCCAAGGCTCTCTATCATCACAGTTCATCAGGGGCAGCTGCACCTGGGATGGGGCCCATCACTTCTAACCCAGTATTCCAAATGCCAGGATGGCCTTGAGGCCCATGTCTTCTATCTTTGGTTGGTTGAACTCCCTCACTTTGGCACACCTGCTTTTGTTAGGTAGGTGAGGAAAAGTGCACAGCTGACATTTTCCTATCTTCTTGAAGGAGTATTTTGATTGGGTATGAAATCTTACGTGAGGAAATCTGTTTACCTCAGAATTGTTTTTCTCATAGCATTCCCGTTCAAGTAAGTGGAGCCATTCTCATTCCCAGCAGAAACAGCCACAGGCTTGCAAATGGCCACGTGATTCTCTAACTGGGATTTAGTCCATCAGTGGGGCACAAGGAATTTTAGGATGGCTGGTGATATTTGGAATTCAGATGAAGTTACTGGGGTTGCCAGACACCATGGGTATTATAGAAGGTATTAACCCTGCCCTAAAAACAGCAGGTACCATAAACTGCGTGGGAGGCTGGACAAGGCAGAAGGCTCTTGACACTGTCAACATCACACCAATGGGTCTTTGCTCAGGCAGCAGATTTTACAGTAACTGCAGCTGAACTTGATTTGCAGTTTTCCCAACACTCCCAGGACCACTTTTGTTATTCACTCTGGGGGGACATCTGGTGCCCCCTCTCTGAGGTCTGACTTCAGCCCCATGGGGCCCTCCATGGAGTTCAGGAAGCAGCAGCCCCCTTCTCAGAGGTGAGCTCCATGGGGCCTCTCCTCTAGCACCTAGATTTTAATAATTCAGATTTCTTCCCTTGGTCCCCCAGCCCTAGAAGCGGTGGCCACCTCTGTGATAATCTGGGTTTTCTCCGCCTTTGGATTTCTCTAATGCCTATTACCAATTCCTTATATTAAATTCTGTTAAAATATCTGGTGTGGGCTCCATGCCGTCAATAGGCTCCAACTGATACACATGGAAGTTTGTATGACAGTCTATAACCCAACTGTTTACTGTTATTCAGAAACTACTGGAAGACAGGAGTGCTTGGTAAAGAAGTCTTTCTGTAAGTCTTTTTTGTAAGTTTCCCAGACTTCAAAAAGTGTTATTATATCCTGTGAAACATAATCTATATCCTTTAATAGTTTATAATTCTAATCTGTCTTACTTAATATTCTGTTGCCCTGGTAATAATGTTATATTGACTTGGTATCTGTGCAGTTGCTTTGGGACGTACTTTACTCCATATATATGACAATGTGATAAAGCCAGTAATTCTTGGTTCCTTATTCACATGTTCTGAATCTTCATTATACCTAAAAGACCAATGACATGTACTAATTTTTAGTTGTTTTTTTCTTCATGTTATTGAATTTTAGGAGCTCTTTATATATGGTAGATTTTAGTCTTCTATTGATTATGTCTGCTGCACCTGAGAAGAAGCACTGGTGAGGACATCATGTGTCCTGCCTGTGCAAAGTTCCTACTGGAGTCAGAGACAAGAGACAGATAAGATGAAAAGGGGCAAGTAAGCAACAAACAAATCTTTATTGCTAAGCTCCTGGCCCCTCAACTATCAGTCTCCTGCTGAGACCCTTCAGGGGATCTTGGAAATACAAAGCAGCATAAATGGATAGGCTTCTGGCAGGGGGTCCAGGAATGTTTTTTTGGCCACACATTCTATGATGTTCAAGATAGAGCTGTGGGCCTCCTGGATTAGATCAGTACCCAGGAAAGTCTCCACTCGCTCACGCCATGCTGCCAGTTGTGGCCGTCCCTCAAACAGGTCATAGCCAAGAGCCACGGGCTGTGGGAACAAGGATAGGAAAGTTATGGGGATACTGAAGCCCCAATGCCAGGAGCCTTGGCATAGATGTCAGGTGCCTCCCCCAACCCCCATGTGAGGCCCAGGGCAATGTGGCCAGCCTCAGGGCCCAAGAGCACCAGGATGGAACCCACACCCAGGAGAGAAGCAGGAGGCCAGGGTTCCAGCACCAGTTTAGCCAGAAACTTTCTTTGTGATTCTGGGCAAATTCTTAGTTTTCTCTAGGCTTCAACATTTCTATCTAATGGCAAAAGGAGGGATGCGGCCCTCAGATGCTGCTCCTCAGGCTAAGCTCATACCTGCATCAGTTCCTCCAGCGCCAGGAGGTCAGCCAGTGCCACCTGCTGGCCAGTGAGGAAGGCCCTGTCCCCCAGGAACTTGTCCTGCAGCACCTGCAGTGCCTGGTCCATGGTGGTCCTGTTGCGCTGAACCTTCTCCTCAGGCACTTGGACCCCAATGAGTGGCGCCAGGACCTGATGGGGACAAAGGATGGTTTTAGTCTATGGTCCTGCCTCCTACCAGGTCTCGGACACTCAACCACTCTCCAGATGGCTCTCCTCACCTTGCTCCACAGGGGCACACCAAACACGCCACGGATGCAGTCAGCATGCCAGCCCAGGTACTCATGGATGCGGGCACGGGCTTGCAGGTCAGGGGGGTACCAGTGCTCTGCCGTCTGGTACTTAAAGCTCAGGTAAATCATAATGGCCACACTGGGGACAGGGCAGGAACAGTGACTGTAAGGACCCTGGCTCATGGCCTTTATCCCCAGCTGCTCCCACCCGGCGGTGGGGATCTGGGCTTCTCTGCACTTGATGGCCTCCTCTCCTGACTCCCCCCCTCCCGAAATCCCCACCTCCCAGGCACTGCCTCCTTTCCCTCCCCTGACTGTACCCTGCTGAGTCCCCTCTTTACTTTGCTGCCTCAGGCACTGACGCCTGGCCAGACCCTGTGTTGCACTTTAAGAACTTCATCTCTGGAAGAGATTGGATTAAAGATGGCAGCACGACAGGTGAGACACAGGCTTCCTCCTAAAACCGCATATAATACAGAAATATAATTAATACAACTAATCCTGAAAGAGCGACGGGAAAGAGGACTGTGCCAGACTGCATACACCTGGAGAAAAGAGCAGACCTCACAGAACAGGGTAACCAAAGCCGTGGCCTGGCGGGACTCAAGCCCTTCCCCCACGTGAGGCCCAGCTCACCAGCAGGAGGAAGAGAAAAGGAGCAGTGAGGGAGTGGAGGCCTGGGACTGCTGAATACCTAACTCTGGAGATGTGCTCTGGGAGCACACACCTACATTTCATGGTGCTTGCATGATATTCTCATGATTAGGGGGTTGGAAAGCTAAGACAGGCAGAATTCCTGGAGAGACTGAGATTCCAGCCACTTGTGGAAAGCAGGGATCCATATCTGGCTGCTCTGGGAAAAAAGAAAGGCAGGCAGTCTGAGAGACTTCCTAACAAGGAAGCCCTTAGCAAGAGGGCTGCTAAAGGGGCAAGGATTGCACAGAGCTTACTGCTCAGGAGAGAGGACAGGTAGACAAAATGGTCCAGGTGCACTCTGCCCAGCAGGTTGGGAGCTTTGCCATATAGACTCTCATATTTAAGGAGGAAAAAGAAATCTTCCTCCTTAGACGATCTTCATGTGCTCCAGCTCCCTGGCTGGCTACACAGCTCCAAGGACCCCCTCCGTGATAGGCAGCCTACTGCGCCTTTCTCCCGGCCAGCCCCACCTGGCTTGCAAACCGGCAAACCCTACCCTGCCGTTAGCCCAGCCAGAGGGAAGATCTGTCTACAGCAACTACAAACACAAAGCATAGAGGCTTATACCTGTGTGCTCAGCTCACTGGTTCAGGCAGTGGAGACAGGTATAGCAGCTGGGAAGCAGGAAACACCTCTTTCCTCTCCCCAGGCACCAATACCACTCCCCTGTGACCCCTGATGTTGCTTCAGGGACTGAGCAGCTCCAGGGAGTAGAGCTTCTGGGTACTAGAGGGCGCCATATGCAAATGTGAAACACCAAAGAAACCTGGTTCAGAGTAAAATTATTAATACAACTCCTGAGAAATATTTAATGACATCTACCTCATGACTCTTCCTGAAAGGGAGTTCAAAATAAAAATCATTAACATGCTCATGGAGGTACAGAAAGATATTCAAGAAATCAGGAATGAATTCTGGTGAGAGATCCAATCGTTGCAGAGCACAATGGGTGGTATTAAAACCAGATTAGATGTAGTAGAAGAGACAGTAAATGGAATAGAAATTAGAGAAGAGGAATACAAAGAAGCTGAGGCACAGAGAGAGAAAAGGATCTCTAAGAATGAAAGAATACTGAGAGAACTGTGTGACCAATCTAAATGGAACAATATTCGCATTATAGGGGTACCAGAAGAAGAGAGAGAAAAAGGGATAGAAAGTGTCTTTGAGGAGGTAATTGCTGAAAACTTCCCCAATCTGGGGAAGGAGACAGTCTCTCAGGCCATGGAGATGCACAGATCGCCCAACACAAGGGACCCAAGGAAGACAACACCAAGGCATATAGTAATTAAAATGGCAAAGATCAAGGATAAGGACAGACTATTAAAAGCAGGCAGAGATAGAAATAAGATCACATACAAAGGAAAACCCATCAGGCTATCATCAGACTTCTCAGCAGAAACCTAACAGTCCAGAAGGGAGTGGCATGATGTATTTAATGCAATGAAGCAGAAGATCCTTGAACCAAGAATACTTTATATGGGAAGATTATCATTTAAATTTAAAGGAGGGATTAAACAATTTCCAGTTAAGCAAAAGCTGAGAGAATTTACCTCCCACAAACCATCTCTACAGTGTATTTTGGAGGGACTGCTATAGATGGAAGTGCTCCTAAGGATTAATAGCTGTCACCAGAGGTAATAAAACCACAGTAAAGAAAGTAGAACAGCTAATTACTAAGCAAATGCAAAATTAAATTAACTATCCCCAAAGTCAGTCAAGGGATAGACAAAGAGTACAGAATATGATACCTAATATATAAAGAATGGAGGAGAAAGAAAAGAAAAAAGAACCTTTAGATTGTGTTTGTAATAGCATATTAAGTGAGTTAAGTTAGACTCTTAGATAGTAAGGAAGTTAACCTTGAACCTTTGGTAACCACGAATCTGAAGCCTGCAATGGCAGTAAGTACATACCTATCGATAATCACCCTAAATGTAAATGGACTGAATGCACCAATCAAAAGTAATAGAGTAACTGAATGGATAAAAAAACAAGACCCATCTATATGCTGCCTACAAGAGACTCACTTTAACCCCAAAGACATACACAGACTAAAAGTGAAGGGATGGAAAAAGATATTTCATGCAATTAATAGGAAGAAAAAAGCAGGAGTTATAGTACTTGTATCAGACAAAATAAACAAAAAAAACAAAGAAAGTCACAAGAGACAAAGAAGAACATTACATAATGATAAAAGGGTCAATCCAACAAGAAGAAATAACCATTATAAATATCTATGCACCCAACACAGGAGCACCTACATATGTGAAACAAATACCAACAGAATTAAAGGGGGAAATAGAATGCAATGCATTCATTCTAGGAGACTTCAACACTCCACTCACTCTGAAGGACAGATCAACCAGACAGAAAATAAGTAAGGAGACAGAGGAACTGAAAAACACAATAGAACAGATGGGCCTAACAGACATCTACAGAACTCTACACCCAAAAGCAGCAGAATACACATTCTTCTCAAGTGTACATGGAACATTTTCAAGAATAGATCATATACTAGGCCACAAAAAGAGCCTCAGTAAATTCAAAAAGATTGAAATTGTACCAGCCAGTTTCTCAGACCACAAAGGTATGAAACTAGAAACAAATTATGCAAAGAAAATGAAAAATCCCACAAACACATGGAGGCTTCACAACATGCTCCTAAATAACCAGTGGATCAATGACCAAATAAAAACAGAGATCAAGCAATATATGGAGACAAATGACAACAATAATTCAACACCGCAAAATCTGTGGGATGCAGCGAAGGCCATGCTAAGAGGAAAGTATATTGCAATACAGGCCCACCCCAGGAAAGAAGAACAATCCCATATGAGCAGTCTAAACTCACAATTAACAAAACTAGAAAAAGAAGAACAAATGAGGCCCAAAGTCAGTAGAAGGAGGGACATAATAAAGATTACAGCAGAAATAAATAAAATCGAGAACAATAAAACAATAGAAAGAATCAATGAAAGCAGGAGCTGGTTCTTTGAGAAAATAAACAAAATAGATAAACCCCTAGCCAGACTTACCAAGAAAAAAAGAGAGTCTATTCACATAAACAGAATCAGAAATGAGAACGGCACTATGGATGCCACAGAAATACAAAGATTTATTAGAGAAGACTATGAAAAATTATATGGTAACAAACTGGATAACCTAGAAGAAATGGACATCTAGAAAAATACAACCTTCCAAGGCTGACCCAGAAAGAAACAGAAAATCTGAACAGACCAATTACCAGCAACAAAATTGAACTGGTAATAAAAAACCTACCTAAGACCAAAACTCCTGGACCAGATGGCTTCACCACTGAATTTTATCAAACATTTAGTGAAGACCTAATACCCATCCTCCTTAAAGTTTTCCAAAGAGTAGAAGAAGAGGGAATACTTCCAAACTCATTCTATGAGGCCAGGATCACTCTAAAACCAAAACCAGGCAAAGACACCACAAAAAAAGAAAATTACAGACCAATATCCCTGATGAACATACATGCAAAAATACTCAACAAAATATTAGCAAACCGAATTCAAAAATACATCAAAAGGATCATCCATCATGATCAAGTAGGATTTATTCCAGGGATGCAAGGATGGTTCAACATTCGAAAATCCATCAACATCATCCACCACATCAACAAAAAGAAGGACAAAAAGCACATGATCACCTCCATAGATGCTGAAAAAGCATTCGACAAAATTCAACATCCATTCATGATAAAAACTCTCAACAAAATGGGTAGAGAGGGCAAATACCTCAACATAATAAAGGCCATATATGACAAACCCACAGCCAACATTATACTTAAGAGCGAGAAGCTGAAAGTTTTTCCTTTAAGATAGAGAACAAGACAAGGATGCCCACTGTCCCCACTTCTATTCAACATAGTACTGGAGGTCTTAGCCATGGCAATCAGACAACACAAAGAAATAAAAGGCATCCAGATTGGCAAGGAAGAAGTTAAACTGTCCCTGTTTGCAGATGACATGATATCGTACATAAAAAACCCTAAAGAATCTACTCCAAAACTACGAGATCTAACATCTGAATTCAGCAAAGTTGTGGGATACAAAATTAACACACAGAAATCTGTGCCATTCATATACATTAACAATGAACTAGCAGAAAGAGAAATCAGGAAAACAATTCCATTCACAGTTGCATCCAAAAGAATAAAGTACCTAGGAATAAACCTAACCAAGGAAATGAAAGAATTATACTCTGAAAACTAAAAGACACTCATGAGAGAAATTAAAGAAGATACCAATAAATGGAAACACATCCCGTGCTCATGGATAAGAAGAATTAATATTGTCAAAATGGCCATCCTGCCTAAAGCAATCTACAGATTCAATGCAATTCCTACCAAAATACCAACAGCATTCTTCAACGAACAAGAAAAAATAGTTCTAAAATTCATATGGAACCACAAAAGACCCCAAATAGCCAAAGCAACCCTGAGAAGGAAGAATAAAGCTGGGGGGATTATGCTCCCCGACTTCAAGCTCTACTACAAAGCCACAGTAATCAAGACAATTTGGTACTGGCACAAGAACAGACCCATAGACCAATGGAACAGTCTAAAGAGCCCTGATATAAACCCAAGCATATATGGTCAATTAATATATGATAAAGGAGCCATGGACATACAGTGGGGAAATGACAGCTTCTTCAACATCTGGTGTTGGCAAAACTGGACAGCTACATGCAAGAGAATGAAACTGGATTATTGTTTAACCCCATACAAAAAAGTAAACTCGAAATGGATCAAGGACCTGAATGTAAGTCATGAAACCATCAAACTCTTAGAAGACAACATAGGCAAAAATATCCTGAATATAAGCATGAGCAACTTCTTCCTGAACACAGCTCCTCGAGCAAGGGAAACAAAAGCAAAAATGAACTCATGGGACTACATCAAACTAAAAGTTTCTGTACAGCACAGGACACCATCAACAGAACAAAAAGGCACCCTACAGTATGGGAGAATATATTTGTAAATGACATATCCGACAAGGGGTTAACATCCCAAATATATAAAGAACTTACATGCCTCAATACCAAAAAGCAAATAACCTGATTAAAAAATGGGCAGAGGATATGAAGAGACAGTTCTCCAAAGAGGAAATTCAGATGGCCAACAGACACATGAAAAGATGCTCCACATCACTAACTATCAGGGAAATGCAAATTAAAACCACAATGAGATATCACCTCACACCAGTAAGGATGGTCACCATCCAAAAGACTAAGAACAACAAATGCTGGGGAGGATGCAGAGAAAGGGGAACCCTCCTACACTGCTGGTGGGAATGCAAGCTAGTTCAACCACTGTGGAAAGCAATATGGAGGTTTCTCAAGAAACTAAAAAGAGAAATACCATTTGACCTGGGAATCCCATCCTTGGAATTTACCCAAAGAATACAACTTCTCAGATTCAAAAAGACATAATGCACCCCTATGTTTATTGCAGCACTTTTTACAATAGCCAAGAAATGGAAGCAACCTAAGTGTCCATCAGTAGATGAATGGATAAAGAAGAGGTGGTACATACACACAATGGAATACTATTCAGCCATAAGAAAGAAACAAATCCTACCAATTGCAACAACATGGATGGAGCTAGAGGGTATTATGCTCAGTGAAATAAGCCAAGCCGAAAAAGACAAGTATCAAATGATTTCACTCATATGTGGAGTATAAGAACAAAGAAAACTGAAGGAACAAAACAGCAGCAGACTCACAGAACCCAAGAACGGACTAATAGTTACCAAAGGGAAAGGGACTGGGGAAAATGGGCGGAAAGGGAGGGATAAGAGGGAAAAAGGGGCATTACGATTAGCAAATGTAATGTTGGGGGGGGCACGGGGAGGGCAGTACAGCTCAGAGAAGACAAGTAGTGATTCTATAGCATCTCACTGCACTGATGGACAGTGACTGTAATGGGGTTGGTGGGGGTGACCTGATGAAGGGGTAGTTTAATAATCGTAATATTGCACATGTAATTGTAAATTAATGATAATAAAATAAATTATATTAAAAAAAGAAAGAAACAAAGAAACAAATCCTACCAATTGCAACAACATGGATGGAGCTAGAGGGTATTATGCTCAGTAAAATAAGCCAGGCGGAGAAAGACAAGTGCCAAATGATTTCCCTCATTTGTGGAGTATAACAACGAAGCAAAACTGAAGGAACAAAATAGCAGCAGACTCAGAGACTCCAAGAAGGAACTAGTGGTTACCAAAGGGGAGGGGTGTGGGAGGGCGGGTTGGGAGGGTAGGAGAAAGGTACTGAAGGGTATTTTGTTTAGTACACATGGTGTGGGGGGTCACAGGGAAAACAGTGTAGCACAGAGAAGGCAAACAGTGAATCTGTGGCATCTTATTACACTGATGGACAGTGACTGCATTGGGGTATGGGTGGGGACTTGATAATATGGGTAAATGTAGTATTGTTTTTTCATGTGAAACCTTCATAAGAGTGTATATCAATAATACCTTCATAAAAATAAATAAATAAAATGAAACAAAAAGAAAAAAAAGAACTTCATCTCTGTGATATCCCAGCAGCCATATATGAGGTAGAGACTCTTACCTTGTTTGCACATGAGGAAAATAAGGCTCAGAATATTTAAGTGACTTGTCCAAGGCTGCACAGCACAGAAAAGATTTCCTGGGTGTCTGAAACCCTGCATGGGGCTAGCACGCAGTAGGTGCTCAATTGAATACCTTGCATGTTTTAGAGACCAGGATGGGAAGCATGTCCTCAGATCTGTTGTGGGTCCCTCTAACTGGTTCTGCAGGCCTCAGTCCTGTAGCTTCCTGACCTCTTGTCCTCTTCCTACCCGGGGGCTGGTCCTCACCATGAGGTGGTCCTGGCAGACTCTGGGGAGTAGCCTGTGTGGAGGCTGGAGAGGCCCTTCCAGCTTCTATCTGCTGCACCTATTCTCTGTTCAACACTGGGAAAAGGTCCCCATGTCTTCTCCTCTCATGCCCCCAAGTCTGGGGTAGACAGACACCCCTGGGGGCCAGAGGAGGAGGCTGAAGACAAGAGAGGTGCTGCATGAAGCCCTGGCCTTCAGGGCTTGGGCCTGACTGGCTGTTCACTTCCCCTGGAACCCTCCCCTCGGCCCTCCCTGAAAGTGGGAGAGCCCGGGCCAGTGGGTGGGACTCAGGAGTGGGAAGGAAAGAAGAGCACCTTTCGGTCAAGACGAAGTCACCATCCTTGAGGGTGGGCAGCCGCTGCAGGCTGTTGCTCTTCTGGAAGAGCCTCCCGGTCAGGTGCTGCCCTGTGGACAAGGGAGTCAGAAAAGGCCTGCGGAGCAACTGTAGGAACCACAGCAGCTCTGCCTTCCCTCTCCCTCCCCAACCAGAGCTCCTGGCCAGGCTGGCTGAGAGGCAGCAGGGGCTGGGGGTCCGCCTGAAGACACCCCACTCTCTGTGGGCCTCCCTGCCCTGCCACATAGTGGGGAGGGCGTGATGCTTTGCAGCAGCCAAGGGGCTGCAGGTGGGCAAAGAGCTGTTTTTTAGCCAGGCCTGGGACGGGAGGGGAGGCAGAGAGGGTGGCTCGGCTACTCCCACCTCTTGACTCTCACAACACTGCAGCAGACTCCCCATGTCTTCAGGGTTTTTATGAATGTAAACATGTACATGCTTTCAAGGCAGGAACTCTGGAAACCTGTTTAAATATTTTGCCCCACCCCACAGGTAGAAGGTAACGTTATTCTCCTTTTCAGAGGGGAAGCTCAGGCTCAGAGAGGGTCTGTGACCTGTCCAAGGCCACACGCCAAGGGCGCTCTCTGGTGGGAGTCCCTGCGGGAGGGGAGCGAGGAAGGTCAGGCTTGGGGGACGAGAGGGCTGTCGGATGAGGGGTCGGCGGGTGCTGGGGGCCCGCGGACACTTGGGGAGCTGGCCAGGGCCCACCTTTGAGCAGCTCCACAGAGCGAAGCTCGAAGGGGATGCTGTTCTTCTTGGCGAAAATGTAGACGGCGCGGCATGGCTGGGAAAGCAGGTCCAGGTAGAGCTCCAGACCCATGGCGGTGCGGAGGGTGCGACGGACGGAGCGGCGTCTGTGCCTGGGCGCCGGGAGGCCCGGGAAGTAGGGCTCAGGCTCCACCCCTCTGGGACCTCAACACTACAGCTGTTGGACCGAGTCCCAACCCGCCCCCGTCTCCACCCCAACCTCCTCCAGGCAGAACCTAGGCGGCACCTGCCCAGACCCCTCCCCCAGCCCACCCACACCTGGCGAGGCACCTGGGTCCCAGGCGGGGTGCAGGAGAACTCTGCGGGTCCCTGCGGGCCGCTTGCCCATCCACACGGCTGGGAGGGAGCTGCGGGGAGCGGGGTGTCGGGCCGGCGGGTACAGGCATGCTTTCGCAGCCGCCGCCCGACGTGCTGCGGGGTCCCGGGCCTCACCCTCACCTGGAAACAGCCGGGCTCGCGGTCCTGGAAGCAGGTCGGTGAGAGCATGCGGAAGGCAGATTACCAGGGCCCGGGATCAGGGAGGCGACAGCCGCAGGGCCTTAGGTCTGCTCCAGACCCCCGTTATTCTCGGTCTCCCCACCCCGCTCTCTATCTTCCCAGGGGCCAGGCTGGGCGCCCCGCTCCAGACGAACCTTTCCGGGTAGCCAAGCCCCCTGGCGGGTGACCCAAGCAGATGGAGCGGAATGCTTCTTTGGTCTTTTGGAAAGTGTATCAGGAGAGGAGGACCTTCGGGGAGGTAAGTGTGGGTGTCACTGGCTGGGGCCTCCAGTGGTCGCATTTACAGAGCTGGCTAAACAGGCGGCCCTGAGAGAAAGAAACTTAGAATTATTTACTCGTAGATTCAAAGACAAGGAGAGTTAGCAGCGGGTTCTGCCCGCAGGCCCCACCCCCACCCCACCAGCTCACCTCCCCTCTCCTCCAGTTCTCTGTTTTCCAGGAAATGCCTCTTTTTGCCTAAACCAGCTGGGTGTCTGTCTTTCTCAAGAAAAAGTTCTACCAAACAGCTAGGAGGTTCCAGGAGATCCAGTTACACAGTGACAGAAACTTAGCTAAGTTGTGTCCTCTGGGTTTGCGGAAGGCAGAGCTTGTAAACCATGAACTTGGGACATGTAGTTGAGACTCCAGGCCATGTGTTGAAGGTGCGCGCTGGGAAGAAAAGTGAGGGAAGAATTGTCAGGCAGAAATGAACCCAGACTTATTTAGGAAATCCTCAGCTTATCCAGACTGCAAAAGTCCCTAAAATTAGGAGATTCACCATCAGAAAAGCACCACTCCATCCCTGTCCTGGAGGGGTCTCTGAGAACTTTTATCCACGCACACACCTAGGCTTCTATGCGTTTGCGTGGTCACAAGACCGATGGGGAAGCACCGGAGAGATCTTCCAGTGATTGGGACTGGGTGCAGGGAGTCCGGGAGTGCAGTTGCACGAGGCTGCATGCTGCTCTCTGGGCAGGAAGGAACTGCATATATGGGTGAGGGGACACACTATGTGGGTGCCAAAGAGTCCATGATGTATGACTATACTGTGTTTTGTGCAACCAGCGCCCCCAGGGCAAAACCTTTGCAAGAGGGGTCTGTTTCCCAACAACATATTTCTGTCGGTAAGGCAACCTGGATGTGGCCAGCGCCAGGCCATTAACACACCATATACTTAACTGGGGGCGGGGGTGGCCAGGTGGGCATGTGGCCATGTGGTTATTATTGGACAAGAGGTTCCAAGTAGGCAGTACTTGTCCCAACAGTACTGAAGAGTGTGTGCGGGTGTGTGGGGGGAGTAAAGGTAAGGTATCTAGTGTGGACGTGGGTGTTTTTAACCTTAAAAAAGTTTTTTTTATCAGCAAAAATGGGTTTATTCAGGAACAGCAGAGAGTTGCAATCCGGGAGGTGCAGGCTGTGGCCGAAGCAGAGGCTAGTGCAGAGAACAAAGGAGAGGGACACTCTTATAGAGGAAGGGGCTGAGGTGGGAGGCCTGCGCTGAGCACAAAGTCCAGTGAAGGAACCTGGGAGTCCCACATATCGTGGCCTTTCGCTGGCTGGGCTGTCGTGGGGAGGTGGCAGGTGGAAGCCTTCTTCTCCGTGCCGGGTGGGAAAGTAGCTAAAACAGGCTGGCCTCTGTCTCTTCCTATGGACTTGCGGTGGGCGTGAGAGCTTCTCTGCGGGCCTCCCAACTCCAGGTCAGTGAGGTTCCCCTTAATTAATTTTCACAGTGCACATGAAGTGTGTGTGTGGTGTGTGGTGTGGGGATGTGTGTATGCTGGGAGCATGGAAGGCACAGTAAGAAAAAAACCTGAGTTCAGATCCTGACTCTGCCACTCATAAGCTACATGATCTCAGGCATGTTATTAACTTCTTTGTGTACTGGTATCTTTTGCTGTCAAATAAGGATAATTTCTCCAAACACAGGTGTGTTGTGAGGCATAATTGTGAAAATATCTGTAAAAATCACTGCACCCTGTGCCAGATGCTAGCATCTTTCTTTCTTTTTTTTTAAATAATTTATTTTGGTATCATTAATCTACAATTACATGTGCAATATTATGGTTATTAAACTACCCCCTTCATCAGGTCCCCCCCACCAACCCCATTACAGTCACTGTCCATCAGCGTAGTGAGATGCTATAGAATCACTACTTGCCTTCTCTGAGTTGTACTGCCCTCCCCGTGCCCCCCCAACATTACATCTGCTAATCGTAATGCCCCTTTTTCCCTCTTATCCCTCCCTTCCCGCCCATTTTCCCCAGTCCCTTTCCCTTTGGTAACTATTAGTCCGTTCTTGGGTTCTGTGAGTCTGCTGCTGTTTTGTTCCTTCAGGTTTTTCTTTGTTCTTATACTCCACATATGAGTGAAATCATTTGATACTTGTCTTTTTCGGCTTGGCTTATTTCACTGAGCATAATACCCTCTAGCTCCATCCATGTTGTTGCAAATGGTAGGATTTGTTTTCTTCTTATGGCTGCATAATATTCCATTGTGTATATGTACCACATCTTCTTTATCCATTCATCTACTGATGGACACTTAGGTTGCTTCCATTTCTTGGCTATTGTAAATAGTGCTGCGATAAACATAGGGGTGCATATGTCTTTTTCAAACTGGGCTGCTGCATTCTTAGGGTAAATTCCTAGGAGTGGAATTCCTGGGTCAAATGGTATTTCTATTTTAGTTTTTTGAGGAACCTCCATACTGCTTTCCACAATGGTTGAACTAATTTGCAGTCCCACCAGCAGTGTAGGAGGGTTCCCTTTTCTCCACATCCTCGCCAACATTTGTTGTTGTTTGTGTTTTGGATGGTGGCCATCCTCACTGGTGTGAGGTGATATCTCATTGTGGTTTTAATCTGCATTTCTCTGATGATTAGCGATGTGGAGCATCTTTCATGTGCCTGTTGGCCATCTGAATTTCTTCTTTGGAGAAGTGTCTATTCATGTCCTCTGCCCATTTCTTAATTGGATTATTTGCTTTTGTTTGTTAAGGTGCATGAGTTCTTTTATATATTTTGGATGTCAACCCTTTATCAGATACGTTTTTTATGAATATATTCTCCCATACTGTAGGATGTCTTTCTGTTCTACTGATGGTGTCCTTTGCTGTACAGAAGCTTTTCAGCTTGATATAGTCCCACTTGTTCATTTTTGCTTTTGTTTCCCTTGCCGGGGAGATATGTTCATGAAGAAGTTGCCCATGTTTATGTCCAAGAGATTTTTGCCTATGTTTTTTTCTAAGAGTTTTATGGTTTCATGACTTACATTCAAGTCTTTGATCCACCTTGAGTTTACCTTTGTGTATGGGGCTAGACAGTAGTCCAGTTTCATTCTCTTACATGTAGCTGTCCAGTTTTTCCAACACCAGCTGCTGAAGAGGCTGTCATCTCCCCATTGTATATCCAAGGCTCCTTTATCAAATATTAATTGACTGTATATGTTTGGGTTAATGTTTGGATTTTCTAGTCTGTTCCACTGGTCTGTGGGTCTGTTTTTGTGCCAATACCAAATTGTCTTGATTACTGTGGCTTTGTAGTAGAGCTTGAAGTCAGGGAGCGTAATTCCCCGTTTTATTCCTCCTTCTCAGGATTGCTTTGGCTATTTGGGGTCTTTTGTGGTGCATCTTTCTTTCTAATTGTATTTTTATCACTGTTTTTTGTGCACATTTTCACCTTGCTGCAGAGTCCACCTATTTGTAATTTGAGTGACTGTATAATGGTCCGTCAAGTTGATACACACGTGCTATACTGGCCTGATACAGTGGTATTTGCTATGTAACTAGATGCAACTTCCCAAATAGGCACATACGTCAATATCTGTGCCTTTGCCTATGATGCACCCTCTGCCTGCAGACCCCTTGCCCCACTCTCCTGTCCTCCAAACCACTGGGGAACCTCAGACACCCTCTGTGACAGCACCTGGTCTGAGCCTTGAGGTTGGGACCTGGTAGCATCCATTCTGTGATGCCTGTTTAACAGGGTGGTTGAGGGGCTGAGGATAGGAGACTCCCAGGATCTGGACAGGATGAGCCTGCAAACAAGGGTCATTTTTAGTCTCTGCACTGGGGATATCCATGAAGCAAAGTCTGGGTGAACTACACAAGTTCCTAGAATCCCCTCCCGTTGGAGGCACACAGGGCATGATTAACTCCCCCTTTCCAGCAATGAACTGTAACAACACATGTGAAATGTTACCAACCAGGGAAACTCATTAGAGACTCAGCGCCCACGGTTTTTACTGGAAGGCGATCCCTTGCCTGACACGTGTCCACATTCCAGATTCTTGGAAGGAAAACAGGTGGTCAGCATAAACCATACTGTTTGTTCCCCTGATTTCAGCACAGTGACCCATTCTTGACTGTCTGACACTGATGGTGGGAAGCCTCCTGAAATCCACGCCAGCCAAGGACCAACCCTGAAAACAGGCCTTTCACAGAGGAGCAGTCAGGCCTGTTAACTCTTCTATACCGTCCACCCCATAGTCCTTGGCTAAGGCATCTTTACAGCAAAATTATTATCAGTAGGACACCCATAAAGCTGGGTGAGACCCATCTGCAGTCCTGATTTCAGTTATGCCATTTAGGGATCCTAGACTTAGCCAGCAAACACGGCTCACTAACCACAAAGCCCATCTTTGAAAGCCTGGTAGTTGTCTCCTGCAGTTTCTGTATGAGCACTTTTTTTACTGGCCCAAAGCATCAATTCAAGCACAGAACAGCTCCAGCTGTAGACTGAAGCTAACCTGAATGCCTTCCAGGGCTGTCATTAAAGTGAGGGCACGCTCAACAGTGCAGTCCCAGAGGGCACCCACAGTCCCCCCAGAAACCAGCAGCTTACAGTGTTCGGGCACCCCAGCAGAACCTCCATTAGGTAGTTGGGTTAACAGGGCGCTTGGCCTCCCGCTTTGGGGTTCTCAATCCGTCCACGTGACTCAGTTCAGCCCCAGGTTTCAGAGGGAGCACCCGAGATGGTCAGCTCCCTGCGGGCTGGCTCAGTGTGACTCTAGTTCATCCACCTCATGCTGGAAGAGTCCTGTGCCAAGGTGCAGGGCTGGGATCATCCAACCTGCCAAGGCCAAGGGCATCCCTCGTCGATGTGACCATAGGCTCATGGTCTGAACTCAGAGCACTCACAGCAGCTTGAAAGTCTCCTTCAGGAAAAGAAACAAAAGTCACTGAAACCCGCCTGCTCACCCCCACCCCACTCCCCCTCAGGTGCCTGTTTTGGGTTTTTTCTCTTATAAAATCAGGGTGTCCCACTACCATATTAGGAGTTATAAAAAAACAAATAACTGGTCATTCAGATGACCAAAATACATAAGATTTGGTCGTCATCCAGAGTTCCCAAAACCACTTGGGAGCCAGAGAGGTCCAACAGGTGTCTTGTTATTGGACAGTCTTTGGGACCCCACCCAAGGGGGGCTGGCTGCCAGGGGACCAAGCATGTAATTAGCGGGTGGGAACTCTCAGCTCCCAGCCCTAAGCCCCGGGAGGGGAGAGGGCAGAGGGGCTAGGGGTGAATCAGCAGGTGGCCCATGACTTAGTCTATGCAAGAGGCCCTCACAAAACCCCAAGAAAAGCATTTTGCTCTCTCTCTCCCCCTTTTGCATCCTGCACCTTTGTCGGGTTGGTGGGGGTTGCGGGGGTGCTTCCATAGCTGGGGAACCAGAACGCCTCCACGTGCCCCAAGGCCCCGAGCTCCAGGAGGACAGAAGCTCCTTTATTTGGAAACTTGCTATGTGTCTCTTTGTCTGGCTGTTAACTTGTATCCTTCACAATGTCCTTTATTAAACCGGTAAACGTGTTTTCCTGAGTTCTGGGAGCTGCTCTAGCAAATTAATGGAACCTAAGGGGGAGGTCATGGGAACCTCCAATCTGTAGCTGGTTGGTCAGAAGCACCGGCAGTAGTCTGGGCCTTGCAACTGGCGCCTGGAGTCGGGGGTCGCAGGGAGTCTTGTAGGACCGAGCCCTTACCCTGGGGAATCTGGTGTCCAGGCAGATAGTGAGGGAACTGAGTTGTCAGCCATCCCGCTGGTGTTCAAGAACTGCTTGGCGTCCTGCGTGGGAAAACACCCTCCCCCCACACACACATTGGAGCTGGGGCGGCCAAGACCCAGAAAGTCTGAACCCCACAGACCAGGTTCTTGAGTTTCAATGTTATAGAAATGAGCACTGAGCTCCAAGGAAGAAAGCAGGTGGAGTTTATTAGAGATAGCTTGTATACAAGGGAGCCCATGGGAAGAGAGAAGTCAGGCCCCCCGGAAAGGAGATGGTATGGGGTTTATAAAGGCAGTCTTTGAAGGTCTGGAGGTTCAGTGGTATGACAATGATGATCTTGATGTTTTCACACCAATATGTCTCCAGGTGAAGCACTACTTTAATGTTTAACAGACATCAGTTTATAATCTCACAACCTGTTAGCCAAAAGGTTTCTTTTGATGCCCCAGAACAAGCTTTCAGAAAAAAAGAATGTTAATAATAAGTTACCACAGGTCAAGTTAACCTAAAACTTGTGCTTGATCAGGTGCTATTCTGAGAATATGTTTTCAAGTTAGGTGCACATCCCAAATGGAGGCTCATTCCAAAATGGAGTCCCTCTTGCTCAATCCCTGCCTGCTTCAAAAGGACCCATGTAGTAACCAAAACTTTACATCCCCTATTCTCATCTAGCTCCTTGTCTGGAATGGCTGCATGCAACAGGGACAAAAGCAGTTTCACAGAAAGTGTTTTGTCCCACTTACCCAGAAAGACACACCATGTTCAGGAAATGATCATGCCGAAATCCTGCATTTTCAACAATTTTCAAGTGGGTTTGCATAACCTCTCACCCATTTTGTCCTGATTATTAACCACTGAGGAGCCTAGAAAAGATAGATCTTTTTCTGAGAACAGCTGCAGTCAGCAAAGTACCTTCCTAAATTGTGTGTACCAGGGCACAGCTGAGGCTAGCAGTCCCATGCTGCAAACTGCAATTCATAAGACATCCCTGAGATGGGGCTGGGAGTCCCGTCTGGGCAGAGGACTCAGAGTCCTTGCAATGTGCCTTCCCTGACTCCCAGCTTTTGCAGGATTCATACGGTCAGTCTGTGCATCGGAAATACACAGCGGATCGACTGTTGGTACTGGCAGAGAGTAAGTCCTTTTGTGTGGGCACTCGTATGTGAGTCAGTCCAGCCAGCATTCATGATGTTTTCACAGTTAAGAAAGACACAGCAAGCCCCAAATGGAGTCATTTGTACTAAATCCCTGTCAGCAAATCAAGGCTTAATACCTAACCTAATTGCAGTTTCAGACCCCCAGGAATGTAAACTTGAATCAGGTGACATGGAATTGCCTGGTCACCACTAGTAAAATAATCCACCTGGTGAACGCCCTCCACTCCCCTTGGAAGGCAGTCTTGCTGGAAACAAGGCACTCTTTGCTAATCATTTCCTTTTTCTGCTCCCTTTCTGCCTCTAAAAACCTTTCTTTTTCTACAGCTGGCAGAGCTCCTGTCTACTTGCTATATGGGATGCTGCCTGATTCATGAATCACTGAATAAAGCCAGTTTGATCTTTCAACAAACTGAATGTTGTTTAACACAGTTTAGGGCCCCACAGAGTGATGTCCTAAATTGCAACGTCCCTGAACCTGTGGTGCGTTCACTGGATGGCGTCATCCTGCCTACCCCCTCTTAGTTTGGGGACAGCTCATGCTGAGTTTGAATCAGCCTATAGCCGACAGTATCGGGTTTCAGCTTAAAGTCCAGACAATTAAGATGAGATCTGTGAATCCAGAATTCCAAAAAAGCCAGCAGCTTTTCTTCAAGATGTTTCAGGGCAGACAGATAGCTTCCAAGTCCAAGTGGCACACGAGGTTCTCCTGAGTGTTCATCAACCTAGTCCGAGAATCCAAATCGACCCCCTCAGAAATATGCTCATCGACCAGAAAATCTCAAAGGGTCAGACATCTGATTTCACCAAGAATTTGTAAGCAAACCAACACTTCTTTTGTGTATTCATTCAGAGATTGCCTCTCTTTCCTGTGTCATCTTCCTTTGTCCGGAAGCTCTGATGGGCAAAAGTCATCAGCTATTGGAGCCTTGTTCTATTACCAATACTCAAAGGACTTCCCAATGTCCTTTAAGAACTCAGTTTCAACTGGGTCCCCAGCAAAAAGCAAGCAAGTTGTGTTCCACGAATGCTTTTTCTTGGCAGCTTTTCCTGATTGGGACGATCCTTCTAGCGTTTACAAAATTAAAATATGTGCCATTTGACACCAATTTTACCAGCGATCTAGGGGCAATAGCCACACTGCTCTCCTGGGATTAGAACTCTCTCACATTCCACAGGCATCATTTGCCTCTCACAACAGACGGCAGCTCAGGGCTGCTGCACACCACAGGTGACCGCACAGCCCCTCAGGCACCAAAGATGTATCACACCCCTCCTCCACCCTGCCTTTTCTAAACTATTTAGAAAATAGTTTTGTGAGTTGGGGTTGTTCTTGCAAATCCCATGTCTGCCTCCTGCCTCTGGAGAACAGGGAGAGAGTAACAGACTTTTTCCTTCCTGACAGTCATTTCCACGTCTGAATGTCTCACCCTGATGCCTGGGTTCTTGTTCACGAAGCCAAAGACTGAGCTTAGCAAACACCCAAGGTAGGAGAGCAAGGTACAGGCTTTTATTTAGAAATAAAGTGAGAGGACAGAGCTCCCAGCTCACACCAGGAGGGGACAAGAGAGCCAGGTGTGGTGCGTTGTTTAGGGGATTTAGGCAGATGAGGATTTTAAGGTGGAATCTTTCTTGCCTTTTACTATGTTGTTTACAGCTGGGTCTGCACGCTAACTTAGTTGCCCAGTTTGTAAAATTACTCCATCAGATCTGAAAGAGGAAAGACAGCACGTAGGCCTGGGCTTTTTAGCATGCTAAAGTGAATCTTACAAATGATTAGCATAATAAAAACACGGGCTACTCTTCTTTATCGGGGGAACATTAACTGATCTTACTGAAGAATGACCCTAGAGCTTAATGTTTAACACTGAGTTTTGGTAGGGGATTTCCTTGCATGTAGTTACATTGCTCTGACTGCAAATATTCTGCCTTGCTTTTTCCGGAGGCCCTCCTCCTACTCTGACTACACCCACAGTCCCTGTCTCAACCCCACCTGATGAAAACAAATCCTAGGTACATTTTAAAACAATCTGTGTGAATGTGTGAGCGGATACGTGTGTGTATTTGGGAGCATCTGTGTGTATGTGACGGTGTTGCCTGAGCACGTGAGAGGGCATGCATATAGGGGCATCTGTTCATTTGGGTTGGTGACGGTGGCTCTTTTTCCTCCCACTTGCCTGACCACAAGTGTCTGAAATCCCCCCACAGAGGGGTCACTCTTTAGGGATGAGCTAAATTCCCCAAATATTTATGGTGCTGCACAGCCCTCTGGGCAGGGGGAGTTGTCATGAAGAGGGCAAATCCCTGGTCAGTAACGATGCATTGCTATATTACAGGGTCCTCTTTGAAAATACTCAGCTCTGCCCAGGAGGGTGTGTTCATCCCCCACCAGTCTGAAGAGATCTGACAGAAACAGCCCAGAAGGCTTCCTGGAGGACAGGCTCTGGGGCACGGGAGGCCCTGAAAGAGCATTTTGACCAAGAGCCCTAGAATCTTAGAGTTGATGGGGAAAGTCAGAGAGAATCTAGGGCAACCACACAAGGGAGTCTAAAAAATACACAGCGGCATTGAAGGGAATGGGGAGGCTGAAAAGTCCTGCTGCCGTAAATTACCTTGAAACCCTGTGTGTGGTACAACAAGCATACTTTAAAAGGCATAGCTGAGCTGGTAAGACATAAGGGAAGTCTCTGGGGATGAAAATTAAGAGGGGGCTGAAAACCAGTGGTGTCTAGATGGGAGTGGAGAGACTGAGGCTGCAAGTGCCCTGGGGTCCCAGTCCTCTGTGAGCTAGAACCTTAGGGCTGCACTCTGTGTGGGGGTGTGGGGTTGAACCCCACAGAGAGCTCAGGCCCCGGGAACCTGCCAACTGGCAGACATAGATGACAAGGAAACTGTATGTCTTTGCCTGGGTTTCTGGTGGAAGCAAACAAATCACTCCTGAGGACGTGTAACCAAAGCCTGCCCTCGTGGGTTTAGGGTTTTATTACATACTATGTGAACAAATTAACTTCCTGTGACAAGGAACAATTAACTCTCAAGGTAACATTAACTTCCTGTGGTCCCAGGTTGACAGCACTTTTTCTCCTTGTGGACTTCAATTAGGCATATGTAAGACCTTTTGTATGCTCCTGTCTCTTAACTTCTCTTTCATGATTTTAATTTTCTCTCTCTGCTACATTCTGGGTGTTAGGTTCCCTTTAATACACAATCTTGAAGGGATGTTGAGTCGCCTTGAACTGCCTCCGGGCGCAGCAGCTTCTTATCACTCAGAAGCGGCACCCGAGTGTATTGTCTGCAACAATTTCTGTTTCTCAGAAGTCACAAGGCCATCCTGCTCACCAAGGCCCTAAATTCCTATATAAGCAGCCCCCCCCACCCCCTTGCTGCCGCTGCTGCTCTCTCCTTTCCCAGACAGCCACTCTGTCTGTTTGTCTTACAGGGAATAAAGCCACGCTGACGGAGTTCTCGTGTCCTTCTTTGCGAGCGAGTGAGCCGGGTAGCTAAAGAACCCTTTTACTGGGTAACTTCATCAGATCTATCTTTTAGTTCATTAATTCTCTCTTCAGCTAGTTTTATTATGATTTATTTTATTTCTAGCTGTCCTATCTTGTTCTATTTTTTTTTATTTCTAGAAGTTCTATTTTGTTCAATATGGAGGCTGAGGGTTTTGAAAATTAGTGAAAGACACGAACCCTCCTCACATTCAGGAAACACAATGTATTAGAGTCCTAGGGCTGCTGCAACAAAGTGCAACAGATTGTGGCTCGACCAAAAGAAATTCACTCTCTCCCAGTAAGTGCCCTTTTGGGGCTTTTTCCAGCTGAGCCTGAGAATTAAATTGACATAAGTCAGATCAACTGGTGAAAAGCATACAAATGTATTAATACATGTAATTATTGTATGTACAAATGTAATTAATACATTAATTATGTGACATGGTAGACTTCATAAGGAATGAAGACTCAAAGAAATGGCAAATTTTACATGCTTTTCTAGAAGGTTGAACAAAGAAAAACAATTGTTGGAAAGTAAACTATTTAGGGAGGTTAAGACATTTTAACCAAGATCTGTGCAGAATTCTCTGGTCTTCTCCTTTCTAAAATGTTTTTTTCTGGTGTAGGAAGGACTTCTTTCACATGGGAATCTCATCCCATGCTTTTAAGAAAAAGGACAGAGTGTGCTTCTTGCATTTGCTGTTTTCAAGAGATATATTTTGGAGTAGTGTTCTGAACTCCTTCAACTGTAAACACACAACTGTAAAGACTTCCTAGCGTGGTTCCCTCCAGGGAGGCTTCACTAAAAAGCCAGACCCAAGTGGGGGATCCACAAGTACCTATACGTTATTCTTTATAACACGTTAGAAACACCATACTAGCAAAAAGGTCGGTATACCCGGCCCCGGGGACGGCTTTCATCACCCTCATCACTTCGGACACCCGGCACGAGGGGGCGGGGTGGGGGGCGGGGTGTACGGGGCCCCGGGGGCTGCCGGTAACCAAGCCCCGCCGGCCCCGCCCCCGGCCTGCTTCCGGCCCTTGCGCGGAGCCTGCTGGGAGGAGCGAGTGTTAGTGGGCGGGTTGCCCTGGCTACAGGCTGCGCGGCGAGCGCTGGGCAGTTACGCTCGCGGGACCAGAGCGGCCTGGGCGCGGGAAGAGCCTCTGAGCGCGCCGGGGGTTTAGTTCCTGTCGGGCGGCTGCCGAAGCTGGAGGGAGGGGACGGGGAACCAGCCGGGAGCGCGGAGCGCGCTGGGTAAGGGAAAGGGCCGGGGGCCCCGACTGTTGGAGATCTTTAGAGATCCTGGGCGGGAGCGAAGAGGCGGAGCCTCCTGCAAGGCCCGCCGGGAGAGGGGAGGGCGGGCCCCCGAGGCCTCGGGCGGGAGCCCACGGTCGGGCTGGAAGAAACCGCAGGGCCCCAGAAGGAGAGGAGGAGGTTGAACAGGAATGTTAGAAGAGGGCTGGACTCAGGAAAAGGGAGATGGAAGAGGCTGGGAACCCGGCGGCCTCCCGACAGCGGTCTAAGACGTCATTCCCCAGCCTTATAAACAAATCATTGGGCAAACCGTAACAGACCCCTACTGAGTTTTGGAAAGTTAACTTTATGTACAAGATAGGGTAGGGAAAGAAGGATCAGAGAAAAGGGGGGACGGGGCAGTTCGCCTATCTGAAACAAGTTCTTGGGATCTGAATCAGCCAGTTCTGCAGCAGGAAGGGACCTCAGGTCGCTTTCACGTGTGCTTGGAAGGCCGCAGCTCTTGTGCCTAAGGCTCCCTCCTCACCCCCCTGAGACATACCCTTACCTTTGGAAGACACGCGTCCTGGTTAAGGAGGGGAAAGAGGAACAGATGGACAGTGCCATGCAAGGCAGGGATGCCAATGGGTTGTGAGTGAGAGAACACCAAAAGGGCCCACCCTCGTGAGAACTAGACCCTGCTTTCAAGAGAAGTCTATCCTCAGCACTGCAGTCCCATGTCAGGGCTTCTGGGTGTGAAGGACCGATGGAACTAGGGTGTCAGAAGACCTCTCAGTGACCCTTGTTAATAGATGTCACAGGGTACCCACTTCTTGGGTTTGACCATCTCCCCCCCCACACACACACACCCATCTTGTTCATGCTTTGTTCATCCTTTGCTAAGGCGCCTTGGGGTCTCAGCCCAACTACCCCAGGTCTTTTCCTTATAGAACCTTCTGACCTTAGGTGAAAGGCCCCTTCACCTGTACGGCATGTTACAGCTGATATGCCAGGAAACATCCCAATAGGGAGGTTAACTGAGCTCCCAAAGATTTCTGAGCTTTGTCATCTATAAAACAATCATAGCTCTGCCCCCTCCTAAGGTTGTTATAGAGACTTAGGGAGGCACTGAGAATGCTTTTAAAGGTGTGAGGTCGTCAAATGCAAACCGCATGGTCTGGAAGCCACTGGGGAAAGAAGGGGCTGGAGCCAACCCATTTGGGTCATGGCCTGCTGCTGTCACATTCTCCTCCTGCCCCCTTCCCAAGGAGGGCCAGGTTGGCGTGATCAGCTGCCAGTCTGTTTGCCCTCATTCTCCCTGGTCCTGCTGTAAGTCCAGAGAGCTGGATTTGAAACCTGGATCTGTCACTTGGCAGCTGAATGATCTTGGGCAAGTCATTTCAGCTTTCCTGCTGAAGTAGAGCTAAGATGGCCTAATGAGTGAAACCATGTAAATCAAGGCACTCTGGGTCCAGAGTGGAGCCCTAGCTGGGATCTGTTAGAGACAGTTATTGTGTCACCAGCTGGAATGGCCATGGGACAAATCTCTGCAGCTATCTTAACCCCATCAATTGCTTTGACCTCATCCCTCATGCCATCCTGTCAGCTTTAACATAGTCGCCTCCTTCAGCCTTGGACACAGTTTCCTCATGTGTGACTTGGGGATTATTCCTGAAGGAATCAGTAAGCTTGGAATAAGGAAACTATTAGGTCACTTAAGAGTTTAAATATATTACGTGGTGGTGTTCAGTTCTACAGAGCAGCAGGTGCCATAACATGAGAACAGAGCCATCGAAAATGTTTGGGATTCAATTAATAGCTGATAAGAGGCTGACCAATAAGCACTGAGGGGCACTGAATCTTGAGTGAAGAATTGGTTGGAAAAGGAGGCTAAACAGAAGACCTGGTTATTGGCAACACAAAAAATAAGCAATTTTTTAAGTCAATTATTTAGAGAAAAACTATGAATTTCAAAAATACCATAAACATCACAAACAAAAATAGCCTGTTTTTAATAACTGCCAGGCACACCTTCACCTATAAAATACTCACTGCCCTATATTTTTTGACTGCAGATTACCTTTCTATGTGACAATGATTTTGTATTTCCTTACAGACAGAAAATTCCAGCTTTCCTTTGGTAGTCAGCGTGTCCTTGAAAGCCATTAAACACAGAAGTGACTTCAAAGCACATAAACATTTCCCACTCACCCCATACACTGATGACCCCCCCAGTGTCACCTTCCCCCTGAGCCACATCCAGATTGTCCCCAGCTGTTCCTGCAGGAGATGTGTGATGAAGGTGTAACTCTGGTGGTGGTGCGGGTGGGGGGAGGGGCGGGAATGTGCTCCCAGCCGAGGCAAATAAACCAGGGAAACCTGTGAAGCCAAAATCAGTCAAAGGGAAAAATAAAGTGGGAGAAACCCGTTTATTGGTTACAAGAATCCTGGCTCGCTCATCCATGTCTCTCCCCGTCCTGTCTGGATTCAGGGGAGAACAGCCTCTTACCACCCCTTGTGAACACCTATAGATAGATAGACTAAAACCAGGTGAGAGATTCTGGAAGTACTGCAATTTTACCAACACAAAGGGAATTTGTAATGGAAAGAGAGAAGGGGGCCTCAACCAACTTGTAAAGTATTTTCTACAGATTTTCAACGGCACCTGACAAGTGAAAGCATCTATTGTGACTGTGGGTTTCAGCCCTGGGCAAGTTCCCTATGGATTCAGTGGGACGGAGGAATGACAATGGGATGTTTTTAGGGTGAAAGGGTTCATTACCTGGCTTGTTCTCCCAGTGATAGGTCGAGCACTAGCATTTACAGGTCTGTAACCCTCCTTGTCTCTGCTTTTGCCCAGAGTACTGGGCAGAGCACTTTATATAGTGACTCAGTAATAGCTCATTGCCTAGCCGGCAGCAGGCCAGTTACATCATGAGGTAGTTTAGGTTCAGGTGAGGATCCAGGCCATAGGAACACTCACTTTATCCACAGCCTCCCTCCCCAGGCAAACAATAGCCCTGAAGATGCCTCTCTGCTTACCTTCATGGTAAATTCACCTCTGCTCTGAATCGCTGCAGCTGTGCAGGGCTTAAGGTCAGCCCCTGCAGAGTCTAAGGGAAGATAATTGAACAATCCTGGGAGCTGGCTGGTTTAGTTTGCATTTGGCTAATTTTGTGTTACACACAGGCTCCCAGCCCCCACCTACCAGCCAGCCTCCTTTCCCTCCCCAACACCTCACAGCAGGGAGGTTCCTGGGATTTGTGCCTATCCTGCAAAACCGTCCTCCGGACAGGAAAAGGGTCCTTGGCCCTAAGCAAGGTTCTCCCTACTGAGCCCACCCTTCTCTCTCTTGCACACACACAGCTGGTCAAGCTGACCTTTGAACCACAGGTGTTCTAACTGAAAGGGCAAGTGTTGGGAGCCAGGAAAGCCAGTCCCAGATGGGCCTTTCAGACCCTGCATCAGCTGCCCTTTACCCTGCCTGTCCTATAATAGGACAGCTAAGTGGAGCTGTGGAAAACTCATGCCTAATACACCTGCCAGTATACGAAATGCATGTCTGCAGGGGAAGGGAAATGCGAGAGAAAAATTATGGAAGAAGAAGAATTGGAAGAAAAGGGAAAAGGGCCATGGCTTCAAAGCATGGGTGGTGGGAGGAGGGCGTGCAGCTGCCAGGGGTGATGGCGGGCTCTCAACCTGCTACGGCACCTGAGGTACTGGTTCACTGGCTATGTGACTTCGGGGGAAGCTGCCTACTTCACCTCTCTGGGCTCCAGCTTCCCCCTTGAATTAGGGCTGCCAATACTTCCCTAACAGGGTTGTAAGGATAACACAAGGTAACATCTGGGGACATTGCCTGGGAAATTGGGAAAGGCCTTGTGTCTTGCCAATGGGTTTCAGCCCCGGGCAAGTTCACTATGGATTCAATGTGACCAAAGAAATGACAGTAGAACGTTCTTGGGGTGAAAGGGTTATACCCAACTTTATTCCCACGGTGGCAGGTCAATCTTTAAAATCCCATTCACTCAGAGCGAGTCTGCACACAGCAAGCCGGTCTCTGCCTCTGGGCCTCCCCGCCCCCACAGCAGTCCTCTGGGCCTCTGTCCTTGGCGTTGCCACCACTTCAGCCTCTGCTCTGCTTTCCTGCAGCCTTGCAGCCATGCCACCATGTCACCCACAATAGTGGGCAGGGCTCTTTATATAGAGTCAGTAACAACTATTGCCCACATGTGTGTAGTGAGCTAGCTGACCAGGGCCAGGTGAGAATCCTGGCCACTGGAACCTTCATTTTATCCATACCATGCACACAGGACCCCCTCACAATCCTTTTTGCTAAAGAGGGGAAAGTACATTCAGAGGCCCTGGACCCAGGCCTGGGCCTTGCCTGCTAGGGAAATCACCCTGGCCTTTACTCAAAGCTGACCCTCAGGTGGAGCAGCCACTCAAGACAGCCTCCTAAGCCCTGACTGGCCAAGGCCTGTTGAGAAGCCTGGGAAACAGGAGCTGCTGTTGTGCTCCAGCCAGGCCCCAGCTGCCTGAGGAAGCCCAGCCTGCCCCCCCAGGGGGCCTCAGGGTAGAGGACCAGCTGAGGCAGGAGGCCAGGAAAAGCACCCCTTCAGGGGAGGAGACTGCCCAGGGAGGACAGTCAGCAGGGCTGTGGCTGGGCAGGTCTGGGGCCCAGCCAGGCAGCAAGGGGCATGCTGTCCAGCTCAGCAGGGGACTGCAAAGTCAGAGGTGCCCTTTAGTTTAGAGGCCCATGGATCTGGGTCGCTGCCACATCCCGAGGCCCCTGCTGCAGGGCGCCTCCAGGTCCGCAGGCCATGGGCCACAGGGCACAGGCAGGCCCGCTTGCCCACTTCCCTTTGATTTTCCTCCAGGTGCTACCTGGTGCTGGCAATTCTTGCCCCCCATTGCATCCACTATCTGAACACAGCCTGCCTCTTCCAGTGTGCACAGAGTGAGCCCTTTCTTTAAAAAGCTTACCTGAAATAATAGTTTGGGGTTCATTTTGAGCAGAGAAAACGGGTGTTAGATTCTGGGGACATGCTGGTGGAGGTCAGGGGAGAGGGGCCCCAGCTGACTCGCATTGAGGATGAAGAGGACGCCCTGGGAGGAGGGTGGGGACAAGGGACAAGTGGGACTGAGCAAGAGAGCTGCTCCTCAGCAGGGGCTGCTCCCGCTGCACGTCAGGGGCGATGGAGAGAGGCCTTCACACGCAGGCAGCTTGCTCTGCCTGACCCCCAGTCAGAGAGGGCACCGCTGGGCACCCACATGGCAAGGCAGGCCACATCCCAAGAGGGCACCAGAGAGCTGAACTGGATCTGTCCGCTTTCTTTCCCAAACTCTCACTTGGGTCAAGGTATCCCCGCTGCTTGCGGACCAGGGTGGTCAGTGGGGCAAGGTGGGGAGTGAAAGACTTCCCTGGAGAGGGGGAGGCCAGGCCGTGAGCCATTCCATACAGTCCTGTTTGGGGCCCTGAGAGCGCTTTAGGTTCCCCCACCTAGGGATGGATCAGAACCCGGTGTTACTGAACCCCAAGGAAACATTGGATCCGAACTAAGAATTCTCTCCCTACTCTTTCCCATCCTAAATTAGGTACAACCTCAAGGTCAACATTTGGCTCAGAAGTTCTGCAGAGATAAAATGACAAAGGTACACCAATAAAAAGTCAACATAGAAATGCTCTCTCTTTGCATGAATTTTCTCAAATCAAAAAACTAAATCTCTTGCCGTTTTAGGTTACAGTTCAAAGAAATAAAACCTGGAAGTCCTAAGGTCAAAGGATTATAGCCCAAAGCATTTACAACCTCCAGCTGTGGTCAAAGCCCGGCGGCATTAACCTCCTCCCCAAGGCTTCCACGCCCACCCACCCACCTGGCAGGTGTGGGAGGGCTGGGTACTCCTGGAACAGGGGCCTTCTCCACATCTCACATTTTAACCAGCTGTGCCGTAAGATCCAGAGTTACTGGATGACGCCTCATAGCCCCGCCCACCACAGGGGGATCCTAGGGCAGCCTCCAGGCTGCTGGGCCCCATGTAGGCCTCTCTTCCTGCTGCCACAAGATCCAAGCAGAAATGCCCTGGCAGCTGATGGGAGGAGCATGGACAGGAAAGAGGGGGACAGCCCAGGGCCCACGCCGACTTTAGCCCACTCAGCCATGTTGGGGATGGCAGGGCGCGACTCTGCATTCCTGCTCCTCTCTGAGCCCACCTGTGCCTCTCCTGCCTTCTCACCAGCAGTCATCACTTGCTCTGGGGTTGGCCCAGTTATTTGGTCTCATTTATGATAGCTTTTTTTCTCCCAGTATGTCTTGCCAATGGGTTTCAGCCCCGGGCAAGTTTGCTATGGATTCAATGTGACCAAAGAAATTGACAGCAAAACGTCCTTTGGGGTGAAAGGGTTTATTACCCGGCTTGTTCTCCTGGCAGTAGGTCGAGCACTAGCGTCTCTACCTCCGCCCAGAGCACTGGGCCAGCTCTCTATGTAGCACAATAATAGCTTATTGCCTAAAGGTGTGGAAGCGGTAGCCTAGCAACAGGCCATCCTGGCCATAGAAACCCCAACTTCCCCACACAATATATTTGAAATCTCATAATTTCCATTTTCCTTGCGGCGTCCAGTGCTGAGCCCTGCCTAGTGACATGGTGTCTTAAGTCTGAGATTTGTCTGCCTGCAGGGGCACATCCGGCCTGGAGCCGGTCGCTAGACTTAGGGCCAGGGAGCAGCCGCTGTGGCCATTGGTTCTCAGGAACTGGCTGTCCTCCATTTGGGACGCCCTCAGCCCTGGGTGTCGTGCGTGTCTGCAGCATGTTTCAGTGGGTGGAATCTGACCCACGGCACCCTTCCTCGGATGGTGGCTGGGTGGTAGCTCCGGGCAGTAGCACTGAGCTGGCTCCCGACTTTGGTCTTGTCCCTTCAGAGGGCGAGCCATTTTCGCTGGATTCCAGTGCCTTCCCTCCTTTTACGTCCTGCTTTCTGAACCCTTTACTTGTTCTTACACAGTCCTCTAGATTTTGTCTTCTGGGGTCTCTGATGGCAGGAGAAAGAAAACCACTTGATCCCGGGTTTGTCCCAAGCAGACTCAGGAGAACAGTCCAGAGCCCCCCGAGAGACGCTGCCATGGGCCACTCGGCCTGCTGCCAGCTCCCCTCTCGCCCGGCTCTCTCTCCTCTGGTAGGGCTGAGCCTGCCTCGACACCGAACCGATGTATTTTCCACTCCCTTAGGGCGCGAGTAATCGTCTCAGGAACTCTCAAATGGTCTCAGGTCTCTCAAAATGCCAAAGTCTTTTCAATGCTTGAGGCTGACCTTCCACCCTTGCATTTGCCCAGGTGTCTGCCGCCTGCGAGTGCCCCATGCTGACGGGATGCTTCTGACTCTCAGCGTCCCTGTCCGCAGCGTTGAATGGCCAACCCCTCAAGAGTGTTCTGGGTCCCTGGCTCCCCGGGGGTGGGCCTTGCCTCTTCCCCTCGCAGCAGGGAGTCTGCCTGTCCCCTGAGTGGGTCTGTGTGGCCTGGTCCGCTCCAGGCCTCAGCCCCTTCACCTCCGCCCAGCCCGCCTCCTGACACTCCCGTCCTCTTAAGGACATTCTGCCTGCACAGCTGACCCCCCTTTTTCCGCTGCTCCTGTCCTGAGAGGAAGACTGTGGAAGGTTTTGCACACCATTCCTGTTTCTTTGGGATCTCCCGAGAAAACCTGACTGTCAGAGGCAGGCACTCTCAGCCCTGGCTTTGTATGCAGCCTTGCCGGCTCTGCGGCATGCACAATTTCCCTGAGCTGTGTTTCCATCTCAACCCAAGAAAACGGCATATTCTCTGAAGGGCCCCGAATCCTCGGAATGCTCTTGTCTATTAACCGTCACCCTGTGGGGGCGCAGCCAGGCTTCACCCTCCCACCTCCTGGGACTGTCTTTCTCGAGAGCCTAGGAAGTGCTCCAGGGATGCAGGAGGGACCCTGTACAGCCCCTGTAGTGGCAGGAACTCAGTGGTCCCCACGCCCCATGTATGGCCCAAGGTTCCCACC
This sequence comes from Smutsia gigantea, assembly GCA_032199065.1. Lineage (NCBI taxonomy): Eukaryota > Metazoa > Chordata > Mammalia > Pholidota > Manidae > Smutsia > Smutsia gigantea. Next base: position 352,202 of record JAVSCE010010728.1, on the reverse strand, counting down.
CACATGCACTCCCACCCCGGGCCCTCACTGCCCTTGCAGGTGAGGCGTCTACCTCTCACCTGAGAACACCCCACCCACCCTGCCTCAGCACAAAGCCCTCTGGAGCCACCTCTGCCCACCGTTTGTCACAAGCCAAGCCCCACCAAGGCCCCCTGTTGCTCATCAAACCCCAGCGCCGGGGGCTTGTGAGGGCCTCACCTGCTAAAGAGCGCAGCTCTTCAGTGGCCACCCCCAAAACACTGCCTTGACCTGCGGGGGTCAAACCCCACGCGGACCCAGCTTACACAGCCGGTGCGGCCCTTCTCCAGGGCTGCTAGTTAAAAAGCCAACCACACAACCATAAGCATCAGCTCACAGCACCAAAGTGCTGTGGGGACCCCCAAGGCCAGGAGCCACTGACCTCCCCATGGAACCCTGCGCAAACAGGGCCACCCCAAGGCCCTCACGTAGGTCGCTGATGTGAACTCAAAGCTCAGAGCCCGTGTGCAGAATGCTGGGCTTGAGGGGGACTAAACAGAACGACGCTCTCTTCCAGTCCCAGTCCCCGGGCCTCTGCCATAGCTGTGGGGTCACAGTCTGTGCCAGAGGGCAGGCAGGGGCCGCCGCAGAGCAGGCCCCGGAGGGCCAAGCCTAGCAGTTGGCCCTCCGGGGCCTGGTGTGTGTGTGGGGGTGCCAGGAAGCTCAGGCAGGCTGGGGCGGGCTGGGAGAGGGCAGCGAAGTGGGGGCGAGGTCTCAGAGGGCTGGGGGAGTCAGGCAGCACCTCTGTGTGGTGTGTGCAGGTATTCTTCCCCCTGTTCTCTGTGCAATTGTGATCCCTGAAGTACAACACATGCACAGAAAAGTGCATCACAGTTTAACGAACGTTAACAGACACTTTTAGGAAAGAAATCAAGGCAGCCCCGGCCAGCTCCTCCTCTCAGCCCCGCCTTCTGGGCGGGGCCACCGTCTGGACTGGAAGGGGAACCTTCCAGAGAGTTTCCTGCTCTCCTTACTCTTCCCACCAGGGCGGAGACTGGTGAGCAATGTAGTTTGCCATTTCCTATTTTAAAACTTAAAATAAATGAAATTGTATTATCTGTATCTTGTATCTTTTGCTCAACATTTTCACCTGCCTGTGAGATTGATCATTGTGGTGACGGGTGTGACCAGTGTGTTCCGGTCGTTGCTGTGTAGCTCCCGTGATACGAAACACCACCACTTATTTATCCATTATGTCCTTGCTGGACATTGCGCTGTTTCCAATGAGTTTCTTTAGGGTTTGTCTCCACCGGTGGGATGTGGGCATGTTAATTGCAGCCAGTGTGTATCTTTGTGGTGTGGTAGCTTTAATTACATTCCCAGATAGCTGCTGAGGTCGCACTCCTTTGCCATTTGAATATTCCACTTTGTGAAATGACTTTGCTGACTTGTTTATTGGGGCGCCTCTAACCAATTTGTAGGATTTTTTTTTGTATGTTCTGGATATGAGCCTTTTGTCAATAATGGTTTGCAGAAACTGGCATGTCTTCATTTTTTATGGTATCTTCATTAATATAAGGTCAAATGTGTCCATCTTCTGTTTACTCATATGTGTCTCATTTAGGAAATCAGTAAGAAGATACTCTCATGATCTTTTGAGATTTTTATGATCTTTTCTGTATGGCTTTGATTCATGAAAAGCTGATTTTTGTGTGGCTGGAAATAGTCCAGTTTGATCTTTCTGCCATGTGGTGCCGGCTGCCCGGCACCCCTAACTGAACGGTGCTTCCTTTCACATCAATTTCAATGCTGCCCCGATCATACATCGTGTCCACATTGTGTGTGGAGAGGCCTGTTTCTGGGATGTCTCTTTTTTTCCATTGGCCCGTTGTCTGCTTCTGTGCTGACTCCCTTTGCTTTCATGATGTGGCTTCATAACAAATCTCGGCATGGAGAAAGCAAGTCCTCTCCCCTTGTCTTCTTCAAGATGTTCTGGCTCCCCTTGGCCCTCTGTGTTCGCGTGTAAATGTTAAAATTGGGTTGGCAAATTTCACCAAAAAAATCTGTTGGTATTTCTATTGGGACTGTGTTGAATCATAAGCCAGTCTGGAAGAGGTGACATCCATTACAGTCAATTGTCTCTCCATGCTCTTCACTGCTCCTCAGGATGTTTGCCTTCTCATATTGTCTACATTGTGGATGTGTGGATTTACACCTAAATACAGGGCAGCTGAGTTTCTGTTTGCTTGTTTCCTTTGCTCCCCACCTCCCATCTTCTACTCTTCGTACGGATGAAGTCATATCCTATATGGGTTATTTAAAATCATATCTTTATTCTGAAAAATGTCATTTTCTCCATTGATACTTGATACATCTATTCTAAATATTCTTTCCTTGATTGTCTGGTAAGTAGGTTATTATACTGGCTCTACAGGGGCTGAAATGTTAAACTTGCATAAACTCACACCCTTCATGTCCTCCTTTGGCTGTTTTTACCCACTTGTGACCAGCAGCATCCTTAATGTCCACACAAAGGTGACCCTCCTTTATGCTTTGAATTGGTAATGGAGGGACTGTAACGGCTGAACGAACCTCTGCTTGGAAGCTGTGTTTTGTTTTGACTGGCAGTACTAAGGAATCACCCCACCACTGAAGGGTCCTTTCCTGGAAATGGATTCTTTCCAGAAGCTCACTTAGCACACGGCTTATTCCTGCTTTGCTGTTGGAGGAGCCCTGTGGGTGGGTGACGTTCAAAGGCTCCGAGTCACTCCTGTCACATCACAAGGCATTCCTGCCTCCTTTGTTGTCAGAGGGCTGGCAGTTGTCCTTACACAGTCTGAATGCGCAGCTGTGAGGGAAGCTTCTTCCGCCTCTTACGTGGCTGCTTCCTCTTGTTTTTTAATCTGAAGTCCAGCTCCCCATCTGGGGCGCCCAGGGGCAATGTGGGCTTGGTGTCACTGGCCTTGTGCTCTGGCAGACAGATCCATCCTATTCTTCTTAAAATTCTGTGCTCGTTGGGAAGGTCTGACTCCTGGTTCTCTTTCCTTCTAGACTCACTGATGGAGTTGAAATCTGGGTATTCACCAGAATGTAGAGAACACTCAAAAAGAATTAAATCCAGAGGCCTTTTCACTTCTTGTTGAGAAAGAAGAAAATGGGATTATTTCATAAACACGAGTAGTATTCTCTAAATTATCACAGAGCAAAAGAGGAGACTCACTACCTGAACAGTCACGTTTTCTCCCAGAGAAAAACTGGAAGGTTCTACCCGATTTTCTTCTACGTGGAGGTCCTGACGTCACATTGCCTTTTTGATTGGCCAGGCTTATCTTCAGAAAGGTTCAAGATACCTTGAAATTCACACTATCCTTGGGGATCATGTGTTGAAATGACATTTGTAGATGGTCGTCTCCTCCACAGTGAAGCTGCTGGTGCAAGGGAACAAATTTCCCAAACTTCAGTCTGACACCAACGCGAGGTCCTAATTATAAGCCAAGTTGAAAACTTGGGGATCTGTTGCAGCTCCTTTTTACTGCCGAAGCATCGATGTGGCACGAGGGCCTTTCATCCCCATGACGCCTGAGACATCTGTGGCCCCTGCGCTTTTGTAGGCTGCCTAGTGGGCACAATGGGCCAGGTCCCCTCTGAAGGTCAAGATCAGAAGGGCGGACGTCTGGCAGGTGGGGAGGCAGGCGGTGCAGTAACTGAGGGTGGCAGGAACCAGCTGGAGGAGGAAAGGCCCGGGGTGGGGTAGGACATGGCTTGAGAAGGCCCCCAAAGATGTGCGGGGAAGGGTTCCCTACCTCCCCAGTGCCAGGGCAGTCAGCAAACAAGCTCTGTCTGCTACAGATGAAATCCAGTGGACCCTGCAGGGGAACAGAGTCGAGAGCTCAGTAGTAGACCCAAGCACAAAAGGGGGTTTAATTTGGACTAAAAGTGACATTGCATCAGTGGGGCAAGATGGATGATGTAACAAATAGGGAGGGGACAGGTGGGTAAAGATGGAGCCATACTTCAAACCTGACAGGGGAAACTGCAGAAGGGGCAGCATGTAAATGCCCAAGTCACACAAAGTCCTGGAAGAAACCACGGGAGATAGTTTGGTAACTGGAGTGGGGAAATATCACAAATGGCACCAATTTGGTAAGTGTGTCTCCAGAGCCTACCCACAAAGTCAAAAGCCACATGACAAACTGGGAGAAAATATTTGCAACTCATGGCAAAGGGTTAATTTCTCTAATATATAAAGAGCTTTAAAACAAACAATCCAGAAGTCAAATTGTCACTATTTGCAGATGACATGATACTCTACATAAAAAACCCTAAAGATTCCATTCCAAAACTACTAGAACTAATATCTGAATTCAGCAAAGTTGCAGGATACAAAATTAACACACAGAAATCTGTTGCTTTCCTATACACTAACGATGAACTAACAGAAAGAGAAATCAGAAAAACAATTCCATTCACAATTGCATCAAAAAGAATAAAATACCTAGGAATAAACCTAACGAAGGAAGTGAAAGACCTGTACTCTGAAAACTACAAGACACTCCTAAGAGAAATTAAAGAGGACACTAACAAATGGAAATGCATCCCATGCTCTTGGCTAGGAAGAATAAATATTGTCAAAATGGCTATACTACCTAAAGCAATCTACAGATTCAATGCAATCCCTATCAAACTACCAACAGCTTTCTTCAATGAACTGGAACAAATAATTCTAAAATTCATATGGAACCACAAAAGACCCCGAATAGCCAAAGCAATCCTGAGAAGGAGGAATAAACAGGGGGAATTACGCTCCCTGACTTCAAGCTCTACTACAAAGCCACAGTAATCAAGACAATTTGGTATTGGCACAAAAACAGACCCACAGACCAGTGAAACAGAATAGAAAATCCAAACATTAACCCAAACATATACAGTCAATTAATATTTGATAAAAGTGCCTTGGATATACAATGGGGAGATGACAGCCTCTTCAGCAGCTGGTGTTGGAAAAACTGGACAGCTACATGTAAGAGAATGAAACTGGACTACTGTCTAGCCCCATATACAAAGGTAAACTCAAGGTGGATCAAAGACTTGAATGTAAGTCGTGAAACCATAAAACTCTTAGAAAAAAACATAGGCAAAAATCTCTTGGACATAAACATGAGCAACTTCTTCATGAACATATCTCCCCGGGCAAGGGAAACAAAAGCAAAATGAACAAGTGGGACTATATCAAGCTGCAAAGCTTCTGTACAGCAAAGGACACCATCAGTAGAACAAAAAGACATCCTACAGTATGGGAGAATATATTCATAAAAAACGTATCTGATAAAGGGTTGACATCCAAAATATATAAAGAACTCATGAACCTTAACAAACAGAAAGCAAATAATCCAATTAAGAAATGGGCAGAGGACATGAATAGACACTTCTCCAAAGAAGAAATTCAGATGGCCAACAGGCACATGAAAAGATGCTCCACATCGCTAATCATCAGAGAAATGCAGATTAAAACCACAATGAGATATCACCTCACACCAGTGAGGATGGCCAACATCCAAAACACAAACAACAACAAATGTTGGCGAGGATGTGGAGAAAAGGGAACCCTCCTACACTGCTGGTGGGACTGCAAATTAGTTCAACCATTGTGGAAAGCAGTATGGAGGTTCCTCAAAAAACTCAAAATAGAAATACCATTTGACCCAGGAATTCCACTCCTAGGAATTTACCCTAAGAATGCAGCAGCCCAATTTGAGAGGACAGATGCACCCCTATGTTTATCGCAGCACTGTTTACAATAGCCAAGAAATGGAAGCAACCTAAGTGTCCATCAGTAGATGAATGGATAAAGAAGATGTGGTACATATACACAATGGAATATTATTCAGCCATAAGAAGAAAACAAATCCTACCATTTGCAACAACATGGATGGAGCTAGAGGGTATTATGCTCAGTGAAATAAGCCAAGCGAAAAGACAAGTATCAAATGATTTCACTCATATGTGGAGTATAAGAACAAAGAAAAAATACTGAAGGAACAAAACAGCAGCAGACTCACAGAACCCAAGAACGGACTAATAGTTACCAAAGGGAAAGGGACTGGGGAAAATGGGCGGGAAGGGAGGGATAAGAGGGAAAAAGGGGCATTACGATTAGCAGATGTAATGTTGGGGGGGCACGGGGAGGGCAGTACAACTCAGAGAAGACAAGTAGTGATTCTATAGCATCTCACTACGCTGATGGACAGTGACTGTAATGGGGTTGGTGGGGGGGACCTGATGAAGGGGTAGTTTAATAATCGTAATATTGCACATGTAATTGTAAATTAATGATAATAAAATAAAGTATATTAAAAAAATAAAAATTAAAAATTAAAAAAAAAAAGATAGAAAAGGGTTTGTTTTTCTTGCCTTTTTTTTTCACAAAAATGGTTTTCCAAGCTGTTTGCTCCTGAATTTTCTGTAATTAGGAAAAAACTCTCAAAAGTGTTTGACTTGATGTTGAATAAGATATCTGCTAATTATAGTTCACAGGCATGTGCAACAAAATAACATGTGGATTACAGCATTTTGTATTCACTGCTGACACTGAATGAAGTAGACTATTATTAGTTGAGAATTATGTGGGCAAGATATAGGTTGGGGGATTTTAGCAATTAAGTGAAAAGACATCTTTTCTCCTTTCAATTCAGTATATTTTATTGTCTTTCAAAAGCTAGTCTTATTTAATTGAAATTATTTCAGTAGATTTAAGAGTGTTTATGCTGAGCTTTTATTAACATGTTTAATTTTGAGTTGACACTGGGACTAAGATCACAAAGTATAACATTTGTATTAGTTGAAATGCAAAAAAGTATTGAGGTGAAAACACAGGCTCAGCCATCCTGGGGGTCTTCGTCAGCTTGGGCTGCTATAACAAAATACCATAGACTATTTATTTCTCACCATTCTGGAAGCTGGGAAATCTGAGATCGGGTTGCCCATGTGGTTGGGTTTTTATGCCCTCCTGCTGGCCTGCAGACAGTCCCTGTTTGCTACATGCCCATATGGTGGAGAGAAGAAGCAGTCTCTTCCTGTTTTTATAAGGGCACCAATCCCACCATGGGGACTCCACCCTCCTGACTTCATTCCAACCTAGTCACCTCCTAAAGGCCCTACCTCCCAATACCATCACATTGGGAGTTAGCATCTCAATCTGTGAATTTGGGGGGACATTCAGAACATAGCACCGGGGTGTGTGTTTTGCCATTTATTACCTGTGTGACTTTGGTCATGACTCATAACCTTAGTTTCTCATCTGTAAAATGGGATCAATACTTCATAATCTCATTCCCCTGTGAAGATGAAATGAGATCATGTTCTTAATGTGTTTGATGAAGTGCCTTTTGTTTAGGTAATTAACAGGACACCTCTCTATGAGTAAAAGTGTTAGTTACTCTTTATAACGGTTCAGTATGATGGTGATCAGTTGTGTTGGAAGACGAGGCTCCCAGTTATACACAGTGGAACATGAAACTATTACCTGTGTCAGCAAAGACATCTACTTGATGAGGTGATTCATCAGTAATGAATCCATCCACACTTGATGGATTCTGACAAAGTTTAGGGATGCACTGGGGATCCCCGTAATGCTAACTGACTAGCAGGCAGGTCAAATTCATGGCCTTTGTTTCATCAGCATTGCACTCTAACTGCCTCAGGGAACTCCAGAAGTGCTAAGCCGGGGATCTGATGCAAACACTTTTAACTTAGGATCCCAGTGCATCCAAGAGTGGAAGGAATGGATGGCCTTCAGATGTACTCAAGCAAATGGACTTTATCTGCAGGGAAGCTCAGATTCTCAGAGGGTCTCTGATACAACAAACTTTAAGGGTCTCTGACCATAAGGAAACTTCTACTGTTTTCCATAGAATCCTCCTTAACTAAATTTCTACACCCCATACTTTTGAATGAAAAACCTGTATTTTTCTTCCCTAGGAAAAGATTAATTCTATTGAGGTTCTCAAGATCTGAATTTTGATAAATGAATACTTTGTCTTTCAGAGGGAATTTTTAATTAAAGAACAGAAAAAACTATCTGTAAATTAGAAAATAATGAAATAAAGAGAAGCTGCAGGCATTTTCCTTAATTTTAATATTGCAATGTAACCTGAATATTCCCAGCTTGCCAGCCAGTTGGGTATACATGAGATCACTGGAACATTAATAAGGCCTGAATTTAGCTGCCTTATAGTCCCTCCTGCCATATGTTAAGACCTCAGCTCCAATTTTTGGCCATTTCATGAGTTTCTCCCTTCAATTCAGGAATAGAGCCACACATGTTCTAATTTTGTATCATTTCTGAAGTCAGTGCTTCTAGTCATTGTATCAGAGTTCCTGAGCATAACCACTGTGGCCAGGATCCACAGTGGGAATGCTGCTTCCTGACATTCCTGCTCCAGAGCTGTTCTGAGATTCCTACCAGATGCACCCTGTGCTATGCAGACATTGGGGGCATGTTCTTTCCTTCCGTAAAGAGCAGTTTGGCACATCTAGTGCTATTGTGTGTGCAGTGTGTCCTTATAAGAATCATCACAATGCTTTCACTTACAACCCTTTCTTCTCTAGGGAGTCCCAGAGAGTTGGGGTGGAGAATAGACACTTTTCAATCTCTCTTTTCCTCAGCACTGTTTTCTCTGTCCAAGATTACCTGAAAAGCTGGCCTGCCTTCTTACTGTGGGTTTTAGGGTTTGGAGAGAGAGGGTAAGTCCTGTATACCAAGTGATGTGTGCAAATAAATCTCTGGGGTTGGAGATTTGAGGAAGTTATCACCATCTGCCTATGCTCACCGTAAGTATTTCATTAACCTTTTAATATTAGTAATAATAAACCTTTTATATCAATTATAATGATTTGGGCTGCAAGTAACAATCTTTAATTTTCAGTGTCTTAGACAATAATGACACTCATATCTTCTGCTTTACAATATGCTGTAGATGAATGTCCAATGTAAGGCTATCTGCTTTAGGTACTAGTGTAGCCCCAAAGCCTAGAATACCTGGCAATAGTACGTGCCCAATCTTTGTTAAATAAACAAATGAATATCTATGCATTTCTCCTAGGTTTTCCCTCACAAGCAAAAGAGGGCAGAATCTGGTATTATTTAGGTGAAGAAAAAGCCCCTCAGTCCAGATCCTCATCATCCTTGGAACTAGAGTATATATAGCAAGGGCCTCCAAGTTGGCCTCCATGCCTCCAACCCCTTCCTGCTCTGGTCCATCTGCCTCACAGCTAATAGAGTGATTTTTCAAGTTCCAGACATGATATTATAATTTTTCTTCTTGAAAATTTCTAATAGCTCCCATCAGCTCTCATATCTACAGTTCTTAGTATCACAAACAGAGCTCTCCACGCACCCTGTCTCTATAAACGTCATCCTTACCTCCCTTTTCTTACCCACTCCAGCTCCACCCTGTCATGAGAGGCATTATCACATATCTGTGGTTTTTACAATGGCATTCCTTCTTTTTGGAGCCTCTTCCTTCCTTTGTGTGCCTGGCCACCCCATGTTAGGAGCTTTCCTTGAGAGTGCCTGCTGCACTCACAGGTGTGAATATCTAGTTGTCAGGTGAAGGAGTGAGGCAGGACTTGGGCTAGTTATGAGGGAAGCCCGAATTGATAAAAATTCTGAATTATGTTTAATGTGTGATGTTCTATAGAGAACACTTGCTTTTCCATTTGCATCTAAGAAATAGAATTAATTTAGTCTAAAGCATTTCCAAGTTGAAATTTACCTAAATCTGCTTTTATATGTAGAAGCAATGCATGGTTGTTTTTTAAAGTATAAATTAGTGACTTTATAATAGTTTAGACTTACTTATAAGTATTTATATTTACTTAACTTATACTTTAAAATAATACTACAAAATTAAAAAAATCAGCGATTCTCTTCAGTTATTGATCTTCATTATGGTATGAATTTAACAAAATCAGAAGCTCGTACACATGTAATCACAACTCCACCAGGCTGAACTGCTTGAAAATGGGGGAGAAGGCAAATGAGTAGACCTTCAAATAGATGACATTAATAACTACTGTTTAGTGTGTGCCAGTGCCTTACCAACAGCATAATCCTAAGAGGCAACAGTTATTATCCTAACTTTTCAGTTAAGCTGCCGTGTTTAAGGAGGCTAAACAACTGGCCCAGAGCACACAGCTAGTTAATAACAGAACCCAGGTCAAGTTCGGGGCTTAGCTGCAGATCCTTTCTTCCTAAAGTCCAGTTTACACTGCTTTCATTCTGGCACTAAGATGTTTAAAGTTGATCTAAGTAAGTTTCTCAAACTCGGGTGATGAACCTATCTCTTTTATGAGCGCAACTTATGTGGATTCCCAGTGTTGACATAAATGATATCATAAGCTTAACTATAAGCAAAATATGTTCCTTTTATGCTCATTTTTCTTATATAAGCATAACATCACACTACTTTACAAATTAAATACCAAACAAAAAGCAATAAAATTTAAGTTAATAGCATTAACATGACAGAAGATGCTGTTTGGCTGAAACTAAATTGTCCAGATTAGTTTGAAAAATATCAAATGTTATCTACTAGTCACTAGTCTAGGTAATCAGGGCCTGCAGCAATAGGGTATTCATGTGATGTGATGTTTGGAATGTTATTAAATAATTTCAAGGCAGTGAGAAATGCTCAGATGCCAATTTTAATGGAATCATTTATAACTTTGTAAATTACCTTATTTATTTGAAGATAATGTTAACACTCTGCCTTTTTGGGAATCTGCATTAGAGTGTCTAATTGAATTATCGCTAGAATGTGAAACTAAAAATTTCTCATTATGTGTTAACTGCGGTACAAAACTATTCTTGAACTATTGCAAACTGTTACCCCAGAAGGCAGGTTTGCTCATACTCAACAGGACACTGCCATGATATGTGGTAGTTCGAATTCCCATCTGCTTTTCTCTTTTCAAAGTTCGTGTACTAATTAAGGATGGTAGCTGTTAAAACAGGTTAAGTCCTGAATTCTCCATGGCTGAACCCAATCAAGTTCACTTCTCACTCATGTTCCAATCTGGTCAGGCAGCCTTCCATTTCGTGGCCCCACCTGCTTTTAGTCCTCAGTGGTCTCTCTGTTCAGCTCAGATGGGCCAGGAGAGCAGGGACTCCATGTGCTGCTGGGAAGAGGGAGGGTGCTTATATGGGCCAGACCTGGAACTGGCACACATAACTTCTGCTCACATTCTATTGGCCAGAGGTCAGTCACCTGGCCACACCCACATGCAAGAGAGGCTAGTAAATGTAGTCTAGTTCTAGGCAAAAAAAGGAAAAGGAAACAATAAATATATAGCAGAATATTACTCAGAAATAATAAATATATAGCAGAATATTACTCATTTTGAGAAAGTTATTTTTGGATTTTTTTTTTTGCTATCATTAATGTACAATTACATGAACATTATGGTTACTAGACTCACCCCATTATCAAGTCCCCACCACATACCCCATTACAGTCACTGTCCATCAGCGTAGTAAGATGCTACAGAATCACTACTTGTCTTCTCTATGTTATACTGCCTTCCCCTATCCCCCCACCTACTTTATACGTGCTAATCCTAATGCCCCTTTTTCCCCTTATCCCTCCCTTCCCACCCATCCTCCCCAATCCCTTTCCCTTTGATAACTGTTAGTCCATTCTTGGGTTCTGTGAGTCTGCTACTGTTTTGTTCCTTCAGTTTTTGCTTTGTTCTTACACTCCACAGATGAGTGAAATCATTTGATACTTGTCTTTTTCTGCCTGGCTTATTTCACGGGGAGTAATACTCTCTAGCTCCATCCATGTTGTGGCAAATGGTAGGATTTGTTTTATTCTTACGGCTGAATAATATTCCATTGTGTATATGTACCACCTTTTCTTTATCCATTCATCTACTGATGGACAGACACTTAGGTTGCTTCCATATATTGACTATTATAAATAGTGCTGCAATAAGCATAGGGGTGCATCTGTCTTTTTCAAACTGGGCTGCTGCATTCTTAGGGTAAATTCCTAGGAGTGGAATACCTGGGTCAAATGGTATTTCTATTTTGAGATTTTTGAGGAACCTCCATACTGCTTTCCACAATGGTTGAACTATTTTACATTCCCACCAGCAGTGTAGGAGGGTTCCCTTTTCTCCACATCCTCGCCAACATTTGTTGTTGTTTGTCTTTTGGATGTTAGCCATCCTAACTGGTGTGAGGTGATATCTCATTGTGGTTTTAATTTGCATTTCTCTGATGATTAGCGATGTGGAGCATCTTTTCATGTGCCTGTTGGCCATCTGAATTTCTTCTTTGGAGAAGTGTCTGTTCAGCTCCAATGCCCATTTCTTAATTGGATTATTTGCTTTTTGTTTGTTGAGGTCCGTGAGGTCTTTATATAGTTTGGATATCATCCCCTTATCGGATATGTCATTTATGAATATATTCTCCCATACTGTAGGATGTCTTTTCGTTCAACTGATGGTGTCCTTTGCTGTACAGAAGCTGTTTAGTTTGATATAGTCCCACTTGTTCATTTTTGCTTTTGTTTCCCTTGCCCAGGGAGATATGTTCATGAAGAAGTTGCTCATGTTTATGTCCAAGAGATTTTTGCCTACGGTTTTTTTTTTTTTTGGTATCATTGATCTACAGTTACATGTGCAACATTATGGTTACTAAACTACCCCCTTGATCAGGTCCCCCCCACCAACCCCATTACCGTCACTGTCCATCAGCATAGTGAGATGCTATAGAATCACTACTTGTCTTCTCTGAGTTGTACAGCCCTCCCCGTGCCCCCCCAACATTACATCTGCTAATCATAATGCCCTTTTTTCCCCCTTGTCCCTCCCTTACCACCCATCCTCCCCAGTCCCTTTCCCTTTGGTAATTGTTAGTCCATTCTTGGGTTCTGTGAGTCTGCTGCTATTTTTTCTTTCAGTTTTTTTCTTTGTTCTTATGCTTCACATATGAGTGAAATCATTTGATACTTGTCTTTTTCCGCTTGGCTTATTTCACTAAGCATAATACCCTCTAGCTCCATCCATGTTGTTGCAAATGGTAGGATTTGTTTTCTTCTTATGGCTGAATAATATTTCATTGTGTATATGTACCACATCTTCTTTATCCATTCATCTGCTGATGGACACTTAGGTTGCTTCCATTTCTTGGCTATTGTAAATAGTGCTGCGATAAACAGAGGGGTGCATATGTCTTTTTGAAACTAGGCTGCTGCATTCTTAGGGTAAATTCCTAGGAGTGGGATTCCTGGGTCAAATGGTATTTCTATTTTGAGTTTTTTGAGGAACCTCCATACTGTTTTCCACAATGGTTGAACTAATTTGCATTCCCACCAGCAGTGTAGGAGGGTTCCCTTTTCTCCACATCCTCGCCAACATTTGTTGTTGTTTGTGTTTTGGATGTTGGCCATCCTTACTGGTGTGAGGTGATATCTCATTGTGGTTCTAATTTGCATTTCTCTGATGATTAGTGATGTGGAGCATCTTTTCATGTGCCTATTGGCCATCTCAATTTCTTCTTTGGAGAAGTGTCTATCCATGTCCTCTGCCCATTTCTTAATTGGATTATTTGCTTTTTGTTTGTTGGGGTAAGTGAGTTCTTTATTTATTTTGGATTTCAACCCCTTATTGGATATGTCATTTATGAATATATTCTCCCATACTGTAGGATGTCTTTTTGTTCTACTGATGTTGTCCTTTGCTGTACAGAAGGTTTTCAGCTTGATGTAGTCCCAGTTGGTCATTTTTGCTTTTGTTTTCCTTGCCCGGGGAGATAGGTTCATGGAGAAGTCGCTCATGTTTATGTCCAAGAGATTTTTGCCTGTTTTTTTCTAAGAGTTTTATGGTTTCATGACTTACATTCAGGTCTTTGATCCATTTTGAGTTTACTTTTGTGTACGGGGTTAGACAGTAATCCAGTTTCATTCTCTTACATGTAGCTGTCCGGTTTTGCCAACACCAGCTGTTGAAGAGGCTGTCATTTCCCCATTGTATCTCCATGGCTTCTTTATCGTATATTAATTGACCATATATGCTTGGGTTTATATCTGGGCTCTCTGTTCCGTTGGTCTATGAGACTGCTGTTGTGCCCATATCAAATTGTCTTGATTACTGTGGCTTTGTGGTAGAGCTCAAAGTCAGGGAGCATAATTCCCTCCACTTTATTCTTCCTTCTCAGGATTGCTTTGGCTATTCGGGGTCTTTTGTGGTTCCATATGAATTTTAGAACTATTTGTTCCGGTTTGTTAAAGAATGCTGTCGGTATTTTGATAGGGATTGCATTGAATCTGTAGATTGCTTTAGCAGGATGGCCATTTTGACACTATTTATTCTTCCTATCCATGAGCATGGGATGTGTTTCCATTTATTGGTTTCTTCTTTAATTTCTCTCATGAGTGTCTTGTCGTTTTCAGAGTATAAGTCTTTCACTTCCTTGGTTAGGTTTATTCCTAGGTATTTTATAGTTTTTGATGCAGTTGTGAATGGAATTGTTTTCCTGATTTCTCTTTCTGCTAGTTCATCGTTAGTGTATAGGAATGCAACAGATTTCTGTGTGTTAATTTTGTATCCCACAGCTTTGCTGAATTCAGATATTAGGTCTAGTAGTTTTGGAGTCAATTCTTTAGGGTTTTTTATGTACAATATCATGTCATCTGCAAACAGGGACAGTTTGACTTCTTCCTTGCCAATATGGATGCCTTTTATTTCTTTGTGTTGTCTGATTGCCATGGCTAGGACCTCAAGAACTATGTTGAATAAAGGTGGGGAGAATAGGCATCCTTGTGCTGTTCCCAAACTTAAAGGAAAAGCTTTCAGCTTCTCGTGTTAAGTATAATGTTGGCTACAGGTTTGTCATATAAGGTCTTTATTATGTTAAGGTACTTGCCCTCTATACCCATTTTGTTGAGAGTTTTTACCATGAATGCATGTTGAATTTTGTTGAATGCTTTTTTTGGCATATATGGACATGATCATGTGGTTTTTGTCCTTCTTTTTGTTGATGTAGTGGATGACGTTGATGGATTTTCAAATGTTGTACCATCCTTGCATCCCTGGGATGAATCCCACTTGATCATGATGGATGATCTTTATGATGTATTTTTGAATTTGGTTTGCTAATATTTTGTTGAGTATTTTTGCATCTATGTTCATCAGGGATATTGGTCTGTAATTTTCTTTTTTTGTGGTGTCCTTGCCTGGTTTCGGTATTAGAGTGATGTTGGCCTCGTAGAGTGAGTTTGGGAGTATTCCCTCCTTTTCTACTTTTTCAAAAACTTTAAGGAGGATGGGTATTAGGTCTTCACTAAATGTTTGATAAAATTCAGCCATGAAACTATCTGGTCCTGGAACTTTGTTCTTAGGTAGTTTTTTGATTACCAATTTAATTTCTTTGCTGATAATTGGTCTATTCAGATTTTCTGTTTCTTCCTAGGTCGGCCTTGGAAGGTTGTATTTCTAGAAAGTTGCCCATTTCTTCTAGATTTTCCAATTTGTTACCATATAATTTTTCATAGTATTCTCTCATAATTCTTTGTATTTCTGTGGTGTCCATAGTGATTTTTCCTTTCTCATTTCTCATTCTGTTTATATGTGTAGACTCTCTTTTTTTCTTGATAAGTCTGGCTAGGGGTTTATCTATTTTTTTTAGTTTCTCAAAGAACCAGCTCCTGCTTTCATTGATTCTTTGTATTGTTTTATTCCTCACAATTTTATTTCTGCTTTAATCTTTATTATGTCCCTCCTTCTACTGACTTTTGGCCTCATTTGTTCTTCCTATTCTAGTTTCATTAATTATGAGTGTAGACTGTTCATTTGGGATTGTTCTTCTTTCCTGAGGTTGGCCTGTATTGCAATATACTTCCCTATTAGCACGGCCTTCACTGAATCCCATAGATTTTGCAGTGTTGAATTATTGTTGTCATTTGTCTCCATATATTGCTTGATCTCTTGTTTTTATTTCATCATTGATACATTGATTATTTAGGATCATGTTATTAAGCCTCCATGTGTTTGTAGGCTTTTTCATTTTCTTTGTGTAATTTTTTTCTAGTTTCATACCTTTTGTGATCTGAGAAGCTGGTTAGTACAATTTCAATCTTTTTGAATTTACTGAGGTTATTTTCGTGGCCTAGTATATTATCTGTTCTTGAAAATGTTCCATATGCCATTGAGAAGAATGTGTATCCTGTTTCTTTTGGATGGAGTGTTCTGTAGATGTCTGTTAGGTCCATCTGTTCTGATATGTTGTTGAGTGCCTCTGTCTCTTTATTTATTTTCTGTCTGGTTGATCTGTCCTTTGGAGTGAGTGATGTGTTGAAGTCTCATAAAATGAATGCATTGCATTCTATTTTCCCCTTTAATTCTGTTTGTTTGTTTCACATATGTAGGTGATCCTGTGTTGGGTGCATAGATATTTATAATAGTTATATCGTCTTATTGGACTGACCCTTTTATCATTATGTAATGTCCTCTTTGTCTCTTGTTACTTTCTTTGTTTTGAAGCCTATTTTGTCTGATACAAGTACTGCAACTCCTGCTTTTTCCTCCCTATTATTTGCATGAAATATCTTTTTCCATGCCTTTATGTGTGTGTATGTCTGGGTTTGAAGTGAGTCTCTTGTAGGCAGCATATAGACGGGTCTTATTTTTTTATCCATTCAGTGATTCTATGTCTTTTGATTGGTGCATTCAGACTATTTACATTTAGGGTGATTATCAATAGGTATGTATTTATTGCCATTGCAGGCTTTAGATTCGTGGTTACCAAAGCTTCAAGGGTAATTCCTTTAGTGTCTAACAGTCAAATTTAACTCACTTCCTATGCTACTACAAACACAACCTAAAGGTTCTTTTTTTTCCCTCGTTTTTCTTTTTGTTCCTCCTCCGTTCTTTATATGTTGTGAATCATATTCTGTACTCTTTGTCCATCCCTTGAGTGACATCTATTTATCCTTAGGAATACTTCCATCTATAGGAGTCCCTCCAAAATGCACTGTAGAGGTGGTTTGTGTGAGGTAAATTCTCTCAGCTTTTGCTTATCTGAAAATTGTTTAATCCCTCCTTCAAATTTAAATGATCACCTTGCCGGGTAGAGTATTCTTGGTTCAAGGCCCTTCTGCTTCATTGCATTAAATATATCATGCCACTCTCTTCTGGCCTGTAAAGTTTCTGTTGAGAAGTCTGATGATAGCCTGATGGGTTTTCCTTTGTATGTGATGTTTTTTCTCTCTCTAGCCGCTTTTAAAAGTCTGTCTTTATCCTTGATCTTTGCCATTTTAATTATTATGTGTCTTGATGTTGTCTTCCTTGGGTTCCTTGTTTTGGGAGATCTGTGCACCTCCATGTCTTGAGAGACTATATCCTTCCCCACATTGGGGAAGTTTTCATCAATTACCTCAGTGACACTTTCTATCCCTTTTTCTCTCTCTTCTTCTTCTGGTACCCCTATAAGGTGAATATTGCACCGTTTGGATTGGTCACACAGTTCTCTCAATATTATTTCATTCTTAGAGATTCTTTTTTCTCTCTGTGCCTCAGCTTCTTTGTATTCCTCTTCTCTAATTTCTAGTCCTTTTAACTGTCTCTTCTACTACATCTAATCTGCTTTTAAATCCCTCCATTGTATGTTTCATTTCAGATATGGAATTTCCTAATGATCGAATCTCCATCTTACATTCATTCCTGAGGTTTTGAATATTTTTCTGTACCTCCATTAGCATGTTTATGATTTTTATTTTGAACTCTCTTTCAGGAATATTGGTGAGTTCACTTTCATTTGGCCCTTTTTCTGGGGTTTGTGAGATTTTTGTTTTAACCAGGCTCCTTTGACATTTCATATTTCTATGTGGTGCCCTCCAGTGCCCAGAAGCTCCAGTCTCTGGAGCTGCTCAGCCCCTAGAGTGAGGTTGGGGGTCATAGGGGAGCGTAGCTGGTGCCTGGGGGGAGGAAAGAGGTGTTTCCTGATTCCTGCCTTTAGTGCCTGTCTCCTGTATGATTGCCAGTGGACTGAGCACACAGGTATAAGCCTCTATGCTCGGCGTCTCTAACTGATGTAGGCAGGGCCTCCCTCTGACTGGCCTGACACCAGCACAGTGACTGCTGGTTTGCTAGCCAGTGCTGTCAGGTTAGGAGGAAGGCTCAGCAGGCTGTGAGTCACAGTGGGGGGCCTCGGAGCTGAGCAGTCAGCCAGGGGGATGGAGCACCTGAAGCTCCTCAAAGTTCCCAATCTGCTGGGCAGAGCATACTCAGACAACCTCGTCCAGCTCTCCCTTCTCCCGCGCAGCTAGCTCTGTGCAACCCCCGCCCCTTCAGCAGCTGTCTCACTGCTAGGAATCCTCTCAGACCGCCTGCCTTTCCTCTGTCACAGAGCAACCAGATGTGGATCCTGTCCTCCACAAATGGCCAGAATGTCAGTCTCTCAGGTACTCCACCTGTCCCAGCTCCCCAACCTCCAGAGCACCACACAGAGTAGGTTACTGCTCACAAAGCAGATCTCCAGGGCTGGGTGTTCAGCAGTCCCAGGATTCCACCCCCTCCCTGTTCCGTTTCTCTTCCTCCTGCCAGTAGGCTGGGTGGGGGAAGGGCTTGCATCCCACCAGATCAAGGCTTTTGTATGTTACCCTGTTTTGTGAGGTCTGCTCTGTTCGTGATGTCTGTATGCAGTTTGGTTCAGCCTTCTTTCCTGTTGCTGTTTTAGGGTTAGTTGTATTAACTATATTTTCGTACTATTTGTGGTTTTAGGAAGAGTTCTCTGTTTCACGTCTCACTGCGCCATGTTGAATCCTCCTCGAGAAATGGTTATTTTTTTAGTCAGCCAGGAGTTCTTGCATGAACCAGATCGTAAACATGAATACCTAAATGGGTCCTGAAATGATGTGACAGCAACTATGTTTAAGTGGCCTTTCTGGTGATCTACATATACTTACACTAATGTTTTAGATTATCCCTGAGATGACAAAATTCAATGTAAAAACTGTGTTTGAAAGCTCAAATCCTCTGAGACTTATACAATCCTCAAGGTCCATAAGCCCTGATTTTAGAAACCATCATCCTAAATGAAATCTCCATCCTGGCCAGGCTAAAGTGCTCCCCCATGCCTGTTCATTCACCATAATTATACTGCGCTTGGGCTTTTGTTTATGCAGTTTCCCTGCCTAGAATGCTCTACTCCTTTCTTTTTTGAAACTGATTTAACTTCTACTGACCACATAGCTAATGGTCCACACCTCTATGAAGGTTCCCTAGCCTTCCTGTCTTCCATGATCTCTGAGTTTTCAGAAATATGATCTGAATATGGAACCAAAAATTTAATGACACCATTATTTAGTTTATGAACATATAGATTGTTTCATCAAATGATTTCAGCCAGAGACTGGAGGAATTTCTCACTGCACACAAAAATGAGGAAAATACAGTTTGAATGCTGGGTTTTTAAAAAAGAGTTTAATTAATTCAACATCCAGTTTTTTCCCTGAGAATAGGTTATTTCTATTATTTCAGTGTTAAAATGACTTTGCTTTTATGAAGAGATTATTTGAGATATACAGAAAAATCTCTCTCTTTCTCTCCCTTCCTTTCTCTCTTTCCCTCTCTGCTCCTCTATCTCTCTCTGTCACTGAAGAAACTGAACTCAGAGAGGTGAAGTAACATCTCTAAGGTTGCACTGTATGTTCAAACTGAAGCGTATCAGTTAGGATATTAATTGAACAACAATTAATGGGAAACTCAAATGGAATGTCTTAAACAATAAACACATGAAGAAGTCCTGAAGAAAGGCTCCTATGCACAGTTGATTTATTAAATGGCCCGGCTCAATAATGTTACCAAGGATCCAGATTCTTTCTCTGTTTCCTGCTAACCATCTTCATCCTTTGCCTTGGTATCAAGGTGGCAGTCACAGTTAGATGTCATAAACAGATATACCAGTGTTTGTCAATGTAGAAGTGAGGAAATCTTTCTCAGAGGTACCAGCATACTTCTCCTTCAGTTCTTTTGCTAAAAGTGTGTCACATGCTGAGACCCAAACCAATCACTGTGGACAAAAAAATGGGCTAAACATGATTGGTTACGATGTATCACTGAGTTGAATTTAGAGTTACCTTCCCTGAGGAGTGGAAAACAACAGAAAATTGGGGTCTGCAAATATGAAAGAAGTAGGGGTAATGGTTGTCAATAACAAATCATTAAGGCTCACTACAGCAGGCTGATTCTATGGAGTCTTCCTACTGCACAAAATACTGGTTGAATGAATAGAGAGAAGTGAAAATATACATGTAGGAGAAAGATATTAAGAATGCACATTTGGGCATTGAGAGAAGGGAAATCTATCCCTTATTCCTTTCTTAAAAACTATCAATTACCTTTATAATATATGATAACACACATTTATATGTACCACATAAAAATCCCTCCTTCCTCCTTATGGTGCTATAAAGATAAAAGCTCTATAAAGTCATCTACCAGAAATACAAGTTTTTATCATAACATTGATTATCTCAACTCTATTTCTAAAGAGCTATAGAAATTTTATAAAAAGAAAAATGAAACTCTAGGAGAGAACCATAGAAAAGCCAAACAATTGCACAGACTTTTAAAGCAGCATTTTCCCAAAAATATGTCAGAACAATATAAATAAATGAAAAAAAAAATACTGAGCATCACTAGTAATCAAAGAAATGCAAATTAGCCTGAGAAACCCTTTCATTTATCAAACTGGCAATTTTTCTCCTTAGGTTTAGTATTAAAGGCTGATTAACATGTAAGGAAACAGGCATTCTCACATATTGGCGGTGGGATTGTAACTTGCATGTTCTGGTTGCTGTTTTAACAATGTTTGACAAAGGATCGTTTATTTTGCCTTTGCTAGTTTTTTAGGGTCACTGAGTGCAGGGAACGCCTTTGCTCCACTGAATATTCCTGGTGTCTAGATCACTGCCAAATAATTTGAAAGATACATATTTCCATTTACTGAGTGGTCACTAAATATTTGTTGAATTAATGAACTGATGTTTGAAAAAATAAGTGTAGCTTTTAACCTGGCATTAAAGTTTCTAGGAATATAAATGAAAGAACTAAGAGTAATATACCAAGAATTATCTGTAAAGATGTTTATTCTATTGTAATTTACATCATCAACAAGGAAAAAAAATATCCGTGGAGGAATAATGTTTAGCAATTATTAATATTAATATTCTAAGTGTTAGCGCATTTAGATGATGAAACCTACTAAAAAACATTGCAGAAGATTATTTAATAACATTTAAGATATTCATAAATGTATACTAAGTAATCAAAAAAGGTGTTAAAATGGCATGATCTCTTTTGTTAAAAACTTGGGTATGTGTGAATGGTTAGAAAAAAATGCTGGAAGTACAATGAAATGTGAACAGTGATTATTTCACTATGATGGGAATGTAGCTGGTTCATTTTTATGTTTTTAATATTTAACATGTATTATTTTTGTAATAAGGAAGAGAAGGATGAAAGTTCTTTTGTTCAAGTGATCTGAAAAAAAACCTCTCCATTTGATTACTCCTAATCAGATATCATTATTTTATTTTGATAATGATGACCTGATAAAGATATACACTTTGTCAACCAAACTAAGCATAAAGAGCCAATTAATGGTCTTTCTGTGACAAATTGTGGGATGTTTTCCCACTGTGATCTCTGCAGCAGAGAAATAGGTTTTTAAATGATAGTTTTAAAATAACCAAAGAGTCACGAATTTCTGGGTAAATTGTGGAATCACATCCTTTAGTTCTGACCCTCAAATTGTATTTGACGTTAAGCTTCAGTCTTGTATATCTCACGTAAGAACAGCAACTTAATGTTTTAAAAAGCTGCTTGCCTGGTTTTCTCTTTGCCAGTGCTATTTAAAGAGCAGTATAAGCACTTATCAATAGGATGTATGAGTCATTTCAATAATTCTGAGCAACAGCAATACTTTTCTCAAAGATGTACAGCATTTAAAAAAAACTCAGCAAAATGGCATCTTTATGCAACCGCATGATATTAGTGGCTGCTTAGAAGCAGGGTGGTCTTGCTATTTTCGATCAATCCACATTGCTGTAGGTAAGAAACAAATCAAGTGATCCAGTGAACATAAAACATGGCATTTTTAACATGACTCATTTGATTTACATAGTATTAGGTGTAAACTCATTGGCCCTAAGACCTGATTCAGATTCCCTAACAGGTTTTATAAGGCCCACCCTATTTATCAATAACCTCCAGGTAGTCCCTGGGTTGTTTATCAAGCCTATGTGTCCATCACTTGTCCCTTAACACAAGACCTCAACATTTTCATCATGCAGAAAAATAGGAAGTACCAGGCAGAAAATGTCTCTACTTAACCTACAAACTTTACCTACCTTGACACCCACCAATCCACTCACTTTTCTATGGTTAATTCCTCTATTTGTGTTTTGGATCTCATCTTCCCCTGCCTATTCAGGGACTGTACTCCACGAATTAGCCCCCTTCCCACATCCTCTGACTTATACCATGGGCATTTAAAAATCCTCTTGAATAGTACATGAATAGCATTAATAAAATGTCAATTCCCATGGACTTAGTCCGTACCATGCATGGAGTTAAAGATTTTTAAATTTATTAATTTATTTCTCTCAACCACTTTTTAAGGTTGATGTTTCCTTGTTCTGCAGATGAGGGAACTGATGCTCAGGAAGATTAAACACCAGCTAAAATTTTGCAGCACATATGTGGCAAAATAGGGATTCAAAGCAAACTCTGATTACAGGATTATAATTTAACCATTTTGCTCTTCTGTCCTTGTTCATCTCTGGAAACCCTCTCTCAGACCCAATTTCTATCTCATCACAGACAAACTTCCTGAAAGACATATTCAGTTGCTATCTCCACTTCACTCCTCACACCTTAAGCTGCTGCAGCTTGGCATGTACCCCATGCCAGCAGTGAAACCTCTCCAGGCTGATCATCAATTACCTGCTCATTTCCAAAGCCAAAGAATCTTCTGCATCCCCTTTATAATCTGACTTTCAGGAACCTTTGAGTGTTTGACAGCTCTCTCCTTGAAATGTTTTCTTCCATGGATGCTCATAAAATATTCACTTTGCTTGTTTTTCTCTTAGTCTTTGGGGTAGCAAGTAGCTTTTTAAAAATCTCTGTCTATACTTATGTGTTGAAATCCCGCAGATCTGTCTTTGTATTTTTTTTATTAAAGTATCATTGGTATACACGCTTATGAAGGTTTCACATGAACAACATTGTGGTTACTACACTCACCCATATTATCAAGCCCCCCCACCCCGTTTCAGTCACTGTCCATCAGCGTAGTAAGATGCCACAGAGTCATTACTTGTCTCCATGCTCTCTCGCCTTCCTCATGTCTGTTTTTGTATTTTTATTACAAATACAAATACTATTATTACAAATATAGTCCTGGGGATTTCATCTGCCCCATGGAGCCGATAAACCCCCATATTTCTATCAGGAGCCCAGGTCTCTATCCTGATGTTCATATTTCACCCCCAACTTACACGTCCCACAGGCACAGGTGCAGAGTAGTGAAGTATTGTGAGCATCTTGTCTAGACTCAGACTCCTGGGCTTGAATCCTGGCACCACCACTTAGAACCATGTACTCCTGGGCCTCCACCTCTCTGGGTCTCCATTTCCTCACCTCCTGATCCTTACTGAGCACACACACAACACATACACATATATAATTTTTATCTTTTTAAAATAAATTAGTCACAGGAATGGAAGTACAGCATACGGAATATAGCCAATAATATTGCAGTATCTTGGTAAAGCGACAGAGGGTAACTATACCTACCATGGTGAGCATTTAGTAAGGTATATAATTGTCAAATCACTATGTTGTATATCTGAAACCAATGTAATATTGTCTATCAACTATACTCTAATGAAAAAAGTAAACACAAAAAAATAAAACAAGATGATTATTTTAAGTGTATAGAAAAAAGGAAAGAAAACAGGTCTTATACAGATAAAGACACTGCTATACCATTGCAGGTTATTTTCCATAAATATTATGTAGACCCACTGCTACTCTATCAAGGGAGAAAATGATGTTATGTTCTTTATTTTAATATTCCAGTACTCTATTTATTATGGGTCAAAAACTAAAAAAGGAGAGAGAGAGAGATAAGGAGGAAGAATGAAAAATTTTAAAAGCTTAGAAAGCCAGAATTTTTACAAAATTTTGCACAAGTTACTATTCATCAATGAAATTGTTCAAGGTAATAGTACAAATCATTCACTAAGAGGGATACACAATCTTGTATTGGTTTCAAGTATACAACACAGTAGTTCAACAGTTACCCATATTCTTAAATCCTCACCCCCACTAGTACAATTACTATTACTAGCTGCTCCTAGGTTGGGTGCATAGATATTTGTAATTGTTATATTCCTCTTGTTGGACTAATCCCTTTGTACTTCTTTGTCTCTTGTTACTTTCTTTGTTTTGAAGTCTATTTTTTTCTAATATAAGTGCTGTTACTCCTGCTTTTTCTCCCTTTTATTTGCATGAAGTATCTTTTTTCCATCCCTTCACTTTTAGTCTGTTTGTCTTTGGGTCTGAAATGAGTCTCCTGTAGGCAGCATATAGATGAGTCTTGTTTCTTTATTGATTCTTCCACTCCATGTCTTTCGACTGGTGCATTCAGTCCATTTACATTTAAGGTAATTATTGGTAGGTATGTACTTATTGTCGTTATATTAATTGTTTCTGTTTTTTTATAGTTCCTCTCTGATCTTTTCTTCCTCTTTTACACTCTTCTCTTTTTATTTGATGGTTTTCTTTAGTGTTGTAATTGGATATCTTAAAAAAATTTTTTTGTGTATCTGTTATAGGCTTTAGGTTTGTGGTTACCATAAGGTTCATGGATAGCTTCCTAACTATATAACAGTCTATTGATTATCCCTCTGTTTCAAACACCATCTAAAATTACTTTTTTAATTCTTCTTCCTTCTCTACACTTAAGGTGTTAGATGTCATAATTTGCATTTTTGTGTATCCCTTAACTGATTTTGTATATAGTTGGTTTTACTACTCCTGTTTTGTTTTTTTAACTTAATACTTGCTTGGCAAGTAATTGGTCTACTGCCTTTACTGTGTGTTTATTTTCACTGGTGAAAACTATTTAGGCTTAAGAACATTTCCATCTATGGAGGTCCTTTAACATACCCTGTAATGCTGGTTTCATGGTGAAGAATTCCTTCAGCCTTTGTTTGTCTGAGAAACTTTTAATCTCTCCTTCAATATTGAATGATAAACTTGCTGGGTAGACGAGTCTTGGTTGAAGGTCTTTTTGTTTCAATATACTAAATAGTTCATGCCATGCCCTTCTGGCCTGTAAAATTTCTGCTGAGAAGTCTGCTGATAGCTTGATGGTTTTTCCCTTGTAAGAAATTTTCTGCCTCTTGCTAGCTGCTTTCAGTACCTTTTCTTTACCCTTAATATTTGTCATTTTAATTGTATATCTTGGTGTTATCTCTCTGGCGTTCCTTTTGTTAGGGGATCTTTGTACTTCCAGAACCTGGATGTCTATTTCCTTCCCCAGACTGGAAAAGTTGTCAGCAATTGCTTCTCAAAGAGATTTTCTACCCCTTTGTCTTTCTCTTCTCCTTCTGGTTCCCCTATTAAGTGACTATTGTTTCATTTGTAGTTGTCACACAGATCTCTTAGCATCCTCTCATTTCTAGACATTCTTTTTTTCCCTCTGTTCCTCACTTTGTTATTTTCCTATTCTCTAACTTCCATCTCATTGATTTTCTCCTTTAATTGCAGCAATCTGTTAATCAGTCCCTCCATTGTATTTTTCATTTCAGATACTGTATTATTCAGCTCTGTGTGGCTCTTTTCAACTCTTCTCTCTTTGTTGAAGTCCTCCCTGAGATCATCAATACTTTTCTGCAGATCAGTGAGCATATTTATGACTTTACTTTGAAGCCTTTATCAAGAGGATTGATGATCTCCATTCCATTTAGCCCTCTTTCTGAAATCTTATTCTGTTATTTTATTTGAAACATATTCCCTGCCTCCTCATTTTGTCAGGGTTTCTGTGTTTCTTTGTATTATAGATCTGCTATGCCTCCTGATCTAGATAGTAATGGCTTTAGGAAGAATGTGTCCTGTGGTGCCTAGAAGCTCAAGACTCTTTGCTCACCAGTGCCTGGTTTTCTTTAGCAGTGGAACCCCAGTTGCTGTTGGTGGCTATGGGTGGGGCTGCCTTTCTGCCTGTCTGCCTGCAGTAGCTGATTTCTGTCACTGGAGCATGGCAGCTTGCCTCAGGCAGCCCTCTGTGAGCTGAGCATTGGCACTTCAGCTGGGATCATTGTGGGTGGGTTGCCCTCTGCCTTCCCTGTGGGATGATGGCTCTGGTGGGCTGATGGAGTAGGTGGGTAATGTTGCAGGGGAACATGGCTCCAGGCTTGGCTGCCAGTGAGGAGGAAGGAGTGCTAGGAGCTGGCTCCCGCAGGCTGGATTAGGGTAAGAAATCAGGGAAAGCCTCCCTCAGCCTCGGGGCAGCAAAGTCTCCCTCTGCCTGCCAGGCAGCAAAGTCTGATGCTGTTGGGTAGGCAGGTGTGCAGGAAAGTGGCTCGGGGCTGAGCCACCAGCAAGGGGCTTGGAGCTTTTGGGCTCCCATGAACACTTGACCAGTTGGGCTGAGGGAATGCTGCCGAAGTGTCCACCTGCCCTTTCTCCTGCACAGAGCACTCCATCCAACCCTTGCCCCTCTGGCACCCTTCTCACTGCTGGTAAATCTTTCAAACTGCCACTTCTGTGTTAGGTGTCAGTGGGACTGGTGGAGCATGCCTGTCCTCCACAGGTGGCTGGAGTCTCAACCTCCCAGAGTGCTCTAGCTCTTCCAGGTGTCCAGTCACATTAATCTGCAAAGCCCAATGCAATGTGCACTCATGTTCTCAGAGCAGATCTCCAGGGCCAGGTGTGCAGAGTTCCTGAGTGCTTACCCCGTCCTTGCTCCATTACTCTCTCTCTCCTGCTTGTGGACTGGGATGAGGGAAGGGCTTTGGTTCCAATCAATCATGGCTCTGCTATTCTACCCTTCTCTGTGTGGTCTTCTCTTTTTCACCTGGTATAGATGGTTTGTTCTGCAGTCTTCAGGTCATTTTCAGGGTTAGTTATATTTGCTGTAGTTGCTTCCTTGGTGTGTGTGTATCGAAGGAGATTTCCACCTTGTCTTCCTACTCCACCATCTTCTTTCCCACCCCATCTGCATTTATGTGGATTTCACCCCAGACTTACTAAACCAAGATCTCTGGGGATGGAGACCCGGAATATGTATATTTTAAAGCTCTAAGCTGATTCTGATGATCAGTCTTATTTGGAAACCATTGATAATCAGGGTTCTAATCTCCAATATAATAAAATAGTCAATACCTTCTTTAAAACAAATGAAAGCTACTTTTAGTGTTGTCTGATATTTTATGTTTGAATCTTAGTTAATTTAAGAAAGAGGACTCAAATGACTCATCATTAATATTGACCTAGATAAAGACTACATTTATCCAGCACCTTTGCAGCTAGCAAGATATGACCATGTGACCAAGTTCTGCCAATTGGATGAGAGTGGAAAAATGTATGCAAACTAGGGCCTTGCCTTTCTAGCTGTGGTTTCTATTGGTTTTTGTTCCACAGACTCTTTTGGTAGCCTAGAGAAGACTAAGGACTCCTTCTTAAAATAATATTTTTATATCCATAAAGTGAAATACTTAGAATTACGAAGACCAACTATATGACATACTGTTATCAAAACATTAAAAGAATAATTTTGTGATACAATGATATAGATGTTAATCAGTATTTTCAACAACAAAATTTATCAAGTTAATGTTGGAGTTATGAACTTTTAGATTGCTTGGGTGAAGATGGGAGGGATATTTCAGGGTAGGATAATGTGTAAGATTCAAAGCACTTAGGTTTCTCTGACCTCTAAGGGTGAGAGGACTCTGTTCTCATGTTTCACAGACTATAGAAACTTCTACCTTTGTCTCCATCTTACCCAAAGTCCTTGTCATCATTAGTTACTTAGGGAAAATTATAAACATATAATGGATATGGCTTTTCTATGAACCGGAAAGGTAAAAGGCAGGTTTAGGATTGTTTTTAAATAAAGGCAAAGGCCTTTTGAGTATTCTGACTCTGGTTTATTGGATTTTGTGAACCTGGCTGAAAGAAGTGATATTTCCTTGACTGGGCTTCTCAGTACCTAGTTCACTTTTTCATTCATCCATTCAACAAACATTTTTGAATATCTGCTGTACTCCACACACAGTGCTGGGCTACCTAATTAATGCTGGCAACTCAAAGACTTGCCAGATGTTGAGGAGTGGTTATGACCTGTAGTGACAGGCAAGTGACATCTCAAATTAAAGTGTGACTACGTCTGCTTGCCCAGTTAGAACAAAATAGGGATTAGGTTCAGAAAGAACTTTAAATGGATACTGAGGAACTGGTTAATTTTTTGCTCCCTATTTCAAGGTTGTCCTGTAACTGCCTGATCTTTTCTGAGAGTATCTGGGTCTCTGAGAAAACTGCCAGCCTGTTAGAGTAAGATCAGTTCAAGGGGGGCCCCCAAAGTCAGTCCTGTGAAACGTCTCAGAATAAAAAATTCTCTGTGACCCTAATGATTCAAATTGGTGATATGCATGGTTCAAAATCACTGGGAAATCTGTTGCATCCTAAATTTCCATTTATTTACGTCTGACACAGCCTGGTCTTTTTTAAACTGTGTGACACTTGCTATAATGTGCTGCTTAACTTGGAGTAAACACTATATCATTTTTTAAAAAAGAAAATATTGAACCAGGCTGAATCAAAACCAGTTTTTTAATTTAAATTGGTTGATGGGAAAATAAATCCCTGAAGTGAAAAACAAAAGAAGATATGAAAATAAATCTTTCTTGGGAAAATCTACAATATGTCTGTAGGCTTAGTTGTTCTTTCCTTTCAGGCTAGTCCTTGGACATTCTCTCAGGTTATCTGCCTACTTCATCATTGTGAGGAGCAAATGAAATGATGTAGGAGATGAAGCTCTACTGTTCTATGAAAAAATAAAGTATTAGCCCTACCAACTGATGGCTTTGGGAATCATTTCCTCCAAAAGAGGTTAAATGGTTTTCCCCATTCAGGTTTTATGTATCTGTTTATCTTTTACTTTTGGCCTGTGTGTTCTTTTTCTTATCTATGTGTGACTATAAACCATTTATTAGAGAGGACTTTGAATTCTATCTCAATTCTGTCAACTATTTTGCCTGGTGGTTTCACTTGAGCTAAAGGTTTCCATATTTTCGTGTTGTGTTTTACTGTATTAATGTTATTAATTACCCACGTACCCATCGAGAAGGGACTTTTGATAAATGGAAAATAATTTTATATCAGAGGGAGAGAGAATATAACTGGCATAGAAATGAAAAGGTGAGATAAATGAGATAAATATCTGCTTCTGTACCTGCTCATTACCACCATATTATCCTTGATATATTTGCAAAGCTATCTCTGTAACTAAGTGAATAGAAAACAGCAAATGTGTTCATCCACAACTATGTTTCCTTAAATAAGGAGTTCAAATACTGGTGTGGTGGAATGGGGTAGGGAGGGAGTGTGTTGGATGGCTTTTTAGCCATTCTTAGGAAAAATGTGCTTTACACTGGCAATCTTTTTGCTAATTGTAACAGTGATAATGATAATAATTTAAAAATAACTAGTATCATTTTGGAGCACTTGCCATGTGCTAGGCATTTTATATCCATTGTCTTCACAACTACAATGGAAGATAGATGCTATTATTTACTTTCCAGTGCTGATACATACACAGATGTATATACATGTGTATATATATGTAGTATTTATTGGACATATAGATAGATAGATAGATAGATAGATAGATAGATAGATATAGATACTGTTGATATAATTCGAGTGGATTAGTTATGTGCATTAGGATTTTGACGACTTCCTTTCAGGAGTTCTCTACCAGTTCTCAAGCAGCTCTAGAGTCCTGTGAGACAGGCTGGCAGCCAAAATCTTTATATAGGCAGGGCTTGAGCTGATTCATTTTTTTGCCTAGCACCTAACTTATTTTTAGAATGCAGAAAATGGTACTAAAAATTAAATAGTGAATACAACCAAAGCTGCACAAATTCACTTCTCAGATCAGGTGGGGTCTCACTGGGTTTTTTTTTTTTAGGGTGTCTGAAGTATGTCCTTGCCTGACAATGAAAGATGGAATAAAATTATAGCAATTTTAGCTTTCTTTTCATTAAAAAATTACTCAGATTTTTAACAGAATTGGTCGGCAGCCTCTCTGTGAGTAAGCCAGAGAATAAACCAGGTGCAGCTGGACTCCCCAGTGGCTGCTTCATTCCCCTGGCATGTTGGCCATGGCACACTGAGCTTGCTCTCCCACTCTGCCTCCAGACCCTCGGACCTGCTCCAGCTCGGTCCACAGTCCTCAGATGGCATGGTTCACCACCCCTCTGTTTCCAGACCAAGTTCGGACTTGTTGCCACATGGGATGAAGTCAGGGGACCCACACAGGGCTCATGGCCTCTGCTGCAGTATATTTTTCAGATACCATATTCTGGCCTTCACTCTAACAGGTCTAGATATTGCTAGAGTCCCAGGATTTCCCAGATATTGGGAGACAGATTAATGCTCACCTAGCTTACACCAGATTCTGTGTAAAAACCAAACTGCTTGGGTATTTAACTGACAACGAGATGTATAACTGCCAAAAAGAATCTTAAATGAGAAGCCAAATGTTAATCAGAGGGTTGCTTGGTAAGCGTGAAAGCCAGGCAAGGGAGTTAGCGGAATGAGTTGAATATTTAAGGGCCTCAGGTTATTATATCAGCGTAGGACCAGGACTCTACTGCTTCCAAGATCAGAGAAGGCAAATTCCTGAGCCAGAGCATTTCTTCCCCTGGAAATTCCCTGCCCTGGAAGATGGAGATGTACCTGTTAGAATTTGTTGGATGACACTGGAAGTATTTCCCTGGCCTCTGACACTTCCCCCTGTGCACTGCACTGGGCAGGCACTAAGAGAAAGATAAACACCGACCCCTACAGCACATAGACGTAGAATGCCCTTGTAATCCTGCATTCACTTTAGGAAGAGATCACTTGTCTAAAATAAGATGCCACATAGTTTTCTTCTATTCATCTAGTGAGAGAATAAAAGTGGGAGGTTGAAGTAAGCTAAAGAAACAAAAAATAAAAAATAAAAAGAAATGGGTGGGCAGGATCTGTGTGGGTGCAAATGCCTTATAAATATCTTTCAATGTCACTTAATGGCTTACTTATGTAGATAAGAGCTATCTTAAAAAAACAGACATGACCAGGAAGTTTAAATCTACCTAATTTTCATAACTTAGTACACTTAAATGAATAATTTCTTGGTGAGACCTAATGCTTGATTTACAACAAATAATGATTAAGAACTTTACATAAGAAGAAGCTGAGACCTACAGAACTGAAGACACAGAACTGGTTAGAGGCAGAGGCAAAAAAGTCTACACTTGCTTTTCTTAATTCTCAGTCCAGAGTGTTTTGCACAATTAAGTACAGCTAATTTTTCTATTACCCAGTTGCTATGCACCAAATAAGAAAAGGGGAATCTGGTCTGAGAGAGAGGGAGAAGGGTAAGGGTTGCTATTTGAGAATAAGACATTGTCGGGCAAGTGGACCTAAGTGGAGCCCCAGTGGAAGGTCATACCGTGCAGAGCAGACCCTGACAGATATCTCCATTTCTGCAAATTTTCTAGAACTAGCTGGCGGCTTTCCTAGCAGGACTTTTGGTAGATTTCTTTACTATTACTTCAACTACATCAGCTAAAACACAAAACACTTATCATCAAGTACATGAAGGGAAAACAGAGCCATGGGTAGATGATGACATTAAGCCTCGGAGATTCTAGTTATTGTGTAACTTCTGAGAATGTAACAATCTCATTTTATTTCATTGTACATTTATTGAACACCTGTGCTGAGATACGATTGGGTCTAACCCAGAGGGCATGAGATGAACAGCACATGGCCTCTGCCCTCAAGGAGCCACAGTCCAATAGAGACATTCACTTAAGCAATTATAGTACTGCACATTATCCCCAGCAATCCAAGGGTATATAAGGCATGGCAGAAATGTAGAGATAGGACATAATTCTGCTGGGCTTGGTCAAGGATGACTTTGCAGAGAAGGTAATCTTTGAATTGAATTTTCAGTAACGAATAGGACAGTATGAATAAAAAAAAAATGGACTGTGTTGAGTCATCCCAACTTACCACCACATAACATAGGTCATTGCTGGTAACAGTCTTATGTGGCTGAGTGTTTTTCTTAAATTGTCTGCACATACTGAGTCTGAACTCCTTATCATGGCATTTTAGAGCTTCCATTCATTCCCTATTTTATCATAATTTATTGAGCATCTACTATATGCTTATTGCTAGAGACAAAAGACAAGTTAGAGAAGACATTTGCCCTGGAGGAACTCACTCACAGTGAAGTACAATGATTGCTACTCCTGGCTAAAGTTTAGAATCATGGGAGAGCTTTTAAAACACATGAGTGCCAAAGGCTCCACTTTCAAATGTTCAGCTGAAGTTGAAAATCACCGGTATAATGAGACAGACATAGATGCGAGCAGATTAAGTGTGGCTTTAAATGAGGAAGGTTCCTAAAGGATTATGGGAATAACAAGGCAGGCATGCAGTCCAGCCCAAGGATCCACGAAGGCTTTCCTGTGAAAGTGATTCTTGTTTGAGCCAAGTTTTGATGAATTGGTAGACAGGCAAAGGATGTGGGTGGAAAGTACCTCCAGGCAGAAAGTACCTCAGTTTTAAAAAGAAACAACAGGCCCAAGATGAAGATGAAGTCGCCTGATGAAGACCTATCAAGACTTAATATCTAACCTAACTGCAGTTTCAGCCTCTTCCTGGGCGTGGAACTTTAAACCAACCAGTCTGGTATCTCCTGATCAGTACTAGTGAGATAATCTTCACCATAGAACCCACTGCCTTTCCCTTCATGAAAAGTGGCCTTGCCTGGAACAGTTTTTTCCTTTCTTTTGCTAATAATTCCTCATCCTGACAATTTCTGCCGATAAAAGCCTAACATTCTGTATAACCCCTTGGAGCACCCTTCTGTTTATTAGAGGGGATGCTTTCTGATTCATGAATCATTGAATAAAGCCAATCAGATATTTATTTTTTAAAAATTATTATTATTTATTGATACATAGTCTTATATTAGTTTCAAGTTTACAACACAGTGGTTCAACAGTTACCCACATTATTAACTCCTCACCCCAACTAGTGCAGTTACTGTCTGTCAACATAGGAAGATGTTAAAGAATCATTGGCGGTATATGCTGTGCTGTATTACTATCTCCATGGCCATCCCGCATTATGATTGAGAATTTTTTTGCCTCTTTATCCCCCTAGCCCCCTACAACTCCCCACCCCAACCCCTTGGTAACCACCAGTCCCTTCTCAGCTTCTATGAGCCTACTGCTGTTTTGTTCATTTTGTTTTGCTTTATATTTATATTCCACAAATAAGTGAAATCATATGGTATTTGTCTTTCTTTGCCTGACTTATTTCACTGAGTGTAATACCCTGTAGATCCAACCTTGTTGTTGCAAATGGTAGGATTTGTTTTCTTCTTATGGCTGAATAATATTCCATTGTGTATATGTACCACATCTTTATCCATTCATCTATTAATGGACACTTAGGCTACTTCCATATCCTGGCAATTGTAAATAATGTGGCAATAAACAAAGGGATGCATGTATCCTTTTGATTCAGGGATTTTGTTTTCTTCAGGTAAATTTCTAGAAGTGGAATTACTGGGTTGAATGGTATTCCTATTTTTAGTTTTTTGAGGAACCTCCATACTGCTCTCCACAGTGGCTGCACCAATTGACATTCCCACCAACAGTGTAGGAGAGTTCTCTTTTCTCCACATCCTTGCCAACACTTGTCATTTCTTGTCTTTTGGATAGTGGCCATTCTGACTGGTGTGGGGCCATATCTCATTGTGGTTTTGATTTGCATTTCCCTGATGAATAGTGATGGGGAGCATCTTTTATATGCCTGTAGGCCATCTGTATTTCTTCTTTGGAGAAATGTCTGTTCAGATCCTCTGCCTATTTTTTAATTGGGTTATTTGTCTTTTTGGTGTTGAGGTGTATGAGGTCTTTATATATTTTGGATGTTAACCCTGGAGGATTAATGGGATTAATACATAACTCAAGTAATATAGAAATCAAATACACATGACTTGATTGTTTTTCCTACAACTCTTGATGTGTGATCAAGGACAAAATGATGAGAACCAAAACAGTTCCCATGGCTCGGGGCCGCCCTCGCATCGTTTCAGTATCCTTGAGGAGTATCATGTCCTTGGGCTAGACTCAAGGCCAGATGATGATGTTTGGGTTCATTTTAAGTTCATTTGCTCAATAAATGTGAGAGGTGCCTTTTTGGCATTACTCTTGAGCTGTTATGCCTTGAGTCCCCTGGCTGGTCCTTTCAGGTCTTTGATATTTCATCGCGTTGCCTCCTCAATCTGCAGGTCAGAGGCAGGGAGGGGGCCGACAGGGACACCCTAACATTAGTTTACCAAGCAGGGGGCCGGCAAGTGGCACCTGAACAGGGACCCTTGAACCTCAGAGTGGGGAAAGCTCCGAAGATCGTCGATCCGGTAAGACTCCCAAGAAAGCACGTGTAGGGACAGGATCGCGACGTCAGGGACACTATAATGGGCCACAACGAAGCTAAAGCAGCTAAACTGGAGGATAATTTGAAATTGCTCCGTGCTCCCCTGAAAACATCAGGAGTGAAAACCTCTAAGAAGGACTTTGCTCAGCTTCACAAATATATTAAAAAACATTGTGATTGGTTGCCTCCACATGGGACTCTTAAACAGGCTGATTGGAAGAATGTGTTAAGAGATTTTAAGAAGGTTCACAGACAAGGCAATGTTATCCCTGTGCCTGTCTGGTCTTTGTGTAATTTGATCACTCTCGCTCTGCAGCCTTTGCAAACAGCCATACACACATTAGTTCAGGAACAGCTTCAGTTAGACAGATTAGAATTTTCCACAAGCCCGTGGAATTCCCCTGTATTTGTTATAAAAAAGAAGTTAGGAAATTGGAGACTTTTGCATGATTTAAGACAAATTAATGCAGTTCTCAAACCTATGGGACTTTTACAACAAGGTCTCCCTTCTCTGGCTATGATTCCAAAAGATTGGGATATGGCTATCATTGATCTTAAAGACTGCCTTTTTACAATTCCTCTAGCTGTAATGGACAGAGAAAAGTTTGCTTTTACTGTCCCTTCCTTAAATCTGCAGGCTCCTTCAGAGAGATTCCAGTGGAAAGTACTTCCTCAAAGACTGTAAAACAGCCCTATCATTTGTCAAAATTATGTGCACAAGGCTCTCCTATCCCCTCCCTGCCTGAGCCAGGAGCTGTCTCTCCTCTCATTGTATTTCTAAATAAAAGCCTCCCATTAGCTCTCCTACCTTGACTGTTTGTTAAGTTTATTCTTCAGCTCTGCAAACAAGAACCCCAGCATCATTTTCAGGGGCTCGTCTGAGATAACCTCAGAGGTGAGTATTGGCATCCAAGACTGCCTTTTCTTTTACTATCCTTATCGAAGGAAGCCGTCTTTGGCATACAACATTGGGCGCTTGTCAGCCACTTAAATGGGACTAGCCTGGCTGCCGATCTCAAAGTCTCGAGCGACAGGTTCCCCTGCGTCTCCCTCAGTGGATCCCCCGTCTCCCTCGGGAACTGGGAAAGTCAGCTGAGTGGAGGCCAGGATTCCCTTTCAGAGGCATTCCCTTGGATGCGAGGGACTGAGGAAGGCTGTGGGCAACTGCGAGAGTCTAGGCTGAGGCTACACTTCAGCGGCTTCTCAAAGACCCACATGTCTGGAATCAGACCCCGACAGCCCAACTGGGTATCCATGAGGAGTGACTCTCTTTCTGTCTCTCTGACTTCCAGCCTTCTTTTTCAGGCTGCCCTGGCCTCTGAGTGAGGCAAGGGGTGTTCCTAACTTTCTTCTAACTTCATCAGTTTCACGGAACCTGATGCCCACCACTGCAAGGTAAGAGATTGCTCTTATTCCTGACTAAATGCTGTACTCTTTATCTCATAAAATGTGTCTAAGCACCTGTTAGCCACTTAAAAGATGATTAGCATCAGCTACCAGTTTTAAATCTCTGATTAGAGAGGTTTGTCCCCTGAAAGAAGTATGCAATATAATGTTATGCAGCTAAATATATCTTGCCACAAGAAAAGAAAATAGTCAAAAATTCTGTGAACTACTACAATATGGAACTAGTTTTCTAAATTCTTTTACTGAAAATTTATTCTATTTATTGAGTTCATCATTATCTTCAAAAATTTGAGAGATTTTTAAACTAGACTCCCTGAAATGGAAGAAATGTATCTTCTGCAATACAGCCTGGCTTTAAATAACTGGTGTTAGAATTGTACTTGAATTTCATTTCCAGCCACATGGACACACACAGTCCCTATCAGTACAGAGCCTTTATCGGCCCTTTTAGTCTGGGACCATCTAAACCTTAACGCAGTTATGTGAACTACTGACCCTTAGAGTGTATTCTTGAAAATTGAGATACCCTTAATCAAGTAAGCTAACAAGAAAGAGGGCAACTGGATATTAGTAACTCAAATCTTTGTATCAGTTTATCTATCTGAGTATATATTCTTTTATGAAAAGTATTGGTAACTGTAATCATTATGTCTCAGTCTGTATGTTTGTCTAAGTGTGTAAATGAAAAATGTTTTTCTACCTCTGGATGGTATTAATAAAAATTAATTTAAAAACAAGTGCTTGTGAAAATTGGGCATTCTAAAACTTCCAGAAAATTCTAATAAAAGATTAAGCATTAATGCTTATTTAAGTTGAACTGAAATGGACATGTCCTTATAGTTATCAGCTGCCTAAGTTTACTTAAAGTCATTTATGTTGACGTTATCTGTTAAATCTTTCGAAAAGATGCTTAAAGGCTTGACTTTGTTTAATGTCTAATAAAAGTTTTATAAGTAATCTAGCATAATTGCTAAAGAGTGTGTAAACAAGTATAACAAATGACTATCTTAATAATAATAATAGTATATTAATGTATAACAGTGTACATATCTGCAAACAGCCTAAGAATTTTTGTGGAAACCAAAGTTCTTAGAGTTTTGCTAAGTTATATAAAGATGTTTTATGCTCAGTAAAAAATTGTGCTATAAGGCACATTTCCAGAAATGATAAAGAGTGTTCATAAATGTATCAATCTGAGGAATTCTGGTGTCACAGTTTACAATAGCCTATTTTTCAGTGTTCATTGAAAGTTAAGGACAAGCCAAACATCAGCTGTGGAATGTGCTTGCTGCTGACGGTGAGGCCAGCAAGGGGCAGAGATGCTGGCAGGCTTGGCCAGGGCCCCACCAATTCTCCTGAATGTGTTGAAATCATCACCAGGACTGTCCCTGCTTTTTCGTATCTTTTCAGTGTGGATCTGCCTGCATTCTAGCACATCTTAAAGCTAGCCAGTGCCCTATGCTCTCTGCTGTAAGTTCTGCTGATCCCACACCATCCATGGTGTGAAAGTTCTGGTCTGCCATCCGTTCTCCATTGGTGCTCAGCCTGGAGGGCTAGGACCAGGTGGCATCCAGGGATTTGGGGCTACTGTGGGGGGCTGGAAAAGCTCCCATGACTTGTGGTAATAGCCACCTACCTGGTCTCCCTGCACCTGCCCTTGTCCCTTGAGGCTTTTCCACCCAGTAGCCCCAGGGATGCTGCTAGAATGTAGGTCAAATCATATGCCATATCATCTTTTGCTCCAGACTCCTTAGGGCTCCCCTTCTCATTCTGAGTAGGAGGCCCTGTGTGATCTGCCCCCCATCCCAGCCTTTCTGACCTCATCCCCCACTCCTCCCCAACCTGCTCATTCTACTCCACCCACACAGTCTCCAACTATTCTTTTAAGACACTGAGCACCTTGGGCTTTGCACTTGCTGTTCCTTCTGCCTGGAATACTCTTCCCCAAAGAGCCTCTCTCGCTCCTTTCAGGTCTTTACTCCAACATCACTCTCTTATGGAGGCATTTAATGGAACCCCTAACTAAAATTTCAACTTCCCCTGCATTCACAGACAGAAACATTCTCCCCTGATTTCATTTTGCTGATGTAATTTCATTATCTGGCATTATTACCTAGTTATTTATTCACCTTGCTTATTGTCTTGTCTCCTCCAACAATTTGTAATCAGGAGAGCAAGGACGCTTGTATGTTTTATTTACTTTTATATCCCAGAGTCAGCAGCAGTGCCTGGCCAGAGTAGGCAAGCAATAAATCGTGGAATGAATGAATTCATCAGTGAAAATCTCACCCCCACCCTGCAACAGCCTGAAATCCCGTTAATTAGTTCCCTTTGAGATTAGCATTGCCATCTCTCCAATCACCTCTCTTAAGACACCAGTCCCCCAGGTGGGCATGTGTGCAGTTCTGACACTTCCACGACCCTTTGTTATTAAAGACTTTCTTCCCAGGCAAGAAGAGGCTAGTGGCAGTTGCAGATGGGCAAAACGAGGAGGGCTGCTGAGCTGGAGGAGCATCTCTTGAAAAAAGGAGGATCTTGAAAGGGGCAAATCAGTTCACAGCAGGCAGTCCAGGCCAGCTCAGCTGGCCCCATGCTAGTCAGCATTATTCACTGTGACTCAGAAAGGACAGACACAGGAGACATGGGAAAGGAGACATGTTTTTACACAGTGTAAGCCTAGTACATAACACGACTTCCCAGGAAACAAGGTGGGTGGAGCAGAAATTTAAAATGCCTCATTTCTTACAAAAGGGTAGTGATTCAGACATCATCCATGTACCGCAGAATAAGGTCATGTCACTTAGTACCCAGTAAGGAGTTAGCAGTGCCCAAGAAGATGGTAGGGGCTGAATAGTAAACCTCAGGGTATGGCCCAGTCCCTGGGAACCACCAGGCCAGAATCTGCCCTGGTGGTTTGGGAGATGACATGAAACCCACTGTACAGGTAGAGAGACTGAGGGTGAGTCCAAGGTTCATATGAGAGTCATGTTCCTCTGACTTGGGTTTGAGCACTGGTCCTGACACTTATGAAGTGTGCGACTTTGGGCAAGTCACTTCCTGTCTTTGGCATGTATAATGGAAACTATAATGCCTACCTTGCAGGTAGTAGGGAAAAATTTGAATGATACTGATTACCACACAAAATGTATGGCAGGGATGAAGGTGCTCCATAAATGTCACTTTATTACATTTGGCAGCACTACTACTGCATAGGGTTCCCTGAGGGGTTCTGTGAATCCGGCTATATTTTAAGCAATCATCCTCCCAGTAATGCTGTAAAGGGGGCTCTGTTATTTCCCCCATTCAGAGATGAGGAAACTGAGGCATGAAGTTAAGTAACTTACCCAAGATGACCCAGATGATAGACTCCAGACACTGCAATCCCAAGAGGCCATGTGACTTGTCCAAGGTCACGCCGCTGCTCTAAACCGGAGAGCCAGAATCTAAATCCAGGTTTGACTAGCTCAAAAGCCCACCTTCTTTCCTTTCTTTTCAGGTACAGCTAAACAACTCTGGCCATATCTGTGTGACATTTTGACTATTTCACTTAATAATTTTCTTTAAAGTGACTGCAATCATCTCAATCTTTTTCCTTAACCTCATCCTAAACAATAATTGCTATGAAATCTGAGTTGTGATTTGTCCCTAGCTTTTTAATACCGTGAGTAGTCAAGTTTTCATGTTCACTCTTGTCCCACCTAAACTCTACTCACCCACTACACCGAAGGGGACACTGGGTTACACTGTGCAGCCCTTAGGAAGGACAGACACCCCCATCCCTACTCATTCAAACTCAGGTGTGA
The DNA here is from genome assembly GCA_032199065.1 of Smutsia gigantea. Taxonomy (NCBI): domain Eukaryota; kingdom Metazoa; phylum Chordata; class Mammalia; order Pholidota; family Manidae; genus Smutsia; species Smutsia gigantea. The sequence goes on along the minus strand of JAVSCE010010728.1, from coordinate 312,234 downwards.
CTAGAGGATGTTTATGAAATGGGACATGGGCTCCATTCACCTGTGACATGATTTCTCATTTGCCCTGATTCTCTCAATAGGTTTGGTCAAGGCCTGTTCAAAGGCCAGTGCCCCCTTGGCATTCACCAGGAGGAGTCTAGAGAAGCTGGCAGGTGTCCAGGCAGAAGAAGTAGCCATTTTCCCTGCCCAGCGGCCCCTCCCCCAGAGTGAGGCCCGGGAGAACCCTTCCCCACCGCCTGGTAGCCAGTCCCTTGCCATTTCTGCAGCGGCCCTCCTAGACTGGTCCCCGTTGCTGATGGGGATGGGCTGGGAATAAGGGTCTTCCCAGGTTGCCCCACTCATCAGGGTAGAGAGAACTTTTATTTGGAACCAGAGACCCAGTTTAAAGTCTGGCTGGGCCATGGGGTAGGCCTGGAGTTGAGAACAAGGGAGGAGTAGGATGGAGATGGAAAGAGAGGTAGGTGAGGGAGCAAAGAACCACTGGGGAGGACAGTCCAAATCAGCCTGTGCCCCATGAAAGAAGAGGAAACCCCCAGTCCTCTCTCTAATAAATGTCCTTAGTGGATATAGGCTACAGTAAAGAGGAACTTGCTGCTTTCCCTGGGCCCTAGCAGCTCCAGAAAGATCTCTTCTTTTAGGAAGCACTCTTGGACCACTACCAAAGTGACAGTCACATTTCAGTAGGCTTCTCTATCTTAGCAGCAGCACCCCCTCTCTTTACAAGACCGCCTAGCCCTTTGGGCAGCGGGCCCTGCTCGCTTACTTCACCCTTACTCTCCCCTCCATGATGTGGCATTGTCCCATCCTGTCCTCCCTCCAGCACACACCCTCTTAGCATCTCAACACTGTCTTGGGCAGTTCACACCAGCCAGGACCCCCTCTTCTTCAGACACTGACTCTGCTCAGCCTGCTGGGCAATGAAACAGCTGCAAACTAATTTACACAGAGGACTTCGTGGCTGATTAACTATCAGACCTATACTACCCCTTACTGATTTTTGAGGAGAGGTAGCTTGAAACTAGCCATGACACCCCACATGACTGATCTGGACCAACCCCGAATGTTACAGGCTTGGAAACTAACACCTGAGGCTGGATCACGACATCTCTCACTAACTGGACCCTCCAAGTCTGGGGTGAGGAGAAAGCCCCGAGCAGGACCTCTGGGTCAGTTTCAGACTCTGGTACTAAGTCTGAGTGAGTCATGTACCCTTTTAAGACTTCTGTTCAATCACTTCTAAAATAAATATCTGGCTTTCATGATTCCAAATCTCTTTAGAGCTATGCATTCATGCTTCTGTGAACAGTTCCTGATCTAGAACCTCGACTGCGACTATAAAGCCACATGTAACATGAGAAAGAAATTGACAACAGGGACTCTCTTTTCAAATAACTTCATCTAGAGCACAAATGGACTCAGTGCATGGCTGGTCTACTGGGAGTCCTGGGCCTCAGGGGCCTCTTGGGAGGCCTCAGTACCAAGTTTCTGCCTGAGAGGGAACTTGGAGCCTGAATATCCCAGGCAAGTGGCCTTCCTTGGCCTACAGCCGTCCAGTGACAGAGAGCTTACCACTTCATGAGGCAGGCCTGTGTTTTCCAGCAAAGGCAGATCATGACCCCTTAAGTCTTCTATGTACCTAAAAGTAGCAGTAGATATTTGGGATAGTTTTGAGACCATGAGGAGCTGACATGTACCCAAAACCAAAATGGTTTCTGCATAACCTGGGGAAAACCAAAACACTTCCACTCCCCAGTCTCTTCCATCCCACCAAGCCTAGTCAATAGTATCCAGGTTAACATGGGTTCTGGTGGGTCTCTGTTGAGCTCTGTGCATACAGAGAGCTTTTCAGATGGGTGTGGGTGTATCCACTGTAGGGTGGGCCCTGCAGGCTTGGAAGGGAAGGCCCCCACAATTCCTTTTTTTAGTTTGCATTCAAAGACCAGGGTCAGACAGGCCCAGCAGCTCTCTGGGTCCTCCTGCCCTGCTTCCTTTTCTCCCGGGGAAAGCCCTACCACAAATTGCATGTTCTGAGCCTTGTCTTGCTCTTGCTTTGTCTAAACACTCCCTGGGCTAGGCTAAGCCCGGATGCACAGGGCTCTTGATGCACACACCCACGATGAGCAGGAAATGATCTTTGAAGTTGGAAAACCAAAACCAAACTGTCTGAGCTGTTTAAGCTGGTTAGTATGTCAGGAAAGGGAGGGACTCACTGTCTAATTTGGCTCTCTTTGAAATGGCCTGTTGCCAGGATCAGAATGGGCAGAGCCACCACGTACAGCTGGGCAGGCTGTGCACTGCATAGCTCAATCAACTGCAATGTAAACAGCGCCCTCTACAGTCGTGTAGTGCAATACAGTGGCTCCAGGCGTTGGCGGCGGGGGTGGGGGCTGAAGGGAGGGGGGCGTGGTAGCAGTACACATCCTACAATGGGCTTCCTTAAATCCTACACAGGGACTTAGACATAGAGCATCTAGTCTGGTGTGTGCCTTTTACAGATTAAGAAAACAGGTCCAGGAAGCGGAAGAAACCCGTTCAAAGTTGTAAAACAAGTTAGAAGCCATGCTGAGATTAGAACCAGGGCTTCTGAAGCCAAATTCAGTACTCTATAAATTCTCTCCCCCCCTGAGCTCTGAGAATCACGTTGCTCATCAACAACTTCTTGGCAGGTCAGTTTATGAGGATCTTGAAGACCTGAATGCTTCCATTCATTTTTTTTTTCTATCTCTTTTAAAAATGCGTCTTGAGCACCTACTGTGTGTTAGACATTGTTCTGGATGTTGAGGATAAAGTGAGGAGACAGATGTAGTCCCTCCCAGTGGGGTACTGGTAAATGTTTAACAACCAATGTGGCTCTTGGGATGCGGCAGGGAGAGTCCTTATTTGCAGAATTTGCCAATTACCATGGTGTAAATCCTCCCACTATGGTCAGTTTTAAGCCACCAATATGACATCACTGAGTGGGAAGATTACATGCCCTCAGCTCTGTGAGGGGGGTCCAGCATACTGCTGGTCCCTTCCCCTGTGGAGCTTAAACTCCAGAGGGAAAGGAGACAGTGTCCAAGTGAGAAAATAGCTCTTATGACCTCTATAATTGTCTTTAATTGTAAAAGAAATAAAGATGCTCTGAGGGAGAAAACTGTTCTCCATTGCACAGTCAGGGAAGATTTATCTGAGGCCATGACATTAAAATTGGAGTTTGAGAAGGAACCAGCTGAGCAAAGATTTGGGGGAAGAATGCTTCAGGCAAAGGGAACTGCAAGTTCAAAATCCTCGAGGCCAGAAGTAGAAAGTGGGAAAGATCATGACACAAGAGCAGATAGATCCTGCAGGGCCTGGTGGTCCCTGGGAAAGAGTCTGAAATCTACCCTAAATGCCATGGGAGGACCCCAGTGGGTATTAAGAAGGAAAGTACCAGGATCTGATTGGCATTTTTAAAAGGTCGCTTTGGCTGCTCTGTGAGGTAGACTTGGAGCTGAGCCCTTAGAATGAAGGGACGAGTTAGAAGCCTCTTGAGAAAGTCCAGGCACAAAAGTATGAGAATGACTTGGTCTGGGTGATGTCGGAGTGAATAAAGAAGCGTGGACATAAATAAGGAATTAAAGGGGTGGAACCTGCAGGATTTGCTATGGGAGGTGAAGGAAAATCCTGAGGACCAGCTTCCACGCTTCTGACTTGATCCATCAGGTGGGTGGTGATGCCAAGTCCTGGAAGGGGGCATGTAGGGAAAAGCCAGTGGGAAGGGAGGCCTAGGGCACCTTTTTGGCCATGTGAAGTGTAAGATGAGACATCCAAGTGCAAATGTTCTGTGGGCATCTGGACACTGATGGTGGGGCACAGAAGGCAGGTCTGGACTGGGCTGGAGTGGGAGCTGGGGTTCCCAGGAGCCTGGGCCACTTTGTGGGGAGTGGAGGAGGGCAAAAGCCCAAGGCTTGGCACACTCGACCAGATCCTCCAGTGCATATTTGGGGTCACATTTCTTGACTTCAGTTTTCCAGGCAGCTTGGGGAGTGTGTGGTGGTGGGTAGGGGATGGGGGATTAGTTGATTGAGACTTAATTACACTTTAGATGAACTTATAACAGAGATTCACAGCATCATTATTGGTATTGTAAATACCAGGGGGCTTTGATATCCTTTATAGCAGCTCTTGAAAGCTTAAGTAAAGAGGATCATTTTGATTACTTTCCCTACCTAAAAAAAAGGATAAATGATGTAAGGCAGGAAAACCTACTGGCTTTCATAAAATCAACAGTCACATTCCTGAAGGAGGTGATTCATGTGTTCTCTCAAAGCATGAGAGGGCTATCCAAGGCTGGGAGCAAAAACACTATGAATTACAGCAAATTTCAGCTTGCTGTTTGCTGTTTTCAAGTTTGAGGCCTATTTTTCACGAGCCTGACATCTGCTTAACCAGCACGCTGGCCAACTCCTGATTTCTCAAGAAAAAAATAGGAAATGCAGCCCTTGTTCCATCTCCCCTCTCTGGATGCTGGTGGGAGTGTGTTTATGTTATGTCAGCCCACATCCCACCTGCCCCATCAGGCGTTCGGTCTCCTCCACAGCCCCCGCAGTGGCGCCTTCCCTACTCCACAAGGCTGCCCAGGCCACGGCCCAGTGCCTCTGACTAGAGAATTCTTCATGTAGAGCTGAGCATGCGTTGGAGAGTTTAAAGGGTGTGGTGACATCACACATTAGTAAGCATTTGTTTATCTGGCCCAAAATGGGACACGGGAGGAAATGGGACCAGGAGCAGGTGAATGTTTCAATGCGATGGGAGACTGAAATAGGGACAGAGGTAGATAGAGAGAGAGGTGTGGCAGGAGGCTCCAGGGTGGTCAGCATCCAGAGTGTATCATGGGGGCATGGAGCCTGGGTGGGCAGGCTGAGGGTAGGGGGAAAGGAAAGGCTGCCCCATGTCCTATCAGCTTAGGTGCTTCTTGGATGAATATCAAGTTAATTTGGTAAGCTCATCTGCGCTCGTTAATTCATTTGTTCAGTGATGAGTTTGTTCAGCCAACTTTGTGGAGAAGCTGCTGTGTTCCAGACACTGTGGCAAGGCCCAAGGGTGAGGAGGGACAGAACCCCCTTGGCTTGGTTAAAGTGGCCTTCCTTTGGCACCAAATATAAAGTTCACATAGACTGTGCAATGCTTCAGCCCGAATGAAAGCTTCGCAGACAGCTACCTCTGGTCCAGCTGGGGCTGAGGGGTGAGGGTGTCATCCCTGCGTGTGAGTGGAGGCTTCTCTCGGACCCCACCAGGAGAGCCCTCAGCTGCCCTGCCTGCCCTCTCAGAGGCACAGCGGGCCTCGATGGGGTCCTCAAAAGAGGCAAAGGACATGTTGCCTGGGAAGCAGATAGGATAAGGCCTGGACACTAGCACCTGGGCCGTGGGCAAATCAGTTTTGGAGACTTTGTTTCCTCATCTGTTTCATGGGGATTAAAAACCCTCATCACGTGTTAGAATTAAATGAAATCCTATCCTGGCCCCTCCCTGGCACTTGGTAGTTGCTCTGAGAGTGGAGCTGCATCCCACTGGGAGATTCCGGGAAGAAGTGGGCCAAGAGCCCTGCCCAGGGACAGGGGAGGGCTGGGTCCCTGCCCCAAACATACTCCACCAGCTCAAAGACCTTGGTCACCCCAGGCAACCTCCCTAAGCCTCCATTTTTCCTTTGACGAAAGAGGCCCCAAGCCCACCCTTTATGCTTACGTGTACTTCATATTTACTGACTGCCCACTGTTTGTAACACTAGGAACTAAGGGGATGCAGGTGCAGTGCATGGCATGGTTCCTGTCCCCTGGACTCTCCACCCCAGGAGGCAGGACAGTCGGGGAGGCGAGGATGGGTGGGCCCAAGGTGGGGGAATTGACAGGGCGAGTGGGGGCATGCATTGGGCCCTGCTGACAGGTGGGCACAGAGCAGGGGCAGACAGCAGGAGAAGGCATGTAGATGGAGGAAACGAGGGGCCAGGGCTTAGAGGCAGGAGGGGAGGCGTTCCTTCTGTGTACACGGTGTGTTAGAAACTGCCTGTAAAGACCTAAGGAACTCAGGGCTCTTTGAAAGCCCTTTCCCAGTTAACGTGCCTGCACACGTGTGAAGGCTTCCTCAAGACTCAGAGCTCCAGTGGAACCTAGAATACATCTAAGGGCAATGTCTAGGCCCCCTCATTGCACGTATGAGGGAGCTTTCTGATTCTGATGTACTCTTTTTCACACATTTAACATGCAAGAGGACTTAAAAATACATATTTATCTGGGGCTCTTCCTCCTGGGGACGGAGGACACATGGCCACAGCCACCCAAAAAACAGCCATCAGTGTGCTCAGAGCAGCTCACTGCCAGCAGCCCCAGTAGGCGTGGGCGGGGGACATGCTGGTTCCCAGATTAGATCATTTATTTCCCTGAGAGATTCCCCTAGGAAACGAGTGGTGTGCTCATTCCGTAGGGAGGGATGACGCCTTTCCACGGAAGCCTCTGTACTAATTCCCTCTCCCGTCCCTTCTCTGTCTAGCCTGGGGATAGACACAGTCCTTCAGATTGAAGGTACCTCCACCCCCTAAACTCTGTCCTTTCTCTAGACTCCATTGGGAGGAGTCATTCCTGCCTGTCATTACCTCTCCCCATCCTGTCCTTTCTGGCTTATCCTCTGGCTACGCGTGTGTGTACACCTATACACACACACACACACACACACACACACACACACACACACACACACACACACATGCCAGGCTCCCCCAGTGGACCATGTCTTGACCTGCATGAGGCTGGCAGAGCCAGGATTTGAGATTCCATCTAGAGCAAGTTTCCATCTGCTTCTTTAACAGAGGGAAGGAAACAGAAGGTGGTTGGCTGGTGATATTGGTGGCTGGAGGAATATGAAGTAGGATGGACTCCATAGCATTTCTTTCAGAGGAAAAGGCAGTGGGATGATGACCCGTTAGCAGAGAGACAGGAAGTCACATCCAGAAGGGTAGTCATTTTGTGAAGAAATAAGCTGCTGATGAATGATGAGAGAAGCTAGAAAACAGGGTGGTCTTCTGCAAGAGTGAAGAGGAGGCACTTGTCCCTCTCCTGGGGAGAACCAAGTTTGGGCAAGGTCTAAAGCACCAGGAGGGCTTCAGGGCCTGGGGGCCCCCCCACCCTCATCATGTTCCATGCTTAGTGCTGGACCCTTGTGCCGGAGGGGCAGGGGGAATGGCGCCAGTCCGGGAAGCCAATCTAACAGACCTGCAGGGCAGTGACTCTCTGCCTGCCCTCTTGGGGAGCCCCAGTGCTCCAAAGGGAGACAGATTTGGAAATGAATCCAGAGGAGGGGCACACAGACTCAGAACATCTGACTGTAAAGGTTTTTAGACCACCTGCTCCAGCTTCCTCATTTCTACAAGGGGAGACTGAGGCCCAGAGGGTATTTTGTTCAAGGTTCAGCAGCCAGTCAATGGTGGAACCAGAGGAGAACCCAGTCTCCTGACGCCCCACCTATTCTACTTACCATGGCAGTCCTAGCTCTCAGGAGGTGGGCACTGTACCCATGTCCCCTTTTCTGAGTCGAGCCAGCTATCCTAAAGCCAGGAGTCCATCCTTTGGCCTTTCACCATAGCAGCCAATTCTCCCCACCAAAGGGCCATCACTCCCATTCCTATCAGATCCTAAGGAGAGACAAGCTTTGGTCATTCCAAGGCCACATGGTTGTGTACTCAAGGAGTCAGTGCACGCAGCCTGGCTTCTACAACTTTTGAGATGAGGTCTGAAAGAAGCCATGGACCCCCCTGCCTACCAGCTCTAAGTCTCCTTGCTGAGACTTTAGCAGTACAGTCCAGCAAAGGGGCAGGGCTGGGCTTTCTTGGAAAGGTGACCACATTGCCTGGACCCCCACCAAAGTGTCTGTCCTTCTGACATCTGGGTGTGCCCAGAGGCTGCAGCCAAGGAAGCAGGGCCCTGGGGCCAGGTCTCCATGGTTCAGGCAAGGAGAGAACCAGCTGGACCTGGATACTACAGAGCTTCAAGTGACAGTTTTCTGCAGTCCTTCCCTTTGGCCTGGGTATGCAAAATATGATCATTTTTGCCTGGAGAGTTCCCTTTCCAAATGGGCTTGGATCTGGCCAGCATTAAGATGAGCTTGCATTCCTCCACACTGCCTGGCCTCCAATTCTAAATTGTTTGCAAAGACTCAAGACAGATGCTCGCGTGCCTGCAACTGGAAGCTGGCTGTGTGTTTGCCCAAGAGAAACTTACTGATATGTGCAGGGTCTGGGCTTTAAATGGCAAAGAGCAGAACCCTCTAGTTTTACAGATGGAGAAACTGAGACCAAGAGAGGCATGAACACACAGTCAAATTAGTAACAAAGCCGATGGTAAGAACCCAGATCAACTTGCCCTAGTCCAACTTTCTCTTGGCTTCACTTAGGGCTCTAGTGACTTGCAGACATGTCTGTTGGCCCACCCAAGTGGCTGTAAACTCTGAAGACAACAAGTCATGTTTTATCTGATTTGATGTCCCCACACTACTCAGCACGGAACCCAGCAGCATCATAGACTCAAGTAGGCTTTTATTGAATTGAAGGACTATAGAGGAGGGTTATACAGAGAGAGTGGTGGTGAATAAAGATGGACATGAAGAAAACCTGGTGAACTTCAACAGAGCACCACCCATCTCCTATCCTTTGTTCTCACTTAAAACAACAAGGGTCTTAAACCCATCAAGTGGTTCTCAAACTCTGTTCCAGGATACCCTCGGGTTCCAAGAATGTGTCTTAGGACTGTCTCTGCGAGTGGGGGGCTACTCCTTGTTCCCTACCCCTAACCCCAACCGCAACTTCTTGTCTCCACTTTTTATGTATAGACGATGTTCAAAAACTTTGAGATTTACCACAGAAGAACAATATTTGTAGATGGCTAGGCTCTTTGATCTCTAAGATCCCTGTTTGCTCTTAAAAGTAAAATCCTGATAACATATTTGCTGCACACCACCTTTGACCCCGTGGTAAATTGTCTGGGGGTTGGGGTTTATGCCCCCTGGCAATTGCAAGGAGAGAAAATGAGGCACGGGGTGGGGGGGCCCATGAGCTATGGAAGCTCTGTCACTGCCCAGAACCTACTCTAGAGCCCAGAATCAATGCTGGGGGTCTGTCTGTATGTCTGCTGTCCCTGCCTGTGTCATTCTGTGTCCTGATGAGGCAGGACAGCCCAGCTCTAAGGTTTTGTGCATGGCTTAGGTAGGAGAGGTCATGACCTGCTGGTTAGGCCCTGAAGCTCCCTGACAAGCCAGGGGTCCAGGCATAGCCCTGCCTCACACTGGGCTTCCCCAAGAGCTCTTGAGAAGAGAATGATTGAGTTTCTACCTCAGAAACCATGAGTCCCCAGAGATCTTTAGCCTCCCTTCTCCTTATGGCTTTGTCTAATCACTCTATTTTTCCTCCTCATCCCTGACTGTCCATCATTTAAAAGTGAGACCAAATCAGTCCCCAATTGCTATAATAATGCTGTATAACAAATACCCCAAAATCTGAGTGACACACAATTATTTAGTTCACATCTGGGGTCGGCTGGGCGACCCAAGCTAAGCTCAGCTGAGTGATTCTGCCAGCCCCCCAGGGCTTCCTCATGCAGCTGGGGGATGGCTGGTCTCTGCTGGGTCTGGCTAGGGCAGCTCAGCTCCAAATGTCTCTCGTTCTTGTGCTGGGATCAGTGGGCTAGCCTGAGCGAATAGTTCTCACACTGAAGGCAGAGTGCAAGTGAGCCGCAGAAAAGGCAGGACACTCCAGGACCTCCGCTAGGAATCATCATCTCTGCCGCATACGGCCCAGCCCAAAGTCAAGTGGGGACGCTTAACAGTGTTTGTTTTTGTCGTTAGGTGGAGCTGAATGTTCTTCTTTACTTTGCTGAGTTGTTAATTTTGTTGTTAGGCAGAACTGAATGTTCTTCTTTAGTTAACTGAGCACCTGCTGTGTCCCAAACCCCATAGTGGGAATGAAGAGATAAATGAAACCTGGAGTCTTGGGATGGGAAGATGTACGGAATTCATGCTACTCGGCACATAGGTTTAACCCTGACACTTACACATTAAATGCCTGCACAAGGGCAGGTGCAGGCCGAGGTGCTGCCCAAGAGAAGCTCACAGGCCAGTGTGATTTCCCCGTCACCAAGCTACCCACAGGAGACGGACTGCACACTTTCCCTGCCCACCAGGGGGCGCCCAAGGGCAGGGCCCGATCCTCACCCTCCGGAGCGCTTCCTGGGGGAGGGCACGGTTACCAGGTCTCCTATGAGTACAGCAGGCCCCCAAGGGCAGCATCTCCACCATTCCCCAGAGTCCAAGGGCATCCCAAGCTGGGACCACCTCTTCCCTCAACTGAATAGAAGCTTCTGTGATCAGGGGTTCACCTGCTCTAGCAAGCAGGCTCTGAGGGCATGGGGCCCAGGACTGGTAAGTTTTTCAGAAGGAGTGGACAGGAGGAGACAAGCCTTGGTGGGACCACTACAGTGAGGAGCATAAGTGGCTGAGGAGGGGAGGAAGGCTTGACGTTGGCAGGCAGCCCAGGGCAGGACCCCTGAGGCCTCAGAGAATATCCCTGCCACTTTCTCGCTGTGTGACCCTGGCCCAGTTGCCTTCTTGTGCCTCCATTCCCTTGCCTATATCATGAGAAAAATAATATACTTAACTTCAAAAGATTGTTTTGAGGATTACATAAATTTAGAACAGTGCTTGGTACCCAGCGAGGGCTCTGTACACATATGCTGAAATTCTTCTTGTTATCTAAACAGTAGAGGACTGTCGGTACCTCCGTCAGAGTGCTAGAAGGTGCACTAAACAGGCAGAAGCTGACAGGTACTGGTTCTGAGAACAGATTCCCAGAAGGCGTGTCTCACTGTATCTTCCGGGCACAGGACAAAGACCAAAGCCACTCCTGGATATTTCCCTGAATAGTGGATAGCGGATAAGAGAACAGGGCAGTCACGAAAACTGGTGTAATCCAAGGGGGAGGGGACAGAAGCTATGAGCAACCCAGAGGGAGGACCGTGGGGTAGCAAAGGTGTCATCAGGCTGGGCCTTGACATTGGAGAAGGGAAGAAAGGCCTCCAGCAGGAGTGAACAGAGGAGCAGAGGCCCTGAGGCGCTTGGAGAATGAGGAATCTCGATTCAGTTGAATGCTACCGAGCTCTATGGAGCACTTCCCTGTACCAGGCACTGCCACAGGTTAGTGACTGCATTCAGTCTTGTCACACAACCTTCGAGGTAGAGGTTATTATCCCATTTTATAGACACGCAAACTGAGAACCAGAAAGAAGTAACTGACCCAGGCCCACCCATTAGTGAACGGATGCTGGAGCCAGGCTTCTAACAAGCCCTCCCTGAACTCAAAGGCTATGTTTCCTCCATGCATGGCCTCACCCTCAAGGAGCCTCCTGCAGGAGGGCGGGAGGGCAGGAGGAACCGTGCAATTCCAGCACCTCTGCCTAGTCAGGCTGTCCTCCTCTCCTCCCCTGGTCCCACATTCACTGGAATTCCTGCCTGCCACCTTTGGGTGCCCTCATCGATTCCTATGCAACCCCCTTCAAAGCTGAGGTCACACCTCCAGAAGCTTCCTGACCACCCCATCCCGAGCAGTCCTGCATTCTCTAGCAACCATGGCTCCCTGGTTACAGGTTTTCACTTACTCTCCATGCTTTTTTCCATGGACAGTCTCCCAAGCTGGATCGGGTCCCTACTCTCTCCTTTCAGTGTTTGGGGCCCACCCCTGAGCTCAGTGCTGGATCCAGCAGCGATTAAACAGGCCCCATCTTGCCCTCATGGAGCTGCTGTCCTGACAGGAAGACAGGAGTAAATGGGCACACCCATTGCCATGAGTACTGACTGTGATAAGGCAAGGCAGACTCAGCAGTCACCTGTTATGAGCAGAAGGAAAGCTGAGACATTAGGCAAGACCTGGTGTAACCAGGGGCCAGGAAGGCTTCCTAGGAGGGGGTAAAGGATGTGACATTTGTCTGAGATTTTAAGGTGATGAGAAGTTCAACAGAGAGGCCCTGACAGAGAAAACAGCATGTGCAAAGGACCCGAGTTGGGAGGAAGCAAGGTGCATCTGGAAAGCAGAAAGGGGACCGTGGTGGCTGGGCCACGGGGAACCAAAGGAAAATTCAGGGACAAGGCTGGGGAGGCTCAGAGGGCCCGGGGGCTGTGTGGAGGATTTTTGGACAGGGCCGGGATGGGGGGAAGCAGTGAAATGGACCAACAGAGTGTGGACATTCAGCAGACATTCCTTAAGCCAGGCTGTGCCCTCCCCATGGAGCTGTTGAGTTGATGATAGCTCTACACACGCACTGGCCATCATGCCTCAGCATTCGGGACTATGCCTGCCCCACCTGGTGATGGGATGGCGGCCTTCACCGTAGCCTGGAGCGATGGGTTTGAGGACTGTGGGCCCCAAGTGATGCTCGAGCTCCTGTTGTGGTTTCAGTGCCTTCTCGGAACTGACTGGTGTTTTTTAAAAAGACAGATAAGATTCTGAGACAGGGAGCAGCAGCTGTTTTAGCTTTGGCACAGTTCACAGAAAAGCAGCCCAAACTGGGGTTTTCCCCCTCTGTCACCAATATCAAGGGCAGAGAAGTGGCAAGATGCCCAACCAGGCTCCCGTTGTCTCTGCAATTGTCCTGTTTATTCGCATCAAAGACAACTTTATTTTGCTTTGTTGGTATTTGGGGTTCATAAATCTCTGAGAAGAGTGCCTTCCCCAAGCACAAAAGCCATCCACCCTCCGAGGAGCAGGCCAGAGATCTTATCAGGAGCTGAAGTCAAAAGCATCAGACTTGACATCATTAAGAAATCCGTTTTCCAGTGGTTCCGTTTGGTCAGAAGCAAATGTGACTCTGGGGAAGAAACCAGCACTTTGTAACTGAATGCCCCAGCCTAAGGGCTTTTGTCCTCTGCCCTGGAAGGTAGGCCTCCTTCTCTGAAAAGAATATTCCTCCTCCTCCTGGGTCCTTCTTCTTCTAGGCTGGTCTCCCAGGGATAACATATTACCCTAGTGCCCTGAGCTATTTGATCATGGACCTGCCCTAATCTCCTCCCAGCTGAGAGATTGGGGGCAAATTGTTTAGCGTCCCAGAGCTATGATAATATCCATCCCACAGGGCTGGTGTGAGATTTAACTAATTCATATAAAATTAACAGTTAGATACCTAGAATACTGCATGGACCATACCACTGCTCACTAAGTACTCTTTCCTCCTCCTTTTCCTCACTGAGGGGAGAGAAAGTCCCAGCCAAATGTAGGTCTTGGTCTCTAACCATTCAATCAACCAGTATCTGTGACCTCTCGCCAAGAGCTATGTCATTATCGAGGCACTAAAGACACAGCAGTGAGGATATAGCAGTGTCTCATGGCCCTTAGAGAGCACAAGAATGTCATAGGATATCAGCCACGTGACAATACACATACAAGTATGTCCTATGTTCGTGATAAGTGCTATGAAGAAAAATGAAGAAGGGGATAGAGGGTGACAGGGTGGCCTGGTGATGGGCAAGTGGCACTGAAACAGTGATCCTAATGACTTAAGGCAATGAGCCATGCAGATAATCAGGGAAGGAGTGTTCCAGGCAGAGGTGACAGCCAGGGCAAAGATGCCCAGCAGAGAATGGGCCTGACACTGTCTCGGAACCACAAGGGGGCCCGTGTGGCTGAAGCAGAGGGATGGAGGGGGAGGACAGGAAATGAGGGGGATGAGGGAACAGGGTGGGTCATGCAGGGCCTTGCAAGTAAGGAGTTTGGCGTTTGACAGTGAGTGGGGTGGGGAACTGATGGACAGTATGGAGCTCCAACATAGTCACCAGTAAGAGGTTTGGAAGGATCCCTCTGGCTGTGTTTGCACAAGAAGCATTGATGGTGGGAAGGCTCCAAAGACACAATTTATGGCTGTGTCTTCACTGACCCTCACCCTCTTACAGGCCTGGAAATCATGGGTGGGTTCTGGCAACCAGAATATGCCTTCCTCTTGTTCAGGGCCACAACTTCCTGGAGGGTCACATACAGAAACGGGAGGACAGGGACCGTCAGGGGCATCTCCAGGGGGTGCCAGGGATCCAGATAAAATGTTGCTCCACACTCAGGGCATGTGCATGGCTTGTGCCTGTTTGTTCATGCATGGGTAAATGTGTATGCGCGCATCTGTGTGTGTGCACACACATCTGTGTGTGTGAGTGCCTGGGCGTATGCATGTATATATGCATGGATGTGCCTGCGTGCACGCGTGTGTGAGTGTGTGTGTTCATTACTGGGACAGATTTGGAGAGTGAGTCCCTTACCCACAACTCCACTTCTTTGCCTCCTCTCTGTTCACCTCCCAGCTCTGCACAGGTGGCTCTGGCATCTCTCTCTCCTCCATGACATGCCCTCGCTGGCCAAAGACCAATGCTGCTTGATCACTCTGTATCACCCGACCACGGTCCTCTTACCCAAGGCTGCCTGCTGATAACCAGGCTGATAAGTCCATTCATGGTCTGGGCCTTGTAATAAGGCACTAACGAGCTAGGTGCACCTCTTCCCTACCCTGCTCTGAACCATGACACTAAATTCATGGGGCAGATTAGGATCCATGAAGACCGAGTTGGCCACTACAGAGCCACCTGCAGCTCGGCTCCTCTCCTGCATCCGTGGCAGGTCGTGCTCATTGATCGCAGTGGTCTTCCCACTGGACCCAGACTTGACCTCAGAATCTTTCTTAACTCAGTGCTCCAGGCAGCACTAACACAGCTGACGTGGATAAGTGAGGAAACACCTATCTAACATCCTTGCTCTAAGATGTTCCAGTTTTACCCATGAGGACTCTAATGCTATGACTCGAATGATGGAATTTTTGGCCACTGTATCTATTTGCTGAACAAAAAAAGCATGGAAGAAACCACTTGTTCCGGGACAAGGAGCCTTATTCAAGTCTGTGCCCCAGGGCATCACCCGTGAATGCTCAGACCCGAGGGTCAGTGCCCAGGAGGAGGGCAGTGGGACGCTCAGGTTACAAGCTCCAGATTCAGAGTCCCTCCCCAGCAGGCTCTGTAACCTCAGGCAGGTCACCTCTCTGACCCTTGGCTTTCCATTTGCTGTCCACATCACAGGGTTGTCATGGAGAGCGAATGATAAGAAAGGGAATGTTCTTTGAAATGGGTAAAGTGCCCACACATGAAAGGGTGACAAAATTGCATCTGCTTTATTCTGTGCTACCAGTATGGTATTCACTTTTCTGAAAGTTTTGACTCCTGGTAGGATCCTACCACTTAAATCCCACGGGTCCCAAGTTTGGTGGCCCTAGTACCAGTGACATGCAGTGAGGCCAGAATTACCCTGAAAATGCCACACAGAGGGAAGGAGTCACAGAGCAGGCATCTGGGTCCTAGTGCAGCCACGGACCCGCTGTGTAACACTAGACAAGCCTCTCAGCCTCTCTGGGACGAAACCCCCTCTGCCAAATGTAGATGTAGATGCGTGTTCCTGAGATCCCGTGAGGGTCAGTGATGGCAGATGTGAGCAGGCCCAGAGAGCCAAGCCGCCATGCAGATGTCAGTTCTTATTTCTTATGATTTGGCACAAGAATGACAAAGGAGTGCATTCGGCTCAGCATCGAGGCCCCTCCCCAGGTGGAATCCAGTCATCAACATGTGACCTAACCCAACGGGGAAGACCTTAGGGACCAGGGTGAAAGGACGACAGGACTTTTGTTCTGCGTTAGCTCAGCTGCCCTGCTAGGCAGTGGCCCTAGCTGAAGCCAGCAGAGCTTTGCAAATTGGTTCAGAAAGAGGTGGTGGCCAGTAGCTGGAGCCATGGCCGCTAGGGCGTGGGGGGTGTGGTGAGAAGTCAGTTCCCTGACCCCCCACAGCCAACACCCTCCCAGGTAGGTGACCTGATGGCAGGGCACATCACGCCCCTGGGGACCTGATCTCCACCTGCCTGACTACCTCTTCCCCCCACCTCAGGGTTCACGGACACCTTCAACATGGACACCAGGAAGCCGCGAGTCATCCCTGGCTCCAGGGCCGCCTTCTTTGGCTACACGGTGCAGCAGCATGACATCGGGGGCAGCAAGTGGTGAGTGAGAGCTGCCGCGCCACCCGCCCTCTGCCACCGGCCCCTCCATCGGCTGCCCAGCCTGGCCCTCACTTGCAGATCTCCCTTCCCAGTGACTCTTGTCCCAGCAGGGCAGAGGCCACACAGGATCTGCCCCTGACTGTGAATCCTGCAGCCTTCCCTTTCCTAGGCCTTCCGTCTTCTGGTCTGAGAATTGGGAATGAACACCCCACCTCCGGTGACGTGTCAGGGCAGGGCGCAGGCTTCCGAGCCCTGTATCGGCCCTCCCGTCCCCACTCAGGGCCTGGGGGCGCCTCATCGGCCAGAGAGCTGTCGGGGTCTCTGGGGGCTGGGTGTGGGTGTGCGCAGGAGCGTACAGGCAGGCAGCGGAGCGGCAAAGGGCCGCGAGCACCAGACTGAGCGGCGGGAAAGACCCCACGGACCCCTCTGGGGCGGGCGCTACCAGGAGGGAAGGATCCGCCTCCGATTTTTTAAAATAACTTCATTGGGTTATGGTGTACATACCGTATAATGCACTCATTTCAAGAGCACGATTCAATGATTTGCTAAAGTACATTTACCGATGTGCACCCATCACTGCAAATCTGTTTTAGAACATTTTCATCGCCCAGTAAGGTCTCTCACGCCCATGCACCTTAAACTACGTTCTCCGCGTGACTGGTTTTTGCAGACGGCAGGCAGGCCTGCCTTCCTTCCTGCGGCGGGAAGTTCGGCCTCTGCACTGCGACCTCCGAAGGCTTTGCCCAATCAGTCGACCGCACCAACGCTGGCGAGAAATGTCCTACCCTGTCCTCTTCCCACCCTGGTCTCTGCCTACCCTCCCCAACCTCTACTTCCACTTCCCCATCTCCTTTCTTGTACTCCACACTCGAGCCCGATTTTTTTCCGGTGCCCAAGGACCTCTTTACGCATGCTCTTCCCTCCTCTCCTGATAGGCTCTCCTGCCTTCCCCACTCACCCTACCCCACCGTTCCAATCTGGCTAATCCTCTCACATACATTTTTTTTTATAATAAAGGAGTATCTTCTCTATTATCTTTCTATGGAGATACAACTTGATACAATGAAGTGTAGACATCCTCAGTGTGCAGGTCAGTGGCCTTTACACATATGTATGCCCCTATAATCGCCTTCCAGAACATGGGACAGAACATATCTAGCTCCCCAGAGAGCCCCTTTGTTCCCACTGCCCACTCAGTGCCCCTCTAGGTAATTGCTATTCTGACACTACAGACTTACCTGTTTTGAACTTCATATAGCTATCATACAGTAAATACTCATTTGTACCTGGCCTGTTTTACCCAACACTGTATCTTTGAGGTTTAACATACTGTTGAATGTGTCAAACTTCATGTTTCACTGATATAATATTCCACTGTAGCAATATATCACAATTTATTTCTTCTGTGTTATTATTTATGCTAATTAAAATAGAATATTTTTTCAGTTTCCAATCTTTTAGCTATTATAGGAAAATACAATTAATTGATTTCTGTATATTTAAACAGCAATTTTACTAAATTAATTTATTATTTCTAATAGTTTGAATGTAGACTCTTGAATTTACTATGTCTATAAGCAGACAATCTGGAATAGTGAGTTTTATTTCTTCTTTTCCAATATTCATAGCTTTTATTTCTTTTTCTTGTCTAATTACAATGGCCAGGACCTTCAGTACAAAGTTGACTAGAAGCTGGATACTAAACATGCTTTTCTTATGTCTCTTATTAGAGGGAAAACTTTAAATATTTTACAGTCAAATAAGAAGTTAACTAGTTTGTTCATTTTTTATAGATATCCTCAAATTAAGGAAGTTTTCTTCTATGCCTAGTTTTCTGAGCAGTATGTGTGTGTGTGTGTGTGAATAGTTGTTGAATTTTATCAGATGCTTTTTATGCAAATTGAGATGTTATATGGTTCTTTATTAATATGATTAATTAGACTCATTGATATTGAGTATTAAATCAAATTTACATTCCTGGTATAAATTTTACTTGGTCACTATATTCATATATATATGTGATATATATGTTGGATTCTATTAATTAATATATTCTCAGGAATTTTGTTTCTATGTACATGAGGTTTATTGCACAGCTGCACATCCAATATATTAATTATAGGTATTTTATTTTGCAGTTCCTGAATTCCATTTGATTCTTTTTTTACAGACTCTAATTCTATTTAAATAATCTATCTTTCTCCCATTTGTCCTTCTTTTACTCTTTTTTTTTAACATATTAATCATAGTTATTTTGAAGTCTTCTTGGCTAACTCCACCATCTGGATCATCTCTGAGTCTGCTTCTAGTGACTATTTTTTCTTATGGTTCTCAGTCACTTTTTCCTGATTTTTTGCCTCTTCAGTAATTTTTTTTTATTCTATAGTGAATGGGACACTGTAAAAGCTAAGATTATGCTTCCTTCCTTTAAAGAACGCTACATTTTATTCTGATAGGCAATTAAAATACTGGTGAAACCACCTAGATCTTACTGCGACTTGGTTAGGGAAGGTACCATCTAGTTTTGCCCTTGCTCTAGGGGGCAGTCTTCACTCCCAGGGCATGGATTTTCTGGGGTCTCAACTGAAAGCCCACAGTATTCACTAAAGTTTCTCCATTTGACAGAGCGTGAACTCCAACATCTCCCAAACACTGGGCAGCCTCTAAAATCTCTGCCACCAGTTGCTCTTCTCTGATATATTTTCCAAAGTCTCATGCTACACATGCACAGCTTAGGAGTCAGCCCAGGACTCTGAGGAAAAATTTTAGCAGAGTGTCAGGGCCCCTTTCTCTGGGGCTCTCTTCTCTCTGCCTGCCCCCACCAACTCCTAGTCATCTTTGCAGCTCCAATTCCAATCACTGTTTCCTCCAGCCTGCAAGACGGCTGCTCTCTGTTTGGATTCTATTTCCCTGTGCTGCAGTAAGGAACATGCTCTGATAGAGAGATCTGCAATGAATGTGGGTTTGGCTCCTGTGCTTCCCTTTTCCCAGGTGTTGAGTTCTGGGCCAGTTGCTGTCCAGTGCCTGAAAATAGTTATTTCGTA
This sequence comes from Smutsia gigantea, assembly GCA_032199065.1. NCBI lineage: Eukaryota > Metazoa > Chordata > Mammalia > Pholidota > Manidae > Smutsia > Smutsia gigantea. The sequence continues at coordinate 293,121 of JAVSCE010010728.1, read as the reverse complement.
TAGTTTATTTAGCTCTCATATTTGTTTATGGTTGGGATGGAAAGTCCTCTTTCATATTCTTTTATCAACTTAGATGTCACTTCCTCTGAGAAACCTTCTCTGACCATCCCTTTCTATCACTAGCTTAGTTGCCCCCATGAATTCTGTATTTTCCTTTTCATAACATTTATCAAACTGGATAGTAATTCCCTATTGCATTATCTTTCTTCCTAAAATCAGGGGCACAATCCCTGTCAATAAGTAGATGCTCAAAATAACATACTTTGAAAGACTGAATTCATGATTTGAACTTCTCTCAACCAGCCCAAACATAAAATGCACAACATCTATGTTCTTTATGTGATATGTAGGGTTAGAGATGAAATGGAATTGGCTTTTTCAAGATGGAATTTGTTTTGACCAATATTTGTTTATTAAGCTTCTCTTAATACATTTCACTAGACTGTGCAAAATATCCGTATAAGACATGGTTTCACTCTCAAATAACTCACAGACCAATTAAGGAGGCAACACTAATATCCTTGAAATAATTAAAAAACAATGCAAGACAAAATATGACCTGGTGTTAATTATGCTCATCTTTGTAAGGCCACTTTCTCCATCAAGGCTCTCTGAATCTTTCTCCTAGCCTAAAACGGCCTTACCCTCCCCAAGTCCTCTCTCTGATGGCACATATCACTTCCTACCTTCTGTTAGAATCACAGAAACTCAGAAGAGCAAAAACTCAGCCAGACTTTGCAAGAAGAAATTCCTTTGCCTGGGGTTTCTGGGAGGGCTTCATTGAAGAAGGGCATTGGGATGGGTGCTTGGGGGATGACATAGGTGAGCAGAAAGGTGTGCTGCAATTGACTTTTGGTCACTTTTGCTAACCACAGAGGCTTCATGGGAGAGAACTGGTGCTACAAAGCAAGCACTTGACCTGAGGGTGTTTTCTGCCACAGTTGGGCTGAGAGAGACAGACAGGCCTTGGGGACCCAGGGAGGTGTACTTCGTGCAGGACGGAAAGGAGCACACAGAGCATTTCAGGAATCCTTGTCATCACTTGCATGGACCCCACCCCCCCACACTTGCATATCCTGCTGGATTGCTTCCCCTCTCTGCTTCCTTCCCTGGCTCGCATTTTTCGTCTTTGAGGCAGCATTCCAAGAGTTTTATTTACACATAAGACCCTGTGGATACTGACCCTGGAAAAAGAGAGGTGAATGCCAGTGTTGTTTGAGGAACACTGGCTGGCAGTTCTGCGTGGGGACGACTCCAGTGGTGTGTGTTGATTCAGCTCTCTGCCAGGAGGCACCTTAAAGGGAGGACAAGTGAAAGTGCAAGGGTTGAAAGTCCAAAGTCTGCTGCTTGCAGGAAGACCTTGGGAGAAGTTCGTTCAGCCTCCCTTCACCTCTATTTGTTCATGTATAAAATGGATATGAATTTACCTGTCTAAAGGTGCTAGGCAAGATCAAAGAACACCCAAAATGTGAATATGTTTTATAATCAGGAAAGTGAGAAATGGGACATCGCTCTGACAACTTTGTCAAGAGGCTCCCTCTGACCCAGGCTCTTCCTGCCTCCTGCCTCCTGCCTTCCTGTGGACCTGGCTTCCAGCCCTTAAGGCAGAGCTGGCAGACATTGATCCCCATCTCCTGGGCCTGTGATGGAACCAGGGAGCCTGTGTTTCAAAGAACTCCCCAGGAGGTGCTAGCTAGCAAGGAGACTGGGGCGTCCCAAGGATCACTGTCTCCACTGAGGGTAGGCAGATGCCAGTGGGAAACAACGTCACTCTCCAACCCCTGCCCCCAAATCCAGGTCCCAATGCTGCCGCAGAGAAGGACCCGCAGGCTGTCTCCCACCATGGGCACCCATGAGATCTGGCCCCATTTGCCAGGCTGGGGCCTTCTTGAAGATCAGGGGCCCCCGATCTTGATATAAATGGCTGGGGGATGAGAGGACAGACCTGGTGATGCTGCCACTTTATTTTCTCAACCCTTCACCTTCTGTCCCCTGCACTCCCAACTCAGAACTCCAACTAGGTAAAGCTAACTGTACACCAATGGCTCAGACATCTTGAACAGTTTTCCACATGGCTTGGTTTTAGCGACATTAATGACACTCAGAGACATACAAAAAGGAAAAGAGAAAACAAATTCCTCTTGGGCTGAATAGTCTCTGCCCCTGCTTTTTAAGCCCTTCTGTATTTTCAGAGAAATTTAATCCATATGATTTTAATTCATGTACACTGAAATCATTAAGTCAATTGGTTTTTAAGACCATTTGATGTCCCAGAAGCACGGGTCCAGGGTTAGCAGAGGGCTTCTCTGAGCCTTTCGTTCTCTTGAGCAGGAAGCTTCCTGGTGCTGAGAAAAAACAGAGCTGCGCTCCACAAGTTTCCAATTTGTCACTGAAGCTCTCACCCATGGAGAGGGAAGCCTCAGCTCTCAGTAAAGCAGAGCATTTTGCTTCCTCCCTTCAAGGACTCTGGGAAGCAGGAGACTGGCAGGCCCAGTGGGCTCCACTTGGGGACCCCTTTGGAGGTCAGTGGGATTTAAGAACAAGAGGGCATGATGAATTCCCTGGGGTGCAGGCTCAGGGACATGAGCCACTTGTAAGAGAAGTAGGCTTGTTCCCACTTCACAGGTGAGGCGCCTGAGACTCCAAAAGCAATGATGTAATTAATGTGTCCAAGCCAGGTCTGGAACCCAGATCTTGTTAGGCCCACAGGGGCCCAGAACAGAAGCAGCCCCAGCCCACGGGCTGGCTGGGAACTTACAGTCTTCTGTGGCTCTGCCCCTCCCCACTGGCTACACTGTTGGACCCATGAGAGCCGAGGCCGTGGTGTCTCCAGGACTCAGGACTGGCCGATTCATGAATACACACTGAGCTCAGCCTGGGAGAGAAGGCATATGTTCATAGAACCCCAACCCTGGATGATAAATACCAAGAGAGGGCACACAGAAGGATCGTGGGAGTTCATGCAAGGGGACGATGAATTTCTAATTCAGCAGGACTGGTGGCTGAGGAAATCGGGAGAGGCCTGAGGAGGAGGAGGCTGCCAGATGGCTGGGATTTCCACTTGCAGAATGACCACGGGTGAGGAGAGTCTGACAGATGAAGGGAATAGCATGGGTAAGAGTACAGAGGTGGAAAAGAAGAGGCCATGTTTAGGTAAAGGACACTGCCCCACATGACTAGAGGAGAAGGGGCAGAAAGCAGATTTGTGAGGCCAAAGGCTGGGAGGGCAAGGAGAGGACCATGGAGGTCCTTACATGCCAGAGCATGGAGATTGTATCTAGGGGGCCATGGGGAGCCACTGGATGTTTTAGAGCAGGAGATTGGTTCACTAGAGTCATAATTTTTAGGGTGATTAATTTGGCTACCATGCAGAGAACAGAATTGAGGGAGGAGACACTGGAAGCGAGGAGGTAGGAAGGCTATAGAAGTCAGGTAAGTGGAGGGTCTAAGGGGTGGGACTTGAGGAAGGAGCCTGCTTTATGAGTGTCAATCATTCATTTATGCACTCTGGGGAACCTGTGCTGGGTCCTGGGAATTCAATGGTGAACAAAACTGCAAAGTCTCTACCCTGCTAGAGCTCTTCTAGTGGGGCAAGCCACATTATTAGTTTGCCCATCCTCCATCAGCTGGTGATATGTGCCATGCAGAAGCGTTTGGCAGAGTAAGGGGCCTTGGGAATGGTAGGTGAGGGTGAGGGCTGCTACTCATACAGGCCATCAAGAAAGGCCTAGAGGCTAAGGTGACAGCAATCAGAGACCCAAGGAAAGGGGGAATCTGAGACAATCATGGGATTCTGAGAAAAGTGTATTCCAGTCATAGGGAATGGCAAGTGCAAAGGCCCTGAGGTGAGAAGATGCTTGGAATGTTCAAGGAACAATAAGTGTGGCTGGAGTAGAGGGAGCTAGAGCAACAACAGAAGAGACAAGGTCAGAGGTGAATTGGATGTAGGGTGGCTGAGGACATACCTTGCTGACTGGGAAGATAAAGAAAAAGCAGAAAAGCAAACTCCAGCAATAGGAGGCAGACTTTGGGGGAACATGTGAGCTAAGTTTTAAAGTATCCAAGGGTCATCCAGGAGCAGGTGGGCAGCTGGCAGCAGGGCCCAGGGGCCTTCAACTTGGCAGGGAGATAGGTGGGAACCAAGACTCGCATGGGCATTGGGAGGACTGCATTCACTGAGGAATACTCAGAGAGAAGGAAGGGGGCTGGGGAAAGAGGCCTGGGGTGCCTGTGGGTGGAGTGGAGGGGGAGGGAAGATCAGAGGTAGGGCTAGGTGGGGATGCAGTGTCCCAGAGGGCCGAGGAGGGGAGAACCGTGAGAAAGGGGGCAGGGCTACCTGCTCCCAGGCAGGGACTGCGGATGCAGGACTCTGCGGGCCTCTCCCAGAAGCAGCTGAAGCAGCCTCGCTGGCAAGCCTCTACAGGACCGGAGCACTTGAGATGTAAGGGAACACCTATGACTTACATCCATGCACACAGAGCAAGTCTAGTATTCTTACAGGGCTCACTGCAGCGTCAGTGAACTATCCACAGTTACTACTCGAGAACAGGGGTTCTCAGCGTGCATCAGAATCCCTCGGAAGGCTTGTTAAATTGGATGGCTGGGCCCCACCTCCAGGGTTTCTGATTCAGTAGGTCTGGGGTGGGCCCTGAGAATGTGCTGGGCAAAATTCCCAGATGGTGCTGGCACTGCTGGTCTGGGGACCTCACGCTGAGAACCGCAGGCCTAGAAATTTCTGTTCCCAGTATCTTACGCTGGTGACACCAGGCAGAAACAAAATTGCCCGAACCATATAGGTGCCCCCATGTGTAGGGAAATGGGGACATTGGGAGCCTAAAGACAACTGGGGATGGGGCTGGAAGTGGGGTTGGGGGGACAGAAGGGAGACTATTTTTGAGAAGACCTGCTCACACTTCATTATTGCCATCCACCCACCCAAAGCCTCTCTAGCCTATTAGCCCTTCCTCTGCCTTCTGCTTTTCAATTTTCTTTTTTTTCTTCTCTTTGCCTATTTCCTCTTCCGAATTTCTGGATTTCCCACCCTGCTTCCTACTTTCTCACCTTCTCTTCCCTTCCAACCCTTCCTACCCCCTCCCCCTTCCCCACTTCGCCCACTCCCCTCTTCGCTCCTGCACTGGGCTCCCAGATGGAGATGGGTGACACGGAGGTTTGGGGGTGGCCCAAGCCAGGGAAGGCTGCCCTGTCCTGTGTCCCCTCCCACTGCCATGCCTGCACATAGCTGTTCGTGTCACGGGTCTCGTTAGCCTGACTGTATCCATGATGAGGGGAAGGGGAAGGAGCCCAGCCCGGGACCTGCCCAGCCGACCCCCTGCCCTGGCCTCAGGCACCTCCTGGCTGTGGTGGGCACGCATGGTGGGGGCCAGAGGAGAGCTTGTGGACAGAGAAGGACAGGGCAGCAAGGGGGAAGGGTCTTGGAGGCCGTGAGAACATAGAAAAAGAAAATCCAGTGGAGTGGAAGACTAACAAGGAGGTTAAGAGGTGGGCAGAACCATCCTGGAGCCTCTTTCTCCTAAATTCTGGGGTGTCCTGATGGGAAACTGAAGCTTCTTTTGGGGAAAGGTAGCATCTTAAACATACCTGTCGTTACCTTCAGCAATAAAAGGGCAGCCTTGGTGGCTTGGTCCGTCCAAAGTCACAAGGAGTCTTTGATAGCCTCCCATCTTTTTGAAGGGCCTTTTGGATTCTTCTGCAATGATTTAATTCAAGAATTGTGTGGTCAGATGCTGAAAGGGCTGTGTGAGCATCCTGTGCACTGACCCTGAGGCAATAGGGAGGGAGGCCCGGAAACCTGGTGGGTTTGGAAGCAGATCCTTCACCCAGGGCCTAGTGCAGATCCTGTCCACACCCTAAGCCACCACCACCTCCTCCCAAAGGCCTGGTGTCACCTGGGGATGGACACCCTTGGCCCCTATGTGGACAAAGTTGGACTGGACCTGTCCAACAGAGAGAGATAGCCCATCTCTCCCTGGAGACCCCTCTGCAGACATGTATCTTCCACTAGTGGAGACCCCTGGCAGAGGGGCTGTGTCCTTAGCCTGGAGTCAGGGTCACCGTCGCCATGGCCTTCAGAGGATCCTGATTCTCAGAAGCAGAGGTGGGTTGGGGAGGGACCAGGTGGCCAGAGCCAGTGAGACACAGACAGACACACAGTAAGCATGGGTGGGGCGGCCTTCTCCCCCTGCAGCCTCTCCCTCTGCTTGAGAGGGACGTGAACTATTATTTACCCAATCTGGTTATTTCACAGGTGAGGAAACTGAGACCCTGGGGTAGAAAGAGACTGTGCCTAGGTCACGCAGCAGTCTGTGGACGAGCCGGGACTGAAGCCAGGTCTCCCGACTCACAGTACCATTGCTTCTGTCGCCTTGGTATTTCCACCTGGCACTTAGGTGAAAACTGCCAAAGGTTTAGTCCACCCACCATTCTGGGTCCCTTGTCTCAAGATCACTAGGTAATATCTACCGAAACTGCATTCTAACTTGGGTAATGCATTAGTTCTTTAACAATGCTTTTGTGTACTGACAACCTTCCCAGATAACAAGTGTTCCTTCTCATTAAGCTCTTCCATATCTAAACCCAGAGGCCCACTGGTGATAGAATTTGGGGTTAACTGGAAAAGTAATCCATGAGGAATAAATCCACACAAATTGGTGTCCTGCCTAGGCCCGGGGGAGGGGGGGGTGCCTTCAGGCGCTGCCCTTCCCCCTTTTCCCAACCTCTGGCTTCCCCAGGCTCTCATGTGTGGCCCTTTTCCTCGGGCTAGAGCAGTGTCCCAGGGTGGGCACAGACCCTCTGCCTCCACAGATACGAAGGCACCCTGGAGTGGCTCCCTGCTGTAGGAAAATCTGGGCTTCAGAACCACATACACCTGGGAGACCTTCCCTGTTCAGACACTTTCCAAGCCATGGGAACTTAGCACGTGACATCCACTTACTTGGCCATAGTTTTTTTCATGTGTAAAATGGGCATGATGCAAACTCCAAAGGCTTCTTATGAGAAAGAAGTAGGAGGTGGTGACGTATGGACTATGGGCAAATGCTGGGTAGGTTAGTTCCCTATGCTGGCCTATGCTGTCCAGGAAGATGCTTCAAGGAAAAGGCCCCTGGAGAATGTTGTTTGGGCAGAATGACAGACCTTATCCAAGTCCGTCTCTCCTCCTCAGGGACAGTGCCTTTGTTGTTGTGGAAATCTCACCGAGGAACATCCTAAGCTCTTTTCCTAGTTCAGAACCCCAGAGCAGGCTCCCAACACCGCAGTGCAAAAACACCCTCCGCTATTTTCTTGAAACAAATAAAACTGGCACTATGACTCATTCTGGTTAAAGACTAAATCACTACAGAAGCAAAGCCCCAGATGGGATGAAACCACGCAGGGCAGGAAAGAGAGGGAGAAAGAGAAAGAGAAAAAGAAAAGCTGTAGTCGTGGGGAAATAGTGGCCCCGGGGCGCCTGGCCAAGCCTCCGAGCAGACCTTGGCAGGCAGCATGTGGGTGAGGAGAAAGCGAACCACAGAGGGCTGGAGGAATGGAAATCCAGAGAGCTGTCCTCCCGGGCAGGAGCCGGGGCACCTCAGGCCCTCAAAAACGCACAGCGGCATGGAAAACAGCCCAGGACAGCCTGCAGTGGGATTCTGGGGCAGTGCCTGCGTTTGAGCTGCAGCCTGCAAAGGGTTCCCAAGCCTCTGCGCATCTCCGGGACTTTTCTCTTCTCACCTAGCCCTCTCATCCTATCTCTCCCTGTCTTTCTTTCTTTCTTTTTGAATGCCAGAACAACACAGGAAAGGCCCGGGACTCGAAGGGTTATGTCCATGAGGGCCCAGGTAACTTCTGACACACACATAAACTAGTTAACCTAGGATGGAGCCGTAGAATGACCTTAGCACTGAGCTCTGGGAGGCTCGGGCCCGCAGCGCATGCTTTGAGGGTAAGACACAATCTCAGTCATGGAAACATTGAAAGGAAAGTTTCCTGGTTACCAACCTCCACGGAAGAAAATACATTTCATCTGAGGCAGTTCAGGGAAGCCAGAGGGATTTGCCAAGTCAGCATCTTCTCCGCCTGCCGCCCCCCTCCCGCCGGCAGCCTTCAGGCTCTTCTGCCTCCATCCCTTGCCTGACGCTGACGCTGTTGGTTCTGTGACCCCAGTGCCCTTCCTAGGTCCAGAGCAGGAGAGGGAAGGGGAGTTCCTCACAGGAAGTGAAGAAGAAACAGATGCTAAAACCCGCTCCATCTTGAGAATGGCTTTCTATAATTTCATAGGTCTGAGTTTTCATCATTGGTACTCGGTTTTTAATTGCTGCGTGGCACTTTTATCTGCAAGTATCGTAACTGACACTAGAGGGGGAGCAAGGCTGCCCGGGAATGGCTCCTCTCCATCCATCTAAGCTTCGCGTGCATAGACGTCACTGACTCAGGGCAGCATGTGCTTCCAATCAGTTTAGGCTATAAAAATTTTTAACTACAGAATATGAAAAACAGAACTCCTTATTGAAAAACCACAAATTTGAATAAACATGTTTTAAGGCTATATTCGATTATAAAAACAAATCAGTGTGCTATGCATGCTTTTCCTCACTAATCTTAACTAATTAAACATTACTTAGCCCAACACTTGTCTTTTCCAGGCTTGGATAGAATACTTCCTTCTAACTTTCCTTGACCATTTCTTAAAGAATCAAGGGCTTATCAAGATTTCAGACTCTTTCAAATGGCTGTTCTGTTCCATGCAGCTGCAATACTCAGACACAGGGCCAATGGCAAAGGCTTGTTATTGACTCAAGACCATCTTCGCAAGGTTTCTGTTGAATTCCTAAATCCTCCCCATGTCCCTTCTTGAATCTTTTTTTTCCTGGTTTAGCTGAGATGAGTCACCCTGAGCCAATAACACAGGGAGAGAAAGTTGTAGAAAAATGGAAAATGAAATGAGGAAAAGGAAAGAGGAGAAATGAAATGAATGAAAGCTGAAGGAAAGAAATGAGGGAAAGGGGACTGTGAGCCCCCAAGGGCGAGACTGGCCTCATATTCATCTTCGTGTTTTCAGTGCTTGGCACAGGGCTACAGAAGGAAAGGAAGAGAATGGTTCCAGAAGCCTGGGTGTGACCCGGGGTAAATCTCAGAGAAGCGTAAAGCTTGTTATAAAGGGTCTGGGAACAATGGCACCGTGTGGGAGAGGTTGAGGTTTGCCATCCTTGTCTTTCCCCTGCAAAACTTGGAAGAGGCCAGCTAAAGCAAAGTCAGACACAGGGCAGGTGGCTGGTGGACAGTGGTCTGGCCCAACCCTGGTCACCTTGCTCTCTGTGCCATCCCCTCGTCTCTCCCTGATCACTGGGCCAATAATTGTGTAACTCAAGGAGGAGGACATTTCCAAAAATGTAATAACAAGCTTCACCCCTCAGAGGTTCAAGTGAGTCCACAGCTTCTTTGCTTCCTTGTGGCTTCTTGAAATAAGAATGATTATATAAGAAGAGCCATTGTTCATCATCCAGAAGGGATAGGAGGGAAATAAATCTGAGCTTTGATCCACATGAAAAGCATTTCAAAGGATTCTGCACAGGTAGTGGCTCCTTGATGCCACTCAGGGCTCCCTGGTGGGGCGCAGGGCTGGCTTCTGTGCGCCCGGCTGTCCTATGCCAGAGACGGGGAGAGGCCCAGGAAGGAGAGTGAGGCCAAAGAGCAGCTGGGTGACTTGAGTGAGTCACTTAGCTTCTCTTTGTTACAGTTTCCTTAGCTTCAGAATTGGACTGCTGTCTCTCTCACAGAGTTGTTCAGAGAATTAAGTCTATTAATGTCAGGCGAAGCACCTATTACAATTCCTGACACATAATAAATTGCCCCAAGACATCCATTCAGGCATGTGTTATTTTATTTGCTTGTTCATATAAAGGCAGTGAATTCATTTAAAGCAGATGAATGCATGACACAGTGTTTATTAACTGTTTCTTGATTGAGCATCTTGCCACCAGTTCCCATGTGGCCTGCTTTCCATCATTTCAAAGCATGGTGATCAACCTGATAATATAATCCAGGGGTTCCCAAAGCTGGCAGGACAGAATTGCCTGTGAAGGCTAAAGAAAGAATACGGATTCCTCAGCCCAGTCCAAGACTTAGAAAATCTGATTCTGTACAGGTAGGAATCTATACTTTAAAACATCCCCAGATAAGTCTAATGCTCAGCCAGTTTTTGGAACCATTGATTTAACCTTTTTGTAGGGCCTGTGAGTCCTCATGGATTCATAGGTTAGTTCCCTTCCGGGCTTATGTGGAGAGTGACCCACAAAGTCTACATTCAAAGGGGTACCCAATGGCAGGAACTTAGAGACCCTAGAAACCAGGTGGGGGAACCTGATTGGGGGACAAGGCAATGATTGTCAGTCGTGTCGGTATGAAATCATCTGTCTGCACTTCAGTCCAGTCCAGGCAGAGTTCTCTGGATAAATGAGGGGAGATGGGGGGTAATTTGGGACGTCAGGGAGGTGCAGGTGGGGAGGAGGAAGGGGGTTGAATGGCATGAGCCTGGCTGAGGATTACAGCACCTCAGCCCTGAGAAGGCAGGGACTTGTCTGTCTTGGGCCCACCAGGCCAGCCTTCATCATGGAAGGGGCATGAGAATACACACCAAGACTCCACTGTCATTCCTCCCCACAGGCTCCAGTCCTATTCAGCTGGGTGACACCTAGTCACCTTGCACAGCTCCATCCAGGAGCCGCCCACTCCAGGAAGGCTTCCAAGATGGCTGAGCAAGTGCCCTTCCTCCATGGGCAGCCTGTCTGGTAGCACCGTCCTCCACACCGAAATCATCTCAGCCCCCACCACACCAAGGGTGTGGACCATGCCTCATTCGTCTTTCAGTCCACAGCACCCAGCACACAGCTATCTCTTTGACCTGAACTTGTCCAAGCCTTTCATTTAGAGATGAGGAGACTGAGGCCCAGAGAGGGCAGGGGGCTCACCCAGGTCACTTAGCCCATCTGGGAGCAGATCAAAGTTAACCATAAACACATCAACAGGTCCAAGACCAAAAAAGAGTATCTGTCCTTTCACCTCCAGGCCTTCTCTTTTTCCACGTTTCCTGAGCCATGTGGCTGGTGCAAAAAGCAGTGGACACCGGCAGAATAATGAGGGTCCCGTTTCTGCCTCAGCCTCCACCCAGAAAATCCTGACATTCCCTGGGCCTTGCCTTCTTCCCCAGCCAAGTGGGGGCAACTCCCCCCAGTGCGGTCCCCTCCCCTGGCCATGGACACCATGCAGTGAGCTCTCGGATGTGCACGCTATAGGAAAGTATCACCGTCCTAATTATGAACCAAAGGGAACAGGCCCGCCCAGGATGGAAAACAGGGAATTCCAAGGCCTATTTCCTTGCTACAGAGCCATCACTGAGGACCTGCCAGACTGGCACACATTCCACTAAGAAATATCTATCCAGTGAACTACTGCGAAGTTTGTGTTTCATTCTTAGAGGAAAAGAGTTGTTATAAAATTGGGGGTAAAAAAACAAAACTCTGAACATGACTTGGGGAAACGAGCAAGTTCATCAGACATTTTGAAGAGAAGTGGGGGATTTCGGTGCTGTGTGCTCAGCCTCTCTGGGTGGGAGGCCAGGCCTTCCTGGGGAGAGCCGAGCAAGGGCCCCCCAAGGTTGGTGGGCCACCTGCAGATGGGACCCAGAAAAGCTCAGCCCGGTTCTGCTCCCAGCCACGCTCCAAGGAGCCGAGTGAAGACTCAGCAGGGTCTCCATCTGTCCTTTCATATATTCACTCAACAAACAATTACTGAGACTTGACTGTGTTCAAAATACCTCGATCAGCCCTGAAGAGGATTTAAAGACGGATCAAGGTCTCTCTCTGCTATCCAAAGACAAATTATCTAAAGGAGAGAAAAAAAAACCAGACAAGAGAGGTACAAACAAAGCATCTCAAAGGGAATTGAGAGAAAGCTTTCAGTGGAGAGACCAAGGAGAGCTTCCTGGAGGAAGAGGCACTGAAGGATGGATGGAATAGGGCCCATCTGAAAGTTTGGGATGAGGGAACTGCATGTGCAGAAGCAGGAAGGAAAGTGTCAGGTGTGGTGAAAAAAGGGCAGGGGCCCAGGAACCCGGCATCAGGGTGTGAGAGGGGACGGGCTTTGAGCCAGACGGCACAAGCTGGCTCTGTTCTTCATGATCAGTGGACCAGCTTCTCATCTTCCCTTCAAATGGGTTGAGAATGTCCTTTGCAGTCCCCTTCCCTCACTCTTCCCTCTTCTGTTCTAAGTACTTCTGCAACCTAGGAAGAATGCTGCTTGGATGTAAGCCAAGGTGGACCCAAAAGTCTCCAGGAACAAAGCAGAGAGCCAGCTTACGAGATCAACAGCTGTGATGATGTCTGACAGCAGGTTCCGTGCCCGGACCACAGGGCCAGGTGTCAGGGTCAGCCTGCTCAGCAGCACGCCCGGGCTTTGCACCCACCGCCGGCATTGCTATGAGAGGCTTTTGGGGCCCAGCTGCTTTTTCACTCATCAGTTTTGATCAAAGCCTGGGCAGTGGGAAAATTTGTTAAAGCCCCTAAACATCTATCAATAGGAAAAGGAATGAAAGAATTTAAATATCCATCAATAGGACAATGGCTAAAGAGAAAAATGTAACAGTGTGACCAGTATAGAGATGAGGGACAGTTTTATTAGCCGTCGACAGCAGTCCCACCCCTGACATCAGAGGGTCCTGCACCTAGAAAACAAGTGGAACCTCTGGTCCATAGCCCATCATCTTTTCTCCCCACCTACTCTTTGTTCTTGGTAGTGGAAGGGCTTCCCCCACGTGGACATCCCAGCCTGTACATCCAAGCTCTGTCCACACCTGCGGCGAGCAGCTACTCCTTGGCTGGCCTCGGTGGTGGTGTGATCCACCATCAGAAAACAAATCCAGGGAAAAGGCCCGTCCTGGGCTCTTCGGGAGGGAGTTCAGGTATCCCAGGTAGCAAGGCTCGGGGGACATGGGCTCTAGGTGGCCTGTCCCCTTGACCCATAGGACTCTTCACCCCAGAGTAAGGGTCACAGCTGCAGAAGGGTCAAAGTAGGACTAAGGGCAGGGGGGTGGGGGGGCCCAGTGACCAGGTCTAAGTGTAGTATTGATATGTACTGACATGGAAAGGTGTTCAAGTATAAAATAATGAAGTGGAAAAAGCACACTACAGAGCCACGTGTGTAGAATGACTCCATTTTTTTAAATGCCTGGGAGGTTTTCTGCACCCCTGTTGCTAATGGCAGTTATCTATTGAGGGCTGGGCTGAGAAAGGGAGGGAGAGGCCTTGCACATTTTACTGTACACAGTTCTGTGTTAAAGTAGGTATTTCTTTTCTTAGGCATTTTCTTGTGAGCAAAGAAAACAATTTTTTAAAAAACCTAAATCCTGCAGAGTCAAGAGGTTGCTGTGCTTATGATTCCACGTGTAGTGAAAATTCTTGGGATACATGTGCTTTTTGGCATGTCCACAGGGCCTCATAGCCTGCCAGCACATCTGGAAATTTCTAAAAATAGATTCCCGGGCCCTGTCCTTGACTGGCTGAATTAGAACCTTCTGGACAAGGGGCCCAGGAAACTGCATTTGTAACTCCTCAGGTAATTCCGATGACTAGCAAGGTCTGGGACCACCCCCTCTTGAAACTCTGGGTGCTAAGACGCCTGGGTATGTTCAGTCCCATTTGGTAGAGGAGAATGCTAAGGCCCAGGGCAGTTAACAGCCTTGTCTCAGGCCACAGCGTAGAGTCTGTTGGTTCCACTAATAGGGCTTGTTCTACCCTCACAGCTGGGTTAGTAAATGTTAGAAGACAAAAGGGGGTCTGCAGAAAGTGGTTCCAAATTGCAGACTATCGGATTCCAGTCGTCTCTAAGCTAAGCCAGATGATTAGCTAATTCATTCAACAACTGTATTTTAGGGACCTACTCAGTCGGTGCAAGGCAGTGTTCTGGGTGCTGGGATGTTAGAGCTGCAAACCTACCCAGCAAGGTCCTAGCTCCGTTGTAGCTCTCATTCTGCTGGAAGATCAGGGTGATTAAAGGTAAATGAAGAAGACAGCATCAGAGTGTGTGAAGTGCTAGGAGGAAGCCAGGGAAGGGTGGGGAGACGGGGAGAGACGGATGGTCAGGAAAGGCCCCTCGAGGGGCCTGTTGGGAGCTAAGCCCTAAATGATGCGCCAGCTGTGCAGCATTCATAGCAGCCGTAGAAAAAGGAGGTATGTCAGTTGGGTAACAGAGAGCCTTGGAAGCATGGGGAAGAGTGCGGATTTTACTGGAATGGATCTGGGGCTTTGAGCCCAGCAAGGGTTTCAGGTCACCATGCCTCTGCTTCCCCCACGCAAGCATTTCTATCACTGTGTTATGCTGTTTCTCAAACCTAAGCATGCATCAACATCCTCTGGAGGGCTTGTTACGACAGGTGCTGGACTCCACTTCCGGTTTCTGATTCTGTTGGGCTGGGGTAGGTCCCGAGATGTTGCATTTCTAACCAGGGGAGGATGTGAGCCACTTTGAGGACCACTGCCGTGTTGTGATGGCCTATTGAGCTGCCTGTCTCCTCTCCTAGGCTGGGGGCCCCCTGCAGGCAGGGGCAGCATGTTCGCCCTGATGCCCCTAGTGCTTGGTGCATTAGTAGGAGCTCGATAAACGCTTAAGATTCAGTGACTGAATGAGAGTGTGGATCATTAGCAACATGAATATCTGTAAAGCCTGGAGCATAGTAAGTTCTAAGTAAATAGGCAGGGTTCTCCAGAGACACAATCAACAGGACGCCTCTGTGTGTGTGTGTGTGTGTGTGTGTGTGTGTGTGTGTGTGTGTGTGTATGAAGAGATTTATTATGAGGAATTGGCTCATGGGATTATGGAGGCTGGCAAGTTCCAAGGTCTGCAGGCTGGGTCAGCAGGCTGGAGACCCAGGAGAACTGAAGTGTAGTTCCAGTGTGACAGCCTGCAGGCTGGAGACTAGGAAGAGCTGATGTTTCCATTTGAGTCCAAAGAAGAAATATCCCAATTTAAAAGCCATCTGTTAGGAAGGATTCACTCTCATTCAGGAGAGGGTCAGCCTGTTTGTTCTGTTCAGGCCTTCAGCTGATTTGATGGGGCCCACCCATGTTAGGGAGGACAGTCTGCTTTACTCAGTCTTCCAATTTAAATGTTAATCTTCCAGTCATCCAAAACCACCCTCCCGGACACACCCAGAAGAACGTTTGACCAAATGTCAAGTTGACACAAAAAAATGAACCATCATATCATAGGTGTTTATTTAAAATATACACAGAGGCTTTATGGAGGCAGGGAGAGAAGGGACAGCAAACGAAGGGGTACCCACTGCCCTGGCCCCAGGAGTCCAGGCCTTGCCAAGCATCTGAGCCTAATGAACCACAAGCCTCTCTAACCAGGCAGACTTGTAGGTGCCCACATCTCCCCTCGGGCAGGTCCCAGGTGCTGCCCCTAGCCAGTGCAGTCCCAGGGCCCCCACCCCACTCCCCATGCTCAGGTTTGCTGCGCTCAGCACTTCTCAGCCTCATCTTGAACACATTAGCTACCGCACTCACACTGGCTGGAGGACATTACATTTTCCATGGAGAGAGCGAGAGGAAAAGCCTTGTGAAAGGAATAGTCTCTCTGTTCCCTAGAGTTCTCTGCCCCTCAAGTGGCCCCCCTCCCCGATGCCCCTTTCTGATTTCAGGAAAGGAAAACTAAGCCGGTCAAGACATGGAATAAAGGGCCTGGCGTGGGCTTGAGTGGAGGAGGGGTGCTGGGAGAGAGGAGCAGGTGAGGGAAAGAATGAGAGGGGAGGGGAGGGGACAAGGGGCCCCTGGGGAACAGGCTAGGCGGGCTCTGAGGAGGGCCTCCCTATCCCCATGCTGGGCACTGCCAAGCCCCAGAACTGGACTTTTTAAACCTCCTGGTCGTTCACAATGGCAGAAAGAGCACTGGACTTGGAGTCTCAGCCCTGAGACTGACCCGTGTCTCTTTGCAGGCTTGTTCACATCCACTTTCTGAGCCTCAGATACTAACTGCCCTTCCAGCCTCAAAGTATCTGGATGATCACAATCAAATGCAATTCAATTGAATCAAAACTAATTCATTGAAATGAAAAGATAAATTTGGAATAATTGGATTTCCTGGGATGTGAGGTCCTGCTCTTGCAGAGAGGCAAGGAGGCTAGCCAGGGAAGAATGAAACCCATATCTTGCCTTTCTTCAGCAGTCTGTGGTGGCCTCTGGGCTCAGGACAGTGTCCCTCAATCAGAGTTTCCTCTGTTTTCCCCAAGTATCTGATGACCTTTTTGTGTCCTGCGACCTCTGCCCATCTGTTGAGCAGCTAAGCTGTTCACACTTACCTCCCCAAACCCAGCCAGTAAAAAGGCTGAGCTGGGCCTCGAGCCCCAGCCCCTGCCTCCAGGCTTTCTGCCCTCTCTGGGTGGGGAAGAGCACGGCCCTGAGAGTCAGGACACTGTACACAGTGCAGCTCTGCTGCCCTCTGCTCTGAGGACTCAGAGTACTTCCCACTCCAGACCTCCAATGCCTCATTGGGACGTGATGAGGCTGGCCGAAGGAACCTCCATGTTTCCTCCCAGCTTGGTGGTCTGTGAGGCCAGTTACCAGTTACTTTAGTACAGAGTTCCCTGTCCAAGTAGCTGTTGTAAGTGGGATGCACACAGAACAAAAGGATTTCTGTTTCCACCAGGCTGGGCCAGGGGGCAGTTTTACGCATTTAATTAAACAACCAGAGAAAATAATGTACATAATGTCTGTGAGTCCACCCACCAATCATGCAATATATGCCCCAGATGGAGCATGAGCTGACAGACATAAATCTGCCTCTCTTTTATTATTAGTCATTGAGGCTGTGTTCCTCTGAGAACATGGTAATATATGGAATTTCTAAGGGTAATTTTAACTATGTGCCTTTTTTTTCTTTACATACTCTAGTTAGTATGTTTTCAGTTATAAATACGTGAAGATTAAACTCAAACAGGCTTATACTGTAAAAAGCAGTCATTGCTTATGTCTCTGAAAGGTCCAACAGCAGGGCGAGCTTCAGGTATAGTTTGATCCAGGAGTTTACAGTATCATTAGGACTTCAGGTCCTTCTCTTGTTGCTTTACTCAGCCCTCCGCAGTTGGTGCACCAGCTCACACCTCTCATCATCACAAGATGATGAGTTCTAGTGCCGGCATCCACATACTGTGACATCCGGGGAGAAGGAACTACCTTGGTCCCTGAGTCCCAAGCAGAAGTCCTGAGATTCACTCTCATCAGGGTGGCTTAATTCATCTGCCTGCCCTGACTCCATCACCACAGCCAGGGGGGAAAACTGGCCAAGCCTGAGGTATGTGCTTGGTCTCTAGAAATGGGAATGGAGCCAGGTTCCCTGGATCCTCCAAACAGAAAGGAGGACTGTTGGGAAGAGGGAAATGGAGACCAAGGAAGCCAGTAACATTGATTTTATGTGGAAGTTGGGTTACTCCATGGAACCTCTATGTAAAGAAAATACTCCATTTCTCAGCAACCCCTTCCAGGCACTGAATCTGGGGGCTTCCCTTGGGCTTGAGGCAAAGCCGGAAGCTCCTGAAGCTGCTGCTGTAGACTGTCCGACAGAAGGTCAGAGCAGCTGGTGGGTTTTCCTTTACCAAGGGCCTTTCAGACCACCCTATGCTAGGGCAGCAGGGCAGACAAGGACATCTCAAGCCCTCAGGGAATTGGGACACTAAAACACTGGCCACAGCAGGCAGCAGGGATCACATGCTGATTTATGTGGGAAAGCCTAGAGTAATCAGGGAGGGTTTCCTGGAAGCAGTTGGGAATTTGTGCTGGATCTTAAATGGATGGGCGTGTGCACATCACAGGGGATGTGCAGGACAGTGTGCTGGGGCACAGAAATAAAATGATTCAAGATCTACTTAGGTTAGTTTATCTGAAAAAACAAAATTACTGATATGTAATACACAGCTTGACTGTTGTAACTGGTATAATTTACATATAAATTAACACACATTGGAGGTGCGTGTTGCTTTTTTTGTCTGATCAGAGCATGCATATTAAAAGGTTCAGAGACTAAAACTGCCTTGAAGGATGGAGCCAAAGATAAACAGAAGTCAGTATGAGTCCGCCTGGGACCTTGTTTGAAAGGGTGTGAGTTCAGGAACCAAGGGTCCCTTCTCATAGCCTGTATCCTGCTGAGAGCCAAGGACCCCAGCACTCCGTGGGGCCAAGTTCTGCCTTCCTCAGGTGGCCGTCTCCACGGTAAGGCCACTCCCCTGACAAGGCCCGCCAGGGAGGGTTCTGCAAGGCTGTGGCTAAAGCCCGCCACCTATGTCCCATTCACAGCAGCCATGATGCCCATGCCTCCACAGGTTGAATGTTGGGTGCCCGCAGCCAGAGTCCCCATGGAAAGGGTCTGATGCTCGCCATGACCTTTGGGGTGGGCTATGCCATCTGGTGCCCAGACAAGAAGGATCGGTGTCCAGCCCCCAAAAGGCCCACCAGGCCCGAAGGCTCCAGATGGCTATATAAGGCTGAGGTTGCAGAGGGTTCCAGACCCCAGGAGCAATGTGGCTGATCTTGGTGGTGACGCAAAATGTTTTCCCTGCGCTTTTGGCAGTTATGTCCTTGTAGGGAGACTGAATCATACCCTCAAAACCTCAAGCCTGACAGGCACACAAAATGCCGAGACTCGAGAGTGTCAAAGAAGACTGACCTAGGCCTTCCCTCCATGGCAAAGAAATATTTGGGGCAACACTGAGAAAACTGTGCCAAGAAAGGTAGTCCCAGCTCTGCCACAGATGGACATGGGGCCCGGGTAAGCTCCCTTCTCAGAGCCCCAGTTTCTCATCTGTAATATGGGGACAGTAAGCTCTGTCTTGCTGTACCTCATGCACTACCAAGGACCCCCAGAGACCAGGTCTGGGAGAGTGGAGATGACACATAGGGGGCAGCCCTTGTTCTTTGAGAAGGACAAAGCTTAGTCTTGAGGTAAATTTAGGGTCACAATGACTCAGGGGACTTACTGCCATATTGTCACAGGCAGGCCCGTGCCAGAACATGACTTCTAGAAAGCCACCAGTCTTTGTGCATAGCTTACCTAGATACAACCCCTTCTGTCTCTCAATGCCTTTGACGACTGTGACTTCCCACAGTGACCCAAGAATTATCAACCCATTTCACAGCCAGGAAAACCAGGTTCTGGAAAGGTCAATGGTTTCTCAAAGCCGCATAGCAAGCTGGTGACAGAACCAGGACGCAGACCCAGCCCTGGGATTTCAGCCCAAAGAACTCACCCTGTGTTGGGGGACCCACCAAGTAGGCCACTGGGGCCTCAGTTCCACTCTGTGAAACGGGAAGCGTTGTGAGGAGTCCACTGCTGGGGTGTTTTTTAGAAGGCACCTGGAGATTGTCCTTCTAGAAGGTCATGGTTTCTCTAATCTAGAACCTGCTGTCCCTGATTATTCCTGAGGCCCCCTACAAGGCACTTTCCAGAAGGCACTCACTCTCAGGCAGTGGTGTCCTGGGGGGAACGTCCCTCTGGAAGACTTGAAATCAGGGTGACCTTGAAAACCAGAGCAGCCAGAAAAGCAAGCATGGAGCCCAAACCTCCCTTATGGACCTCTCTCTCTGTTTTATTTTATTATTATTATTATTTTTTTTTTGGCTGGATAGAAGGAACAGCCTTGACCACACAATCACTCACAGAATTAAGTGGCAAAAAATCACGTCGTCTAGACAAACAGATTTTATGGGTCCAATTAATTCCTGCAGGTCAAAAATAGGCAGGCTTAATAAGTGGATATATTTAGAATCTGTCATTATCTGGTCCCCAGGGGAGAAACCTCAGCTCTTATTTCATAGACTAATTTCAAACAGAGCTCTGTTCTCTCCCACTTCAGACCTCACTCTTTCCTGACAGTACTGAGAGGTGGGTAAGCAGGGGGGAAGGGGACATTTGACCACAAGAAGCCACTGAAGTCCTGTGTGCCCTGAACCTCCAGGCCCGACCCCTCTCAACCGAGCAATTGCTGCTTCTTTGGGCAGTGTTGTTGGGGATGAGAAGTGGCGGCTCCAGAAAGTTCTCCTTGCTCCAGTCGCTCACCTGTCCCCATGCCTCAAGCTTCATGGTTGTCTCTTCTCTGTCCCTTAGGGCATGGGAGACCTCTAGGGCTGTGAGTGCTGCCGCACCTCCTGCCATTGCAGCACAGCTCTCCCTGGGAGCTCTCTGTTCTTGAATCGCTGTTAGCACTAAGGCCTGAGCAGAGGAGGCAGTTCTGGTTGAGAGCAGGACCGCCACCCAAGCAAGTTCCAGATGTACCAGAGGTGGGGAGCCCTGGAAGAGTGGGCAGGTAGGCACGGAAGGGAGAGCTGGCCCTCTTTCAGGGTTTCACTTCACATGAGCACTGGAGTTCCAGCAACCGCCCTGGGCTGCTCTGGGCCACCCCCAGTGGTGCTACCCTTTGCTGAGCTGGAGTTGAGGCATGCAGGGGGCTTGGCAGTGGGGTGGGTCTCCCTCCTCTCCAGGGAGACAGCACTGCAGGGCTGGGCCAGGTTATTATTCTGCAGCAATATATGTACATGTAGGCAAGAATATTAATTTCCAGTGGGTGCATAACCAATTAGCACAAACTAGATGGCTTACAAAGGCAGAAATTGATTCTCTCTCAGTTCTATAGGCCAGATGTCCAAAGTCAAGGTGTCAGCGGGGCGGTGCTCCCTATAAAGGACCTAGGTGAAAATCCGTCCTCGCCTCTTCCAGCTCCTGGTGGCCCCAGGCATCCTTCGGCTTGCAGCTACGTCATTCCTAGCTCTGCCTCTGTCTTCGCATGGCCTTCCTTCAGTCTGGATCTCTCCTTTCTGTGTCTCTTGTAAGGGCGCTTATCATTGGCTCTAGGGCCCACTGAGTAATCCAAGGTGACGTCATCTCATGATTCTTAATTTCAACTGCAAAGACCCTTCTTTCCAAATAAGATCACAAAGGTGTAGGCTAAAGGCAGAAGGCCCTGCTGGGCAGCTGGCTCAGGTCATTCCTTAGACTCACTGGCTGGCTGCCTCGTCCACCCTAAGCGAGTCTTTGCTTGTGGCTCAGGAGACAGCCATGAATGACCGTGATAGGACACGCCTCAGCCCCTGGGCCGCCAGCTGGAAGACGGTCATGTAAGATGAGGAATAAGCACCCTTCCCGCCCCAGGTAGTAACAGATGGCTCCAAAATCACCATTCCTCTGCCTGAATGACCACAGTTCCCGTCCTCCCACCATTTAACAAACTCAAATCCATCCATGAAGACCCAGCTCAGGTGTACCTCCCCCGCGATGTCTGCCCTGCCCCCTCTCCCCGGGACTGCCTCACCCCATTTGCACAGGGCCCAGGCGCTCTCATCTGTGTTGCCAGATGCCAGCAAGGGACTGAAGTTGGCCACAGGTCCCACGACTTTATTCTGAAAGCCGAGCTCCCAACCCCAGGGAGGTGAAGGTCTGAGTCTGAGACTCTGCACATGGCCATGCCTCCAGTATTTCCTCCCTACCCCATCTCCTCCTCAGCACTACCCTCTAGGTTCCATCCTTTGCCAGGAGGGAGCACGACCCCAGTGTCTTCACTTACATTCTTTTCCTTCCCAGGCTGGTGGTGGGCGCTCCATTGGAAACCAATGGCCACCAGAAGACGGGAGACGTGTACAAGTGTCCGGTGACCCATGGGAACTGCACCAAGCTCAACCTGGGTAAATGGACCGCTGGTCTCCCACGAGGAGGCCAGCCGTTGTCTAGGGCCAGACAGGCTCTGCAGCATATCCATGCCCACGGTCTCCTGGCTCTTCACAGCTGATATCACTGCCCCATTTTACAGATGAGGAAGCTGAGGCCAGACAGAGGGTGCCACGTTCCCATAGCTGCACAGCTTATAAGGGGCCATCCGGGATTCACCCAGGCCTCTAGGTCCCAAGCCATTCCTCTTTCTGATTCGTCTACTGCCCCTAATAAGGAGTTTCCTCTCCCAGCAGGAGATAAACATTTCCTGTCTTCTTTCTGATTTTGACATAATAGCAATGGCTAACAATCCTGTATCTTATATAACCCTCACCACAGGCCAGGCACTAGTTTAAGCACTTTTAGGTATTTTGGCTCATTTAATCCCCATAATTATATGAGATTTAACCATTTAATAAAGGAGGGGATGACAGCATGTGGAGGTGAGGGGGCCTGCCTGGGGTCATCCACCTGATAAGTAGCAAGGCCAGGGTTTCAACCAGGCAGTCCACAGGCAGCCCTTAGCCACTGCACAACGCTGCTTTCCTAAAATGCAGGCTTTGTTCCTCACTGAAGAGCTTTCAGGCACAGGAGAGATGCTGAGAACAGCCTCAAGGCCTTCCCAGTGCTTATAAAATCTATGTGTGTGTGTGTGCGTGTGTGCATGTGCCCATGAAAGCACAGACACTACTCTTCAAAAGCACTGATACTTTGTCCTAAGTACCAAATACCAAGCACCATCACTTGGCTCCCAGAATGGAGCAAAATTCTACTTAGAGAAGCTGCAATTCCAGGCCTTGCCCTGAGGACTGGCCTTCCCAAGGGCAAGAACCCTGGGCATCCCCCTCTTCCTAAAGCAGTGGGGCGGGGCTCCCTGGGAAGTTATGGGAAGCACAGGGGCCCAGTGGGGGGAGATGGCAGAGCTTCAAGAGATAAGCAGATGCATGAAAAGGCCCGCATCAAAGAAAAAGCCCCAGAACACAGGGCCCAGAGCTGCCAGCTGCCCTATTCCGTGACGCCGGGAGCTCCCCCTGTCCTCATCTGCCTCGGCACCACTGGTGGGAAGTTCAAACCCCAGCACAGCCAAGGCGTAGACTTCAATGAGGGAACAATGTAGGAGCCTGGCTGGAGGCTTGCAGATCCCAGGCATCACCACCCTGAGGGCACAGGCTTCCAAAACAGGCCAGGCTGGATTTCCCCTTCGAATGGCACAGTTTCTTTGCTGTGTGTCCATAGGGAGCTCACAACCTCTCTCTGAGCCTCCAGTGACTCCTGTGTAAAGTGAGGAGGGTGAGCTTCAAGTCCCTATGATCCATTCCAGGTCAAATATGTCACCCAGCCTTTAATGCGCACCTAACAGGCGCTAAGCACTATGCTACCTACTAGGGATGGGACCCAGCAGGGAACAAGAAGCCAAGGACTCTGCGGGGAAGGGCAGTGAGGGAGCAAAGGAGAAGGCAGGACCATCTCAGGACTGGAGTAAGCCAGGCCTCTCTGGTGGCGGGTGACAGCAGCAGGCTCTGGGCGGAGGGCCGGCGGAGGGGCTGCAGGCTGAGCTTCTCCCTCCCACCGCAGGAAGGGTCACCCTGTCCAACGTGTCTGAGCGGAAAGACAACATGCGTCTCGGCCTGAGCCTGGCCTCCAACCCCAGGGACAACAGCTTCCTGGTAAGAGCCACAGCCCCACCTGCTCCCTGAGCCCAGCCCCTCCTGCCTCCTGGACTCCCTGCTTGGGCCCGGGAGAGACATGGTGCCACACACCTTCTGTCACCCAGGCTGGCTGTCCACCCACACACGCAGGGAGCAGCTTCCTGCCTGTGCCCTTCTGCCTGCTACACCCTAAGTTTTTGAGGGGGGACAATCTAGGCAGGAAAAAATATTGACCCTTTTATATAAAGACAGCATAAATAGGGATAGCCAACAGTCCAGTGGCCGGCCGGCCTCCTTCTTTGGAGAGCCAGATTTCTGAGGTGGAGGCCAACTCTCTGCTTGGGGTTTGACCAAAGAAACAGGACACATCACACACCCCAAGACTTTGAAGAGAAGCCATAAATGCATGAACACAGATTTACTACAACCAAGGGAAGGGCCATAGAGTGACAGGCCACCTGGACTGTGCAGGATTAGATGGGAAGGCCTCCCAGAGGAGGCGGCTGTTTGATTTTAAAGAAAAGACCAGTCTTAGCAAGGAAGGAAAAGGAGGGGGTACTTGGGCTGATGTGTTAGAAACATTCATTCAATTAAACAATGGATTTTTTGAGCACTTGCAATGTACTGAGCCCAATGCTGGGCTCTGGGGCCTCAGTGGTCAACAGACCTCCTGCCCCCTGGAGCCTACATCCTGTTTGGGAAAGAGATGATAAGAAACGAGTAAACATGATAAAGATACAGAAAGGCAGCAGCACGCTGTGCATGGGGGCCTCTACACCCACCTGGGCGAGCTTAGGAAAGCTTTGCCCACCGTGGGCAAGGACGGGCGGTGTGATGGATTGGCCCTCCTGCCACCATGTTCGAGTGAATCACCATGAGCTTGGGAAATGCTACCGGTTCAAACCAGGATCCTTTCAGGACTGGTATTTCCTAGACACTGCTGCAAGAGAGGATTTCAGATAAAAATTACCCCAGAAAATGCAATAAAATTCACCACTCCTTTGAAGATGGGGCATGGCTTGTGTCACTGTTCATCTTGTCCATCAGTCCACTTCTGTTGACAGATGAGACCTCTAGGGTGTGGAGCCCCGGACACCAGGGCAATGACATGACTGGGATGCTCAGGAACTTGAGGAGAGCATAGTGGCTCTGCCAGGAGAGTCGTGAGATGCCTCAGTGTGCAGTCAGCCCACAACATTTCATCATTCCCACCCAAACAAGCCCCCAGCCCTATCTACACATATACCTCTCGGGGGCTTTGTGGGTACTCCCTTTTCCTTCTGAGGCTTCTTGTCACATTTCTACTAACTTGGTTTCACCTGCTTCGCAAGGTGGGCTGAAGGCCCAAAAGGGATGGTGCGATTCACCTCTGGGACCTCTGGGTAGTTAAGTCCCTGGTTTATAAATAGCAACTTTTGTTAATTCATCCATCCATCCATCTGTGTATTGATCTACCTCCTCATTCTCCCATCTAATCACCCATCCTTCCATCCATATATTCCTATATCTATCCACCCATCCATCCATCCATCCATCCATCATCTTCCTATCCACCCACCCACTTATCCATCCATACATCCATCTATCCATCATCTATCCATCCATCCATCATTCATCCATCCATCATCTATCTGCTCGCCTAGCCATCATCCTTCATCCATCCATCATCCTTCTATCAACCCATCACCCATCCACCCACCCATCATCCACTATCCACTCTCCCATTCCTTATTCTTACCCCTACTTCTAAAATTGACTTATAGCAGCTGCAACAAAGGATACATATAAAATGGAACTTTTAAAATCTGACTTAAAAAAGAAGGCTAATTAAAGAAAGAGGTTAGAAGTAGAATAATTACCTCTTCTAAAACAAAGGAAATTACAGCGTCACGTCAAGTCCTGGGATTCCTGGCAACAGGACAGAAATAGAGGCATGGAGCTGGGCTTTCATTTTTGATGATCCTGACTCTGAGGAGAACTTATGGCCCAGTAAATGATGAGCTCACATCACTGTTTTTGGTAGTAAATTTCAGAGAAAGAGCAGAGACATTCTTTTTTAATTTCCCTAGTGAGAGCAACAGGCATGTTGTCAGGACCTAAGCCAGGAGTTTGCCAAGCGAGGACCCTCAGGTGACCTCTTCAGAGAGGCCTTTCTTGTGACCTTGAAGGTCCACTCCCATGGATGAAAAGCCTTTGCTAGATCCTGTGTGGTGGCTGGGGTGGGCCGCTAGTGTGAAGGAGAATCTCCACCCTAGATAACGGGATGGAGAATGGCACCCTTGCAAATACACATCAGAGGACTCTAGATTCATTTTTCTCCACTCCACGTGAAACCAAGGGAATTGGCACATGTCATAGCAAGAGAGAGGTCAGTCAGATATGAAGAAGACCCTCTAAACCTTGGTGTACTAATATTCAGATAGAGGATGTCTATCTGGGGCATGGAGGTTGGGGGCCGGGCTGAAAGGCTATCAGGCCTTGACCCGTTCTGAGGCCCTCCACTGACTGGGGGCATCTGTGCTGCACTTCACAGGCCTGCAGCCCGCTCTGGTCTCATGAGTGTGGGAGTTCCTACTACACCACAGGGATGTGTTCAAGAGTCAACTCAAACTTCAGGTTCTCCAAGACCGTGGCTCCAGCACTCCAGCGTAAGTCCCAATCTGCAGGCTGAAGCTGGGCAGACAGTCCGTGGGGCGCTCCAAGCCCTGATCACCCCTAACCTGCGGCTACAAAGCAGCACCTGGACTCTAGCCCACTTCAGATCTCTGGGTAATCTGGGGGGTCATAAGCCAGAGTGATGGGGAAGGAGGCAAATGAGCTACAATCCTGGCAGCCAGACAGGCTCACTGCAGACCCACCCTGAGTGAGGAAAATGTTGCTAGACCACCGTGTAGAGCAGGCAAGCTGTGCACTGTACAACTCTGAGGACGGAACTGTTCATTCAGACTACAGTGTGAATGGTACCCTTCTGATCTTATGCAATGCAGCTGCCTTATAGGTGAAGGGCCAGGACCAGAAATATCCCTGGCAACAGTCCCATCTGATCAGTATTCCTGGACATCAGGAAGCTCTGCTCAGCTTGCCCAGAGGCTCATGGGACACAAAATCTCCTACTTACTCCCCACCCGCCAAGAAAATAGGGGGGAAGTAATGCTCAGACCTTGCCTCCCAAGCCCAGACTGCTTGGCACCAAGCCTCACTATTTCCTCTGGGCTAAATACCATCACCAAGCAGCTGCTGCCCATTTTATTGAGGACGAGGGGATTAGCACCTCTGGCTAGCAGCAGCCTCTTTTCAAACAACAGGGCCCAGTCAGAGATGGAACAGTGGTGCTTGGGGAAGGGAGGAGGAAGCAGCGGTCCAGGAGCGGCTGCAAAGGGGTCCTTTTAGGTGATGAAGAAATGTTGATTCTATTCTCACAAAACGGCAGAGGAAAAGGCAGGGCTGGGGCTGGGGAGGCCTGACATTGGTCACCGCCAAGAGATGCTGTTTCTTCCGGGTCATGGTGTGACCATCTGAGCCTCCCAGAACCTCCTGTGGTGGAGGCCTCCTCACCTGCTGACCAGCAGCAGTGCCCTGAGAGCTGATACAGATTCCAGAGCACCCTCTGCCAAGGTTCTAATTCAGTAGGTCTGGGGTATGCCTCAGAGTGTGTGTGTGTGTGCGTGTGTGTGCGTGCGTGTGTGTGTGTGTGCGTGTGTGTGCGTGCGTGTGTGTGTGTGTGCATGTGTGTGTGTGTGTGTGTGTGCATGTGTGTATGTTAGTGGAGTGTTCAGCCGTGTTTAGGAATCACAGACCCAAAGCAAGTTCCTTCCCAAAGTGTCTTAAAAAGAAAAATTTGAAATGGCAAGAAAGAAATCAGCAATAATAAATGCATTCTAATAATAAAAGTGGCTTAGAAATTGAAGAAACCTACCACTAGATTAGAAACTCCTCCTACTCAAGGACCTCCTGTCTAGGTCACCTGCATGGCCGCCCAGACCCTTCAGTGTCTCAGCACAAGGCAGGCGCTCAGCCCACATGTGTTGAGTTAATCCATGATGAAAAGGGACAAAGCTGTCAGGCGCTGTTGGCCAGGGCGTGCAGGGCCGTCACATGCCATACACGGCATGCAGGTGAGACAAGAATGTCTGCACAACTTCTCCCAAAAAGCAGAGATGACTCCAAACATCTAAGTGCTTCTAAGAAGCTCTCCCAATCACAAAGCCTGTGACAGGCACCAAGCTCAGAGCCACCACTTCCTTTCTTTGGTGAACACTGAATTCAACATACTGCACCTTCGTGATGCAGGAGTTACTGGAATGGTTAACACATAGCAGGCTCCTGCTATATTGCTATTAAGTAGATATTATAACAGTGAGAAAATTCTCCAGGAAAAATAAGCAGATGCCTAATATTTCAGTGTGATATAATATAGTATGGTATATATCATGTGTAGCCCTAACGGATCACAAACAGAAATAAATTACTTAGATTTTAAAAGATTTTTGCACGTTGTTATGATATCGATGTTTTATTAGTTTTCTTAGGTTGGTTTTTATTATTTGTTTTGATTTGGTGTGAATGTTATACTATAGAGAAACCTTTATGCTCATAGCAGATATAAAGGGACAAGAGCTTGACATGCTGTTGTCAATGCCACATTGACAAAGTGCTTTGCTTAAAAAAAAAATCAAAATCGGATCAGCGAAGATTTCTTGAGCACTTACTTTGTGCTTAGCCCTTTAGGTGCATCATCTCCTTAATTCCCCCTGGTAACCCTCTGCTATCACTATGCCTATTTTACAGAAGAGAAAACCAATGCCGAGGGGCTACGTGACTTGCCCAAGGTCACGCAGTCAGTGCTCAGCAAAGCCTGCAGTCAAACAGTCTGATGCGCATTCCACATTCCTAGCCACCCCACCATACGGCCCTCCTAAAAGGGGGAAAGTGGTAGACGCTAGCCTGCTCGTCTCAACAGAACAAATGGTAATGAGGTGTTGATTTGGACAGGATGGCTGCCTCAGAAACAGCGGCTAGCTGATGGTTCTCAGTCCCTGATGAAGAGGAGGGGCAGTCAGGCTAATTTAAGCTTTGTTCGAACAGCTAGCACAGAGTGGTGGAGCTGGGCTAGAATTCCTGCCTGGGCTCATCATTCATGTTTCCCAAATAAATGCCCAGCCCAAGGATGGCTTCCCAACCCAGGGAATTACACACACAAAACAGGGTCCTTCTATTGTCCTTTGGACAATCACCTGGAGAATCACATACTTGTAGACACTGGCTCCTTGAAGCCATGACCGTGTCCCAACTTCTCAGGGTGCCAGACCTACATGGACATCATCATCGTCCTGGATGGCTCCAACAGCATCTACCCCTGGGTGGAGGTTCAGCGCTTTCTCATCAACATCCTGAAGAAATTTTACATCGGCCCCGGGCAGATCCAGGTGAGTGTCCCTGGGACCCTCCATACTGGGCCCCCTAAACCCATGGAAGATGCTGCCTTGGGGTGGGAGCGGCACCATGCCACATGCTCAGACAGTGTCAGCAAGGGCCAGCCCAGTGCCCTGGGGCCCGGGACACCCATCTCTGCTGGGCTCATCAAGGGGCAGCTTGGGGAGGCCTCACTTCACAGGCCACACGCTGTGTTCTGGGATAGGCACCCCCTAGTAAGAAAGACTTTAACCAGGCAAAGAGTGAGAAGGAAGGCAGGAAAGGTTGAGTAGGCATTAGAACCCTGTTGAGTGAGACACGGTGACCTTGGGGAGAAGACGGGAGGAGGTCACAGCTCCAGCAGACACAGGAGACGCTGCCTGGCTGAAGATGGGGAAGGTTCGTCCCACATCATTTGGCCAGGACAAAGGATGACCAACGAATAGAACTTGCAAGGTGGCAGATTTCAAGTCAATCTAAGAAATGATTTTGTAAGAACAGAGTTGTTAAAAGCGGAGTACGTTTTCTCCCACAATACTGACTTCCCACTGGGAGATCATTTCTGGATATCATGGGTGAAAATCCAGCATTAGAAGGGCACCAAATAAACTCTTTGGGCCCATCCAACCACAATGTTTTATCATTCTAGTCCTACTGTAGTTCTTTAAGATTTTTGTTCATTTTGAGGCTGTTAATATTGTCTATATCTTAGGAACCTCAGAAATAAAAGAAGCCCTTCTCTTTCAAATTTTAAGGAACCTTAGCCCCCAGAGTTTGGTGAAAAGTGCCGTGGACCCCAACCCGTGCAGTTCCTAATATTTTAGGATTCAGTTCTATGCTCAAGAAACTTAATCTGTTGGGCCTTTCTTTATATCACAGTCTGCTCTCTGGAGATGCACCTCTCACTTGTCTCACCAAGCCAGCCATGCATTCCGGGAAATTTGCAGCTTAGTTACCCTCTCTTGTGAAGGTCCCCAGCCCTCCTCACTCCTAAACAGTCACAGACAGAGCGATGACTCCAGGGAGCCTCACCCCCAAAGGTCCGTGTTTCAGGGGTCAAAATGCTCTGTTGCCCTCCCCTCTAACTCGCAGGTTGGAGTTGTTCAGTATGGAGAAGATGTGGTACATGAATTTCACCTCAATGACTACAGGTCTGTAAAAGATGTGGTGGAAGCCGCCAGCCACATTGAGCAGAGAGGAGGAACAGAGACCCGGACAGCATTTGGCATCGAATTTGCTCGGTAATAAAAATAATAATAATTTTTTAAAATCTTCAGATAACTGTTCTAGTTATATATTGCTGGGTAACAAACTATCAAAGACTTTTGTACCTTAAGCTAATAATTTATTAATCCCTTAAAGTTCTGGGGGTTGGCTGGGCTCAACTGTTTGGTTCTCTCTTGGGGTCTGTCACGTGGTTGCTGTCTGGTGTCAGCTGGGCCTGCTGTCATCGGAGGGTTTGGCTAGACGTCCAAAGAGGCACGCTCGGCTGGTGGTTAAGCTAGCTATTGGCTGGGAGCTTGGCTGGGGGCGGCCACCTGAGTGCCCACATGTGGCCATGAGGCTTGGCTTTCTCATGGTGTAGCAGCTGGGCCCTGAGAGGGAGTGACCCAAGAGCAAGTTTTCCAAGACACCCAGGCAGGAGGTCTGGCTGCCCATGGCCTAGCCCCCAAAGTCCCGAAACAAACTTCTGCCATACGCTATTGCTCAAGCAAGTCACTCAGGCCAGCCCAGATTCAAGGGGAGGAAAAGTTTTATTCTGCCTCTTGGTGGAGGAATGGCCAGGTCGCCCTGCCAGAGAGCACTTGGGATGGGGGGTACGGTTGCAGCCACCTTTGGGAACTGCACTTTGCCGCAGAGAATGTGGCTTCCATGAGGGCAGATTCTTCTAGTGGAGTAGTTATCAGCGGTGGAGTGTGAGGAACAGAGTTAAATCCAACATCTGACAAATAAAATCTAACCTTACAAACTTACGAGGCTGGTTCCTTAAAAATCGCACCAGAGCTCACTCACAATGCTACTGAATATTTTCTTCAGGCATCGTCCACACAGATGGCCAATGCTTATTTCAGTGGCACTGGCATAGCTCAGAACATTGTGCTGCAATCCGTGGGTGATTTCAGAGGCGATTCCCCAAGAGCTTTCGAGTGGAGACCTAAACTCCTAAGATGACCACATCCAAGGTGTTTAGAGTTTAAATGTGTAAATTTCACACCTACAAATATGAGCTCTGCTGTGTTCATTGAGACCACAGTACCATTCTCTTATAATTCCAGCACATATAGTTAAGTCAATGTGTTAACAGAATTCTACAATGTGAGAGCTTTTTAGTAGAAACATGATTTCAAATGACTTTTGTCCAACCTCACAACTCTTTATGATTCAGTTGCTGCTCCACTAATTTATTTGTTTGCTGGTAAGAGTTGCTCAAGCTTTTTCCTAAATGAGCATCCCTCCATGTAAAGGTGGCTTTTACTTGTTCTCACAAGGAAAAGGCCATTTTGCTGTTTTGCCATCACTGGAGTGAACCCCTGAGACCGCTTGCAAATTGGCCAGGGCAAGGGAGGAAGCTATCACTTCCTCAGTGTGAAGCTAACCGACTCACACAGGGATGCAGCCACTGTTGCATCTGTATTTCACAGTCCACCAACCCTAGGTCAGATATAAGCATGTAACCCACTAAGGAGTTTGAGCTGTTTGTGACCACAGGCACCACTGGGGTATGCAATTGACACCCCAAGTGAAGTTTGAAATCTGATCTTCCCAGTCTGCCAAGTCCCAAGTTATAGCCAGTGCCTTTTAAGGTAAAAGGTTTTTTCTCCTCACTTGGTTATTCATAATGCAGTTTTTTCTGTGCACCTACTAAAGTACAGAGATCCAGTCCATGGACTTGAGGGGCTACAGAGGTGAAAACCTGTGGACCCTCACCCACCTGGGGGAGCTCTGACAAGCGTCAGCCTCTCTGTGAGGATGGGAGAAGGGCTTCAAGCAGGAGGCCAGGGAGGACCGCCAAGAGGGGTGGCATTGGAACTGTCCTGGGAAGACCCCAGGACTCGATCAGGGAGAGGGCGAGAGAACATTCCACAGAAGCCATTCAGCCCTGACCAAGGGCAGAGGAGAGGGACAGTCAAAGAACGTTCATGTTTAGAGCCACAGTGCCTTTGACTGTGACATGGGGTTCATGTTGGGAGGGACTGAGACATGCATCTGGAAGGAGGGCTTGGAGCCAGATTGTGAGGATGATAAGGCTGTAGCTGAAACAAGAGTAACTGGCCACTGAAGGTTCTTGGGCACAAGAGTGTTATCATCAGACGTGCCCGTGAAGGTGAATCTCGCAGCCACGTACTGGCTGGATGAGGGGGTGCGGGGACAATGGTGTCAGTCTACATTAATTCACTCAACACTTTTTATTGAGCACCTACTGTGTACTTCACACTGTTTAAGGCACTAGAGATAAATCGGTGAACAAAACAGATCAGTGTCCTGGCTTCACGAAGCTGATATTCTAGAGGCAGAGGCTATAAACAAAAAAAACAAATAACACAGTATGCCAGAAGGAGATAAATGCTATGGTGGGGGGACGGATGTAGAGCATCGTAAAGGTGGTCAGGCAGGTTGGAGGAGGCAGGTATTTAATCAGCATTAGCAGAGTAGTCAGGGCAGGCTTCACCAGGAGCTGAAACTGGAGTGGAGACTGGAAGGAGGTGAGGGAGTTGGCCAACCAGATCCCTGGGGGGAGCATTCCAGGCAGAGGGGGCAGCTTGGACAAAGGGTGCCTGGTGGTTCCAGGATGGGTGAAGAGCCCAGTGTGGGTGGAGGGGAGCGAGGAGGAGGAGGGCTCCGAGAGATACCATGACCAGGTCACAAAGGTTTGGTGGGCCAATGAAATGGGAGGCGGGGCTGGTTTTGAGCAGATAAGAGACATGATGTGACCAACTTTTCCACAGGATCACTCTGGCTTCCAGCTTCATGGAAACTCCCGTTAGCATCAAGGCATAAAGCTCTCAGCACTCTCAAGGAACTCATAATCTGATGTACAAAGAAACAAATCCAAGTCTTTTTACACAGTTTTAAATGTGATGATTCATGTCAATATTCACCCTATTACAGGCTCAAACAGATATTCACACTATTCCACTATATGGAAATCAGATCCTGATGGTTTTCTTGGCTTCATATAAATAAAACCTGTTTTCCCCCTGCCACACTTTTTTACACAGAGTTTTGTTCCTGGGCTTAACCTTCCAATGAATCATAGAAACATCTAGACTCTCCTTTGCGGGACTAGCAGAGTTCTCCCCCGACTGCATCGGGCTTTAGCTCAATATCTGCTCTGGTCATGTCATGCGTGCCCTTGCCCTCCTTCCGTCATGGCTCACACTAAAATTAGAGGGTTGTTTAAGTCCGCTTATCCACAATATCATTGAGCTAAGAGAATGGCAGGTAGTCTGTTTCTCTTAACTGGTAGCTTGAAGTTGCTCTGAACTAACGTATTCCAGATTTTGTGAATTCCTCTAAAAAACCATGCATGACAGCTCCTCAGCTTGCCATGTAGCCAGAGATACCCCTGCTAAAAGCCATGTGGCCCAGAGACAAGCTTTAACCTGACATGCGGAGTTTAAATCTGTGGATCGGACCCATGAGGAGTCACCGCAGAATCTAAGGGTAACATTTGTTTTCAGATCCTTATGGGAAAATTCTACCTGCTGGGCCAGACTCTTGGGCCAGACCATGTCTGTCCTTCTCAGAACCACCCAGTCTAAAGAAGGATGGGCCACCGAGGTACCAAGAGCCAGTGATGGTTCAAGAACCAGTTCTGTGCTTCAGAGACAGGTTGTCCGCTGCAAGAACCTCTCCACAGTGTCACGAGTCAGCGTGCCAGCCCCCACCCTGTCCCCTCGCTGGGTTTCCCAAGAGGCAGGCCAGGTGCGTTCAGCAGGCACTGGAAACGAAACAGAAAGTGAGAAAGAGGAGTATTTGTCATAGAATTTGATATTTAATAGTCCCCAAAATAGAATCAAAGTAGTCCTCATGGGACAAGTCAGGCTTCAGCGCACGTATTTTATGGATTACTATTGTTTGGGGGTTGAATTACTCTGGCTGGTCACCTTTCCAGTACTTAGGGAAGTGGCTCTCAACTCTGGGGTTCATTAGAACTTTTAATAATACTGACGCACAGCCACAGCCCAGGGATTCTGATTTCATGAGTCCAGGTGGGGCCTGGGTATCATATTTTTTATAACTCCCCAGGTGATCCTAATGTGGAGCTGGGTTTTTGACCTGCTCACTTACAGCCTCTCCAGTCTCCATCTGACCCTGAACTCTCCGCCCAGACCCACCCCATCTCTCTGCCCGCCCACAACACGGTGGTCAGGACCCTAGAGGCCTTTTTAAAGACAAGCAGACACAAGACCCATCTGAGCAGCTGATGAATGAGTTCTGGGCACCTCAGCCCAGCTGTCCTTTGGCTGGAGGTCCCAACACTAGCAGGGCTGCCAAGGGGTATGGTCCTGGCTCCTGGGGCTGCCCCATCCCCACCTCCTTCTGTGACCCTAGCCCTGTGCTCTGGCTCCAGCTCCGAGGCTTTCCAGAAGGGTGGAAGGAAAGGCGCCAAGAAGGTGATGATCGTCATCACGGACGGGGAGTCCCACGACACCCCGGACCTGGAGAAGGTGATCCAGCAAAGCGAGAGGGACAATGTGACCAGATACGCTGTGGCTGTGAGTTCTGTCCTCCTGTCCCAGCTACTTTCTAGAGGCTTTGCCCTCACGCTCCTGAGGACTCCTGGACGGTGGGCGAGCCATCCAGGCCCTCAGATAGGCCTCTCCTTGTTGCATCCTCTCCTGAAGAGCAAGTTGAGAATTTTTTCTTCCTGCACTGCCCAGACCGATCCACAAGAGTGGCGGGTTCTTTTTCTCATCGCCAGGGAGGTTCTGAAACCTGAGGAAACCAGGAAACACCCCCAAGCCTCCCGGCCCGAGAGCCCCAACTTAGAGCAGGGGCGTCACCTGGCCCCTACAAGATGGCCTGTCTCAAAGTCAAGTAGAACCATGAGTTGTCCTCACGGCCACCAAAACAGTGGCTCCAGCCACCCTGGGGCCCCAGGATCTGGGCCATGCGTGTGTGGGGAAGTCTGTGCCATGTCCCGTTTTGTCGCCCCTGCCCCTGTTCCCTGGCAGGTCCTGGGCTACTACAACCGCAGAGGGATCAATCCAGAAACTTTCCTAAATGAAATAAAATACATCGCCAGCGACCCTGATGACAAGCACTTCTTCAATGTCACCGATGAGGCGGCCCTGAAGGACATTGTTGATGCCCTGGGGGACAGGATCTTCAGCTTAGAAGGTGAGTGGTACCTACGCACAGGTGTCCACGCCTCTGTACTCAGGTCAGGTGACATCGGGTGAACCCCATGGAGCAAAATCCAACCCCTCAACATGGAAGGGTCTAGGGCCATCCTTTCATGCCAACACGTGAGCGGCTCTGTGCCAGACGTGAGGCTGTGCACTTTGCAAACAGCCCCGGATGATGGCTCTGGTCATATTCTCCTCCTTTTCCCACGGAGGAAACAGAAGCTTGAAGGAGCTAAGTGACTTTCCACAGCTCGGGAAGGAGTTGGGGTTTGAACCAGGGTCGCCAGATTTAGCAAATATCAAATACCATGTTTGTGGCAGACTTATACTAGAAAATTATTCAGTTTGCCTGAAATTCGGATTTAACTGGATGTCCTGTATTTTATCTGGCGACCTGAGTTTGGACCCAGCGGCCTGATTTCCGAGCCGGAGACGGTTACTCCCACCGCCTCCAGCTCCACTGAAGCGCATTTGCTGGCTTCATTCGGGCGGCCCCTCTCATGGCTCAGACTCCAGTTTCGATGTGCACAGACCTTGTCTGCACCATGCACGGCTGCTGGCGGGGCCCTGCCAGTACTGGGCTTTGCCACGTAGGGCAATTGTAAATGGGGAGAGAAGGCAGTGTCTGAGCTACAGACACAAGAAAAGAGACAAAAATGGCCCTTTTAAACCAGGAAGAAGGAATAGAATGTATGAACCTGAGAACCTGGGTTCTGATGCTCAGACTAGAACTTAAATATCCACTTCAGTGTATTTCTCCTAGAAATGGTTGCCTTGGGCATTGAGAACAGTGGCTCGGGTGACAAGTTCGGGGAGGCCCTCTGTGGAGTGGGGCTTTCAGCACACACGGGACTTGCTCAAATGTGGGATGGTGGCAAGTCTCCCTCCTGGGGGTCAATTTAAAGTTTAGGATTCATCCAGAGGCACCTGAAACCAAATCTGGTGAATAATAGGAATGAACAAAGAGGGACATTCCATTTCTTGCCAAAAATCTAGACTATTTCTTTCCAGGCACTTTCCTTGATCTTTCCCCTATTTCGAGAGTCCATGGTACACATGCCCGGTGATAAAACTCACGCCAGCCCTTTTCAGCAGTGAGTGCCTACTAATAATAAACCCACGCGACCACCTGGAAAGGGCCTGGCACCTCCCCACGCAGGCTGCCTGCTGCTCAGGGCAGCTGAGGCTGATGGCCGCTGGACTCAGACTCGGGGCCCCTCTCACCGCCCTGACGGTGTCCCCCAGGTCACAGGCGCTGCGGACTGAGCTGCAGGCGTATCTGGTGCTAAGCAATCAGGCATGAGGTCGGCATCTTTCTGTCCCTCTGTTTCAGGCACCAACAAGAACGAGACCTCCTTTGGGCTGGAGATGTCACAGACCGGCTTTTCCTCTCACGTGGTGGAGGTATGGAGGCCCCAGCGCCACCCTCCCACCCCCTCATGCTTCCTTCTGTTGGTCAGTACCCCGCCCTTCCTGAGCTCTCTCTCATGCCCCTTCCCCTCTTTCTTGGGGTCTCTTGGCCTCCTGTTTTCTGTGGCTGGAAAAGGAAAGTCAAGGTGTTTGACTTTTAATAAAAGTTGTTTAGAGCCCTTTACAGCTGGGAGTGAGCTACAAATAAGAAACCCACCTTCCCTGGGCAGGTGCTGATGGGGATATGTCCCCCAGGGACTAAAGGTTCCATTCAGTCTGCAGAGCCTAATGTAAAAACGACAGCAACGTGGCAAAACCAATCGCACGTGCTCTAACAGTGCCCAAGTCCGAGGCAGCCTGCGGTGTGGGAGCGTGGCCTGGCCTGGACGTTGAGAAGGTGTCCAGATGCGCCAGATGTATGTGAGCAGATGGCCCTCGTGGGCCCCTCTCTGTGCAGACTCGGCATCAGACTGCAGAGGTCCTCAGTGGGCACATGGTGTCACAAGCAGCAAGAGGTGTCTGGGGCGCACAGGCCCAAGGCCTCAGGCTGTCGGTACCTCTACACACGCCTCCTGGTTCTGATTCCCAAGGGGAGGCAGAAGCCTCACAGGGTTGGGAAAGGGGCAGAAGACTCTCGGTCTATGAAAACCCTGCCTGGGAGCACCACATGGTGAAAGCCAGCACGTGCCCTGCGGGCAGGCATTGGACAGACAAGTGACCTAAGTGTTCTCTGCCCGGGCTGGCTCCATGGGGGTGGACTC
Source organism: Smutsia gigantea (assembly GCA_032199065.1). NCBI lineage: Eukaryota > Metazoa > Chordata > Mammalia > Pholidota > Manidae > Smutsia > Smutsia gigantea. The sequence continues at coordinate 255,795 of JAVSCE010010728.1, read as the reverse complement.
ACACCTCCAAACGTGCCATAAAAGTAGTCCATCTTACGTATATATCACCTTCACCATCCTACTGAATTCTCCCAACTCCTCCAGGAGGTAAACCGGGCAGGACTCCTTGTTCCCAGTTTCCAGATAATAAACAGAGCCACAGAAAATTTGAGTGACCTGCTGAAGTGAGAGAAATATTAGTCTCACCTTCTCCCCCACACCAAGCAGCTATTCCATGAGAGAGAGTGAAATTCAAAGGAGTCTGCGTCAGAAATCCCCATGTGGGGGCCGGTAAGGGTCATAGGCACGGCATGTAGCAGACAGATGGACAGAAACCTGAAGTACACTCAGCTCTTCCTGAGCTGCATCCGGACAACCTCATGCCCACTTGAACACAGCAAGATATAAATGTAGCTGCCCCTAAGAATCACGTTCTGTGGACAGAGCTCGTGAAACTCTTCCAGGAAATTCCTGTGTCTCATTTCATGCTCAGAGCAGCCCTGCAAGGTTGGCAGGCAGTAGGAGTCATCCCATTTTAGATAGATCAGCCAGTCTTCTCCATGCCTTCTCTGTACTGGGCCCCGTGCTAGCTCCCAGGAGAGGAAGAGGCCAGATCTTGGCCCTCAAGAGCTCAGACTGAGGGTAAAGAGCCAGGCACGGGAGATCCGAGGGTCACATGGCAAGTCATGTAGGGCGTGACCGTGGCATCGGGTCTCATTAGAAAATGCAAAAAGGAAGTCTTAATTTTATGCATCAGTAAATTCAACAGGCACTTGTCATATGCAACAAAGGTAACAAAAGGGACCAGAAGTTAGTCTTGAATTCAGGAGTGAACTTGCAAGTAATCCAGAACCGCAGACCTCAGCTTTGAGAGTAGGAGGAACAGAACTGTGGATTTCTACTGGGTAAAAGTGCACAACTTCAAGAGGAGCCCATCCATGGAGCCCCTGAGAAGACCCCCTGCGTCAGGAAGGGAGCCGCATGCGTCCACCTGAAGCTAATCAAGGCGGCATGTGATCAGGGTCTTAAAGGTGGAAAGGCCCAGGCTGGGGGCCAGACCCCTGAATGACAGATTTCTGCAGCCATGGGTGGCAGCGAGCATGAGAACAGAGGAAGTTGTGCGCACAACACGGAGAAATTTGAGCACACAGCAGGGACCAGCCCTGATGTCGGGGACAGTGAGCATGAATGTCCCATGTCGCCCTGGGAATCAGGGAACCTGAAGGGAAGGGGAATTTAGGATTAGCTGCAGATATCTGGGGACGCTTGAGGTGAGACCTGAAAATGGTCCAGGCAGCTCAGTGTGTCAAGCAAGATGCGTCCTTGCAGGATCAATGGGTTCCCCAGCTGCACAGGGGAAACCAGGAGCCCAGAACCTCTGCTTATCATTGAGGCAAGGTGTGCATTGCCCCGTTCAGCTCCTCACCGTACCAGCTCTCCCTCTGTTCCTCTAACTGGAGAGACCAGGGTGCCTCTTCCCATCCTGCAGATACAGACCCCGGTTCTTCTATTGCCCTTGAGTCTCATTTTCAAGGGACAGGAATCTGGAATTTTTTAGCTGATAGGACTTCTAAAGAGATGATGATTACATCTGAATCTGGAACTCCTTAATACTTTAAAAACAAGACCTTCCAAATCCAAAAGAATGGTTGTCTTGCAAATGAGTTTCAGCTCCAGGCAAGTTCGCTATAGATGCACTGGGACCAAAGAAATTGACAGCAAAGGGTTCTTGGGGTGAAAGGGTTATACCCAACTTTATTTCCAGGTCGCAGGTCAGTCACTAAAATCCTGTTCACTCAGAGCGAGTCTGTGTTATCACTGCTGCTTCAGATGCAGCAAGCCGGTCTCTGCCTCTGGGCCTCTCTGCACAGCCGTCCCGCACAGACGTCCTCTGGGCCTCTCTGCGCAGCCGTCCCGCACAGACATCCTCTGGGCCTCTCTGTAGAGCCATCCCGCACAGCCATCCCGCACACCGTCCTCCGGGCCTCTGTCCTTGGCGCTGCCACCGCTCCAGCCTCCGCTCCGCTCTCCTACAGCCTTGCAGCCCCGCCACCCAGTCTCCCGCAGAGCACTGGGCGGAACTCCTTATATTAACACAATAATGGCTTATTGCCTAATGGTATGGAAGCCGTAGCATAGCAACAGGCCAGTTACATTTAAGTTCAGTGAGGATCCTGGCCATAGGAACCCACTTTATCCACAATGGAGCAATGATGGCGGGCCGTCTGATACTGTGACCATTGGGTCGCTATTTGAAAGCACAGAAGTTTTTCAATGCCAGCCACTGACGCCATAATAATTGGCCACAGCTGTCTGTCCCTGGGAGTGCAGCCCTGATGCTCTCAGGATCAGTCAGACCTCTCTGGGGGCTGGAGACAGGTGGGTCCAGCCCTTCTGCTTTGCCCAGAGCAGGTCTTGAGCCTGCCGAACACCCCGGCTCTCTCTCCTCCAGAAGTGCTCCACAGATGGCCTCAGAGAGCTACTTCCCGCAAATGTGTGGAAGAAACCTGTCTGCTAGTTATGTCAAAAGGAAAGGTCTTTAGTCCTGGGGGAAGGACCCAGCAGAATGTTCTCAAGTAGCAGAGAAAAGGTCCAGTGACTCATCACCTGGTCTGTTGCCGTCCACCTAGCAAGGAAACCAGCCGTCAAGTTAGGAAGGATAAAAGCAACAAGAGGAAGGAGGAAGTGGAGCCACGGGGAGGAGAGGAGACCCCAGGACATCAGCCTGGCCACCCAAAGAGCCCGAGGCCCCAGGCCACAAGCATTGTCCCAGGCTGATGGCCAAAGGTCAGAGCCGCTGGGGCAACCCAGAGCTGGAGCCAATCCTGGCAACTCTAGTCACAATTTGCAGAAGGCAGAAGAAGGTCCTGGAAATTACCCTCTCCCAGCTATGGTCAAATTCTAGAATGGATTTTTAAGCCAATGATTCCATTAGCATTTGAAAATGAATGCCAAGGTCACTAACAGCTGGAGTGGCTTCTGTTTGTGCCAGCTGCCTGCTGAGGTTGTGAACTCCTATCAGACTGGATAATCTAGGAGAATCTGCCAGAAACTTGCAAAAAGGATCCATACACCCCAAAGGGGTGTAGACTCTAAGGGTCTATAATCACCATGGACCACAAGGGAAAGATGTGGAGGAAGGAAGAGGACTATAAATAATTGATTCCCGTTGATGATGGATGGAGCTGCCAGGAAATGCAGTCCATAAATCTCCCCCAATACCAAAAGTTTGCAGAGGGAAGCAGTTTTATGAGCGTGGATCCTGTCTACACAAAAACCTCGGTGACTCAGCCAAGATGGAAAGAGATCATTTCTCCTTTAACCTACACATGATAACCAGCAGGACCAGCCCTCAGTTATGTGAGAAACAGGCCAAGGTCGGGGAGCTTCCGACCGCTGTACCAGTTGCCCCAGCCACCTTCCTGTCTCTTCAGCCTGTACCCCTCCTGGGGTTGTGGACTGGATAGCTTAAGGCTATTGGCTATTATCCAAGAATAGGCTATTAGCTACCCGTTCTTAGCTGTTGAAGCTTTAAAGCTGTCATCTTTCCCAAGCATCTGAACTAGTTTTGCATATCTGATTCAATCAAAAGTGAAAGAAACTAATCCATATTGGTGGCAGAGAGGTTGATACCTAGTCTGTAAACCCCTCCTGAGCCCCCGTAGCCCTAAAGGGTGGACTCTTCCACTGGCCAGCTAAGGCAGGTAGCCTGGGCTGGCTACAGGACTTGGTAGCCGAGGTCTGCTGGCCTGCTGTTCCAGATTGTTGGCAAGCTGACTCCAGGTGGCAGGAATCGTTTCCTGTTCCCTGGGGTCCTCCTGCGTCCAGCCCCATGTCCTCAGGCTGTACCCTGGTGCCCAGTGCCCAGCAGTGACTCTCCTGGGCCTTGCCCCCTACACCCTGTCCTTGCCTTCCTGGCTCCAGCACCACACACGGTGAGAGGCTTGCCTCACAGAAAGGTTGAGGACACACTTCTGTGTCTTCCCTGCCCAACCTCATCTAAACATCCTGGAATTCATTCCTTCCTCAGGGTCCACTAAGGCTTGTTGAAAACATGTCTTCTAATGACAGAATCCCAGCAACTAGTTAAAGCATAATCCACCCTCTTAGTGATACATTTGCCTTAGAAGGGGCTCTTGGGAGCAGAGTCCTGCCCCCTCTAAAGTCACTCTGATGTGGACACACAGGCACTAGGGAGCCATGGGGGAGCCTGGAGGAGAAGGAAGGGCTCGGTGCCCTCTCGGCGGTCCTCCCGCACACCGACGCACAGGACCACCAGGGCCGCCTCCAGCTGCCTCTGCAGCCCCGCTGCCCCAGTGCCAAGAAGAATTGCTGGCATCTGACATTCCAGGCAAGGGGAACACACTGCCTGGTTGTGTGGCCTCAGATAAATCATTTAACCCCTCTGAACCTCTGTCTTTGAAAAATATTTGTGAAATTGAATCTCGAGGCTTGGAACTGGAGGTGTGCATTTTGAGACTCACCAGTAAACCAAGCTTCCTTGAAATCCTTTCCTATCTCCACCATGTACCCGCCTACCCCTCCGTCAGTCCCCCCACCTGTGGGCCCCCGAATGGGCTGTCCCTGCCTCCGTCCAGGCACTCCTCACAGGCTGCTGCAATGACTCATCTGTAGCACTAACTTGACTGTGAGATCTGATTTTTGACTCCTGCCTCCCCAAGAGTGCTTTATGGGTGACTTAATGAATGAGAAGAGTCACTGTGTATCAAGCCCTTATTAGCTGCCAAGCATCATGCTAAGAATTTAAAATGCTAATTCTCACAAGCTAATGTACACAACCTGTGTACAGCTGAGGAACCTGAGGCTGAGAGATAGAGACAGAAAGACAGACAAACAGAAAGGAACTGGCCCAAGGTCACCCAGCTAGATGCTTGAGAGCTGGAACTAGAGCTCAGCAATGTCTGGCTCCAGAGTCCCTGCTCTAACCACCAGGCCCGGGATTCTCCACCTCTGCCCCACCTCCACCTCTTTGCTATGGGGCTGTCCTGGGCACTGTACGTGTCCAAAAGCACCCAGGCCACCACCCACTGGATGTCACAGCAACCCCAACACCTCCCCAGCTGTTTCTAGGCATTGCCAAATATGCCTGGGGGCTAAACCTCCCCCGGTTGGGAGCCTCTGCCCTAGACTATGCTGCTTGCAGGCCTGACCCTGGCTGGGGACGTAGGCTGGCTAGAACAGAGTCTGGGGAGATGTGGTCACATGCCCAGGGAGCATTCAGCTCAGCTTGGAAGGTAAAACTGCTGGGAGGCCAGGTCAAAGGCAGCTGAGAGCTGAGCGGGGAGCTGATGGTGGGTGCTGTGCTCGGGCAAGGACTGGTGCAGGTCATCCTCAGGGCGGGCATGGCCTTAGCCTCAGATCTTCTGTGAGCCGCCAGGACCACATCCTCGCTTCTGCAAAGCGCCAGAAAGTCGGCTTATAGCAAGCTGTGTGGCCTTGTGCCCGTCTGTGAAAGGCCACCCAGGCTCACCCTGGTTATGTCTGGTGGGAGCTGGGGTGGCCTCATAGGAAAGGCGGCCATGAATCAGGAGCTGGTGCCGGGCCCGGAGCGTGGGATGTGGCTCTTCCTCGGAACACCCTGCGTTTGTCATCCAGCTGGGCCTGCATGCCTGGCTTCCTCTGTCAAGGCTTTGGCCCTTTTTTTTTACCCTGCCTTCCAGATTTTTTCCAAACTCAAAATGTCTGGACTCCCCCAGCTAGGAAGAAATTGTGACATAGTGAGATTCTCTGTGGTGTCCTTCGCTCACCCTCCCAGCCAGCCCTCTCCTCACTGTGCACCCCATCCTCAGCGGGGCTCTCCCTGATCCCCAACATATTCTCCTCAGGAAAGGTCCTCCCCTTGGGAGCTCAAGCTTACAGCTGCTGCCAGGGTAAAATGGCATGAGGTGAGAGCCCGTGAGCCATCAGCCGGCCCAGAGTTGCCAAATCTAGACGTCCCAGTGGAATTCCCAAACCCCATATATGGTGACTGGGCATCGGTCGGCCCCAGCTGAGTCCCGGGCACCTGGGTTGAGCCGATCCTCGGTACATCATAGAGGCTTTTGGTCATCGGCAAAGTCAAACTTCCATCTTCAAAGGCCTCTCCATGAAGCGAAGAGGCCTGGTCTGCAATTGCAAAGTTGGTGGAGAGAAGGAAAGGAAGGGAGAGGTGAAGCCTGACCATCACATTCCTCTCAAAAGGTGCTCAGATGGAAAATCAGAAGCAGAATCCAGGAGCTTCCAGGAAGCAGGCGGGGATTTTCTCCTCTGGCCAACCCACCTCCCTGGCTGAAGTCCCAGCCCTGCCCCTGACTTGCTGTGTGATCTTGGGCAAGTCCCTTTCCCTCTCTGAACCTCAGGTGCTCATTGGTCAAGTGCAGATAATGAACATCTGTCCTGCTGGCCTCACACAAATGGGCAGCTGCAGGAGAAGCTACTCCTCAAAGAACGGAGCACGCACGCCCCAAGTGTGAGGGACTCTGGGGGTGACGTTGTAGGCAGCATATTTCTGAGGCGCTGGCCCTGATCCCGGCCCAGCAGATTGTCACACTTTCCCAGGCTAAAGCTTGTACAGAGGAAGAGGAAGAAAGCTAATGAGAGAAGATGACATTCGGCACAACCAAGCACATCAGACTCTCCCAAGAGCAGCTTATTTACAGTCCTAAAAACATTCTGTCCAGTCAGTTCCACCTCTAGGATATTAGGATTTTTTAACCCTGTATAAGATCAACTTTACTTTCTACAGTGACGCACTGTGAAGGAGAAAAGTCAGCTCAGTTTAGGATTGGCGGTCATGCCTACTCCACCACCACCAAGGAAAGCAGGGCATGGCGCCCCTCCCTGTGTGCTCAGTCACGGCTCTGAGTGTCCCGAGGCCAGAATCACATCTTCCCATGGCCGCCATTGCTTTGGGAATGAGGCAGAATGAGTGCCTTGGGCCCCCACTGATGGGGGAACCCCCACCAACAACCAGGCTTAGGGAAGCTCAGTGGGAGAAACGGGGTCTCACCAGCTAACGCTTCAACAGCCCACAGCGGGGTGCAGTCTGCACCACGCCTGCCAGTCACCAAGATGACCCAGGAGGGTGGCACCTCTCTGCTTCCACCACCCTCCTCAGGCTCTCACTGTCCCTAGTCGCTTCTCGTCCTCTTCTGAGCGCTAGCAGTTTGCCTTCCTGCACCTACTAGTTTTGTGGGTTGTGCAAGGAGGCAAGGTAGTGGTGGACCGGGAGCAGGGGCCGCCCAGAACGGGAGTGGACCTGGTCCTCAGGAAACCACGCTGGAGTCAGGGACGTGGATACTTTCCTCGGGGAGCTAGAGCACTCAGCACCCACTTTTATCCACTCGCAGCTAAAGTCGAGCTCGTGTCCTGGGGCATTGGCTGTCACCGTGTGGCCGTGGCTTATCTATCCCGCCTCACGGAGCCACTCTGCCCCCTCACGCAGGGCTTCAGCTCCATCCAACAGCTTTCAGTCTGACACCAAAGGCTCTAAAACTCTCTCCAGCCTCGGGGCCTTTGCACAAGTTGTCCCCACCCGACTCAAGTGCTTTTCCTGATCCCCATCTCAATCTAAATTAAACCTCACTGCAATATTTATCACATCCCCCATTGCGCTTAGAAGTTTGCAACTCTTATGTTTATTTGCTTATTTGTTTAATACCCTTGAGCTCCGTGAGGACAGGGACAATATCCCAGCACCAAGTGAGTGCCTGGCACAAAGTAGATACTCAGTGACTTTCTACTGAAGAAATAAAGTGGGATTTACCCCCAGGGAAATGACCCAGACACTGCAAAGGACTGTGGAAGGAGGCCAAGTGCAGGGACACAGCTTGGAGGAATGTCAGAAGGAAGGGACAGTGACAAGAGAATCCTAGAGGGGTTTGGAAGCCCAAAGAGGAATTAGCTTCTTGGTCTTGGATTTAGAGTTTGTTTCTAGAAGATCCCATCATTCTTAAGATCCCATCCTTGGGATCAGCCTGACCCATTTTGTGCTAAGGGCTCGGATGGGGCAAGAAGGTCCTCAGCCCACTCAAAAGCCAAGAATCCTGGCCGGGAGTTAGGTTGTTGAATATTGAACCCAGGGAGGGTTGACATTCAACCCAAGGTGGCTGGCAGATGCTTCGTGGCACAAGGACCTGGTGTGGCTTCCCAGCAACAGACACCCCGAGGACATGAGCTGATGTGTGTCCCCTCCCCATTGTCAGGACGGGATTTTGCTGGGAGCCGTGGGCGCCTATGACTGGAATGGGGCCGTGCTGAAGGAGACCAGTGGCGGGAAGGTCATTCCTCTGCGAGAGTCCTACCTGAAGGAATTCCCTGAGGAGCTCAAGAACCACGGCGCCTATCTAGGTAAGAGCCAGAGCAGAGGGTGTCTGACGGGTGGTGGGCAAGGAGGGGGCCCAGGGGATCCAGAACCCTCCCACTCATGTGATGAGGCACCTGTCTGTGCATATCTATACTGACCAAAGCCCGGGGCAGGGGCCGGTGCCTCTCTAGCCTGGCACCCACCACACCCGAAGCCATGCCCAGCACATCATAGGCTCTCAATAAATAGGTAGAATAAATGACAAGCAATGCACCCAAACCTGAAAAGTGCTTCATGGATGCTTCTAGACTCTAGGTCAGCTGCTGGTGTGTCTTAAAGCTTTCTGCCCTGACTAGGGCTTAAGTGCACAGAGCCTGCTTCCCCAAGGACAAATAAAGTAGAGTAGAAACGTGTACACACCCCCACACTCATAGTACAGCGTTGCTATGAAACCTTCCATAAGCTGAAATGGCCCAAGGAGAAGCAGTGATTGCTGTTAATTTATATGGAAGATGTTGGGGTGCTCCCAGACCCAAAGAAGAGCCTCTCTCAGACTTTTCTGATGCCCCAGGACACAGCTTGCAAACTGTTGCATGAAATAAATTGATGTGAGCACTGGTGCTCACACGGTTCACAGCCCTGGTGTCTTGATACTGAGATGCTGAGTTGTGGTTCCCGGGGAAGGAGCCTGGGGGGGACCCTCACTGCTTGGCATGTGCGCTGCCTCCAGAAGGGCTCACTGCAGACCAAAGGCTGAACACTATTTTCACTTTTCACCTTTTTGTGAAAGCGAAAATCCTCTTCTGATTTCTTTCAGTTAGCGAAAACACATACCAATGCTGGTCTTTCATAAAAGCAAAGTGGCGTAACGGGCACTTTCAAAAACCAGAGGGGAAAAAATGCAGAGAATACCTGTATCATTTTTAAGTATTGACATTCCCAATCAAGGCAGAAGTCGCTGCCCGGTAAGCACTTTGGAAGTGGACATATAAAGATAAGCACAAGTTGCTGACCTGATGGTGATAGGTTCCAGCTGTGAGGCCTTAGCCCGTTGGTCGCAGCTGCCTCCAGTTCCATAAGAACAGTGCCCCTGGCCACCCACACTAAGGACCATCTGTGCCAGCCTGTTCCTTCCTGAAAGGGCTGAGCCAGAGGAAAGACTAGCAGGAGGTGACTGTCCAGGGCCCCCACGGTCTCTGGATCTCTCTGAATTTCTGAACCGAGTTTACCATCTGTGAAGTTGCTCATCACGGATGCCTCCTCACACCCCACTCCTCCGTGAACCTGGGCCAACAAGAGTCGGCAGCATGTGTCCACATGCCCATCTTCTCTCTAATGCTCCATCCCATCCCCCAGTGCCCACTAGCTCTTCAGTCACATGCCCTGCCTAGGACGCTGCCCACCTTGAGGCGACAACAGGATAGAATGCTGAAATCAAGGCTTTCTGGACAATCCAGAGATGTAGGTCCCTAAACTTCCCCAACAGGACCTGGCCCCAAGTCCTGGGTTCTACGTGACTCGACGGTTGTTAAACCCGGACTGCATAGACAGCACAATGGTGAGCAGGCCGCAGCCCCTGCCCTCAAGCTGCTCGCCAGCCAGGGGGGAGAGAGATGGGCCCAGATGCAAATTATAACGCAAGGGAGGTAAGAGCTCAGATACAAGCGCAAATAAGGAGGGAGAGACTGGTCTCCCTGCTGCCTAAGCAAGTGCTCAAGTACTAAAGGTGATGTCAGAAAAACAAAGGTTAGCACCCATTTAACTCAAATCCTCACATGGGCTTGGCACTCTGCCAAAAGTGAGGTCACCAAGAAAGGGGCATACCGCACAGGTACCATGACGTGCTAAGTAACAGAGATATAACCTCAGGGTCCTGGAACCGGGTGAGTGGGGGAAATGCTGTGAGATGCTGTGGTCCAGTGCACTGGCCCACTCTGGCAGCTGCCATGCGGGAGCTGGGGCCTCTACCGGCTCTCCAGGGCAGGGGAAATGGAATAAGCCAAGAAAGTCCAAGCAAAGGAGAGAGGTATAAGAAGCCTAAGGAAAGCCCAGGACACAGGAAGCAGACAGGCGTGGCTGGAGTCCAGGGGAGCTTAGGAAAGGGCAGAGGAAGTGAGGGCAGGCAGGCTGCAGCCGGAAGCCCTGAACACCAGGTTAAGGGGATTGAGCTTTGTCACACTGGCGGGAGGGAGATGGCGAGGGTGTCTGAGTGGGCGCTGGAGGTGGCAGCAGGAAGAATATCCCCACCCCAGTCCAACAGAGCCACCCTCCTCCTCCCAGAAGACCCTGCTTGGGTGAGGCCAGGCTGAAGGAGCTTCATGAGGCCCGTGGTGCTGCTGTAACCAGTCACGGCCTTGGGTAGGGGTCTTGAGGGAGTGCCTTCTCTCTTCCTCCTCCCTCTGCGGCTCTCCAGTGAGGGCAGCATCTAGGATCTCTGGAAGAATCCTCACTACTGCCCCAAGGGAGGTGGAACGGTTGGCTGGGGGTTGGAGGAAGGAGACCAGGAGTCCAGGCACCCCACCTCCACACCGCGGGAGCTGTACGGCCTTCTGTCCTCTTGCCAGGCTCTCGGAGAGGCTGCTCCGGCTCTCAGGATGGCCTTGCCTACTAACCAAAGAACTGCAGGGGAACTGAGGCCACGGCCAGCAGACAGTGGGAAGTAAGAAGTTCTCAATGTTGCTCGGAGCCTTGAGAGTCAGCCCACCCCTGCCCCCAGGACATCGGCCCCCAAGCCCTTCCCACCACTGGGGTCCTTCCTCCTGAGGAAGCCCCAAAGCCCAGGGCCAGCTGACACCTTTTCGGTAGTGCCCCTGAGAGGGCAGCTCAGAAGAAATCATTGTTCCACACCACAAGGCTTATCCCGCCCCACATAGTTTGGTTGCCTAAATGCACAGCCGCCTTGGCCACTCCCAGGCGATATCTTGGCCTTCCTGACCTTTCAAGCTCCATTTCCCAGAACATATCTCCAAGAGTCAAAAATGTGTGTCTGGAATAAGAGCGGTCCACCCTCCTGCACCCATGCCCCTGTAGATGAGTCAGCTCATCTACACACCCTGCAGCCACTCTGGAAGCAACTCTTGGGGCCTGAGTGACCGTGTTACCCACCACTACACACACACACAGACACACACACACACGCACACACGCAAATGTGGCAGAGGAAATATCTGTTCCCCAGAAACAGCCTGGGGATAGCTGATAAGTTCTTATACACATCTAAAAACTGGGATCCGGTATCTGAGATCATCTTGCAGAAAGTGAGACTCAGCTTTATACACCTGGGCTCACTTTCAGAAGATACTGTACATTCACCTCCCCAGTGCTGGGTGTGTACCTCGAGAATCATGGCGATCAGGCAGAGCCATCCCAAGGACACGAATTAGTGGCCTTTCCAAAGAGCCTGGGTATTCTTCCTCTCTTCATGGTGTTACCTGGAACTGCAAGGAGCCTAGGCTCCTTCCTTTGAGTCTGTGGGGCTTTGGGGCTGCAAGGGCCCCTGAGAACCCCGTGTAGATGCCAAGTGCAGCTGCCCTTACATCTGCACAGCCAACACTGTCGTTTTCTATGGCCCACGTAGCAGGAATTCACGGTCATGGAGAGGACATTGGTTGGTCCTGTCCCCAAGAGAGACAATTGGTGGGATCACGCACAAAGCCTCCCATAAGAAATGAAGTGTGGTTATGATTCACCTTCTCCCACCTCCCTGTTCCCTGTATACTCGCTCCAGAGGAGCAGAGGAGGGGATGCATACACTTCAGGTCAGCGATGCCTTGTAGGGGCCCCACCTGGCTTCCTGGATTCCCTACAGCAGGGCATGGGGTGTAGAGAGTCCCCACAGTCTAAACTCCCCTCCTGAGACCTGCCTCTTTCAGGCTGCCCAGCTAAGCCTGGGAATTACTGCCTTACATTTTCACATCTGCATGGCCTGCCCTGCAACTCCCTGCCCTGGCCTCAGGCACAGTTCAGCAGGCGCTGGGCCCTGGCAAGGCCCACTGAGGACAGAGGGGCCCGACACCAGCCTGTTTTCTCCTGCGGCAGGGTACACGGTTACGTCGGTCGTGTTCTCCAGACAGGGGTGGGTGTATGTGGCTGGAGCACCCCGGTTCAACCACACAGGCAAAGCCATCCTGTTCACCATGCACAGCAACCGGAGTCTCACCATCCACCAGGCCCTGCGGGGTGAGCAGGTAACGGAGGGGGAGGCTGGAGGTGGGGGCAGAGGGACATATGAGCAAGGTTGGCCTAGAGGGAACTCTGGAGTTCATCCTTCCCTCTCAGGAGACTGTCCCTAGACCACAAACATCCTTCCTGGTTGGGAGCATATACCTCCTTCATGCCAGCCTTGGAGCTGGACTGTCCTGTCCCCAGAAAGACAGGCCGTGGTCCCTGCTATAGCAAGAGAACCTGGGAGGATTGGTAGAGACCCCATGTGCCGAGCGACAGACAATGTACTGGCCATCAGAATGAAGTCTTGGCTGCAGGCAGATACTTCTATCCTCAGAGACAGACAATGTCTTTAAGCACTTGCAGTTGATTTCTCTCCCATTGGCCAAATCTATAGATAAAAGATTAGGAAAGACAACCAATCACATCAACCATAGAAAAGCTTGTCCTCAAACAATGTGGCTTGTGTTTGGTGAAGTCAGACACAAAGTGAAGTAAACTGGAAAGACCACAGGTTTTACAGTTGAGAAGCTCTAGTTCTGCATATATATGTCTTGTAATCTTAGGTAAAATAATTTCTCTGAACTTCAGTTCGTGCCATAAATAGTGCCTACCACATGGAATGGTTTAAAAGATCCGCTAAGAATGCATATAAGAGTGCTCTATAAAAAAGAGAGAGAGAGAGAACCTGGGAGGATTTGCTTGCCTCTACACAACCTCTTATTTCTGGTGCGCTTGCCTGACCTCTGCCCCCGATTGCCTGCTTCTCTTTGGTCAGGTCTAGACTTTAGGGCTAGAGGCAGCTTCTAGCTGCGGCGGCCGCACCTGGGCTGCCAGGGGCCCTGGGGTTCCTGGAGGCACCGGTGTATTCCACAAGCCACCTTCATGCTGATGCAGGTGGGAGGAAGTGTGCTCCCACCCACAGCAAAGCCCCTGGGCCCACCAAGGCACCAGCTCCTTCCTTTCCCTGGAAAGGTAACAATGCAGGATGGTGCAGCCACGCATGCCACTGCCCCACCTGGGATGTGGTGGGCGACCGGACTGAGAGTCTCGTGTTGCTGAGAGTCTCATGCTGGATGGTCATGAGTACAAACTGAAAAGCTATGATAAGCCATTGTTGGTAAGAAGACCAGAAAACAGGATTCTGAACCAAGTCATTTCAATAGCTGGGAAACACTGTGGTGCTAAGACAGAGCATAGCTTCTCCAGGGCATATGTTGGATTCACGACTGGGCCAAGTTCAGTATCTAGAACTCTTGGGGGACAAGGGGGCTCTCCACATTATGCTCCAGACCTCTGACAACCACAAAACCAGGCCTTAGCCCCCCTGCCTGGAACTTAGCATCCATGGCACCCTGACAGGGAGCTGGGCCGTAACCAGGCCCTTACTGTCATTCCCGGCTTGCCCTTAGCTCTCTGGAGCCTGGGGACAGCCCCGTCTCCTGCCTCTTCTACTGCCTGTGGCCTGTCACCGTGAGGACGAGCTCCTCACTGAGTCTAACCTAAACCCCTCTAGCTGCAGAAAACCATCATCCTACCATTCTTCTTCCTGTCTCAAGGGCACCGGCACACCCAGGGCGCTGCTCTGTCATCCTGCCTGCCCACGCTCTACCCAGGGCCAGATCTTTTGGGAATCCAAGGCTAGACCTTGAGAGCTGGAGGGAATTTGCTGATGAATTTATGACATTTTTACTGCCCAGTTCCCCCTCCAACATCCGTATGAGAAGCCGCAGTGCTGAAGGCAGCTGAATTAAGTGGATTCCAAATCGCTGTGACCCACATAGCTGAGACCACATAGCTGGACCATGTCTCCCTCCCTCCTCCCTTATTTCCTCTTTGTCTACCTCTTAATTACTTCATGTAAGCCCATCGCTTCCCTCCCCACCCCATGGTTATGATTTCCTTTTACTCTCTTCTGTATTTTTCTCTTTCTCCTCAGTCAAAAGCTTTTCATGCTTGAGGATAGACTTCTCCTGAAAACATCGTGAGCCAGGAGGTGGCTGGGGGAGGGAGAAGCATGGCTCGGGTGTCAGACAGACCCAAATCCCAGCCCAGCTGGCCCATGACCAGCCTTCGGAACTTGGGCAAATGACTCAAATTCTGAGCCTCAGTTCCTTCCCTACGAAATAAGGACAGTGATCTCTCCTAAGGCGGCATGAGGCTCACCGGGCCTAGCCAGGACTGTAAAGCATGTCACTCAGGCCTGCCCATGGGAAGGGCTCCTTCCCCTTTCCTAAATGACCCGCTGCCCAGTAGACAGTCACTGAGTACCTCCTGTGTGCCAGGCAGGAGACGCAGACCTGCAGGGGACGTGGCGGGCACCGCTCGCACTCTCATGAGGCACCCATGGAGGAAGCAGGGGCTGCTGGGAGGACTCGGGGCTGAAGGGCATCACAGAGGGACACCATTGCAGGGAGTGGAGTGGGGAAGGGCAGGGACCTGAGAGAATGGTGGCCATTATCTGGGCGGAACGGGGGTAGGGCATACAAAGACAAGGACGTGCAGAGCAAAGCCTGGAGCCCAGCCGGGCCTGAGGCTTTGGGAGAAGAAAAATCACTAGG
Source organism: Smutsia gigantea (assembly GCA_032199065.1). Classification (NCBI taxonomy): domain Eukaryota; kingdom Metazoa; phylum Chordata; class Mammalia; order Pholidota; family Manidae; genus Smutsia; species Smutsia gigantea. Next base: position 240,786 of record JAVSCE010010728.1, on the reverse strand, counting down.
TATGTCAGGAGGGGGTGTGGGAGGCAGAGGTGGGGGACAGAGGCTAGGGAGGGAGGGAGGCAGGTCCAGCAGGGTCACGCTGAAGAGTCTGGACTTTACCCCCCAAAAGCAAGGGAGCAGCACGGTCAGCTGTGAGAGGCCACTCTGGCTGCCCGTGGGGGTGGTGGCAGGGCCAGGCCAGAGGCAGGGGCCCTTGGGAGGTGTCTCACCTGGGGCAGAAGCAGCAGAGGAGGGAAGTAGATGGACTCAGGTGTTTAGCACACACTGGGCAGGACCTGCCGGGAGGCAGTGGGTGGGACAGGTGGAGCGAGGAGCCGTGGAGGACTTCCAGGTGTCTGACCGAGTGGAGGAGGGCCCCTTGCTGAAGCGGGAAGCAGGCACCAAAGTTGGGAGAGGAACAGAGCACCGAAATACTGATAAGAAACCATAATTCACCATGCAAGGTGCCAATCCCCGAGTTATTTGTAACGTTCAAAACTGATATGAGCTAAGTGTCCAACAAATAAGAGAATTGATTAAACACACTTGGCCCATGCATATTTAGAATATTACACTCACCAATGATCATTTTGTAGTAAAATCATACATCACGGAGAAAATGCTCATGATCCAGTGTTTTATTAAAAAATCAGCATATAAATTATATAGTATGATCTCAGATTATAAAAATACGACCATGTATACACACACACCCCAACAAAGCCACACACTTTAGAGAAAACAGAGTAGAAGAAAATACACTAAAATTCTCATGTTCGATGTTTTGACTATGGGAAACTTATTTTCTTCTTTAAGACTTTTTTTTTTTTGCTCATTTTTGGCCATTATAATGTATCACAAACAGAACAAAAGAGCAATCAATAAAATGAAAAAAATAGAAACAAAGAAGGGTGGGGGCTGGAACAGATGAGAGAAGGAGAAAAGAGGGCCCCGTGAGAACAGGGGAGTCTGCTCCATGGGGAGAGGGGGGAGGGCACGAGAATTCCCCGTCAAAGGGTGCCTGCCTGTCTCCCTGCGCCGGCCAGGACGCTCAGCATCACCCCAGCCCCACCGCCCTCTCCCCATCCTGCGCTGCAGATAGGCTCTTACTACGGGAGTGAGATCACCTCGGTGGACATCGATGGCGACGGAGTGACTGATGTCCTGCTGGTGGGCGCGCCCATGTACTTCAGCGAGGGCCGAGAGCGAGGCAGGGTGTACGTCTACAACGTGAAGCAGGTACCGCTGCGTGGGGCTGGGCAGCTTCCCAGGGGCCCCTCACCCCTGCCTGGCTCAGGTCTCCATGAGGGAGACCTGAGTCAGGTGACTAGTGGGGCCAGTACACGCCTGCTGCCAGGCCAGGGAGAACAGGACCCTCCTCCATCAACCTGGCTTAGGTAGCCAGACAGGGGATTCTGGGGAAACACGGTGGGGAGAGGGTACCCCACAAGCGAGCAGGACCCACAGGGCCCTTGCCATTTTCCTGCCCTGGTTTTGCAGAATCGGTTTGTTTATAATGGAACGCTGAAGGATTCCCACAGTTACCAGAATGCCCGATTCGGGTCCTCCATCACCTCGGTTCGGGACCTCAATCAGGATTCCTACAATGACGTGGTGGTAGGAGCCCCTTTGGAGGACAACCACAGGGGAGTCATCTACATCTTTCACGGTTTCCAAGGCAATATCCTAAAGACACCGAAGCAGGTAACGCTCCACGCAGCCCGTGGCTGGAGCTAGGCCTAGGAGTCCTGGTAGCTCGCGCTTACTCATATAGCCCAGGATTCTCTTCCATGTCCTCGGACAGGAAAGGATTCTGATAGGTGCTAGCTCCACTTGCCTCCAGTCATAATTTTGAAAATGATTGCATTTGTCTTGAGGACCTCCCCATCACCCCTGTGGGCCCCCTCTCCCTGCTTAACTTCATCTCCCTAACAACGAAACCCCGGGGACCCGAACCTCACACCCCCTCCACGTGCACCCTCCTATTCGAGCTTGCTCTCCTCTGCAAAGGCTTCATGCTAGACACCTTGCTCACCTCAAAAGTGACCCGTCCCAGGTCCCGTCCCTTTAGGCTCATCACTTTTGCCTACGCATCTCATTGGTAAGATGGCGTAATATATACCATAGTGAGAGACACTGATGGGCTACTTGCCAGGTAACATTACACTTGACGGGAAACTCTTTGAAGACACAGTGTCTCAAGCCAAAAGAATGGCGGCATACAGGCAGGAATTTCAGGTGCCAACATAGACCAGGAGAGGACATTGCCAGGGAGGCTTTCTGCTGCTTTCAAACAGGCTCTCCCCAGGCTCCCAACTGTACCTACACTGAGGGTCGCCCTGCCTGTCCTGTGCTCACAGCACCACGCCCTGCTCTTCCTTCCCACGGCCCGCAGAGAATCGCCGCCTCGGAGCTGGCTCCCGGCCTCCAGTACTTCGGTTGCAGCGTCCATGGGCAATTGGATCTTAATGAGGATGGGCTCGTCGACCTGGCGGTGGGCGCCCTCGGCAGCGCTGTGATTCTGTGGTTGGTGTCCCACTCTTCTTGACTTGTGCCCTCCTGAGGGTCACAGTGGAGACAGGGTTTACCAGATATCCTTCGGGATCTTTGTCCCCTGTCTTCATTCATCGTCCGCAAAACCCACGCTGCTCTTATCCCATCGTGATTACAAACTTCCTTTTTATGGAATCACTGTAAGTTATTCCAAAGTCCAAATCCCTCTTCTCGGCGGAGTTCTAAGATCATAGAGCAATTTAATGTCAGAAAGCCCCCTCGTAAATGTGCATCTCCTTGGCGGCCTGAATGGCGTAGTGTCGGGTGGGTGGGTGTGGAATCACTAGAACAGCGGGCGGTTCTGTACTTTGGCAGCACACTGGAATCACCTGTGGGGCTTTAACACCTTGCTCTTCCATATGTGGTCCGTAAGCGGCGTCCGCACCGTCCAAGGGCTTGCTAGAAATGCAGCAGAATCTGTATTTCCGTAGATCCCCAGGAGATGGGCAAATGTTTTAAAATCTGAAAAGCTGCTTTAAAGACAAGGTGATGTTGGTTCTGATTTGATTTGACCTGCAGGGCAACTTGGGCAACAGGATTTTTAAAAGCTTTCCAGATCATTCTAATGTCCATCCAGGCTTGGGAACCACTGCTCTAACAGTGATGAGGAGGCTGAAGGAAGTCAGCGTGCTCTGCAGCAAGTACAGCCCCAGGAGAATGAGGAAGGGCCGTCTCAGGGCCTGCAACGCCGCTGGGCCTCCCCTTAACCCACCCGTGCACCTTTTGCCCAGTCCTTTAACCTCTGGAGCCCCTTTCGGCCCCCACCCTGCCTCACAGTGATGGCTTTGCAGGTTCCATTCCCATCTGGCTCCCCGGGTCACCATGGGCAGCCTTGTGTCCTGCCCACCCCAGCTACTCGCCCCTCTGCTCCAGGTCCCGTCCTGTGATTCAGATCAATGCCAGCCTCCACTTTGAGCCATCCAAGATCAACATCTTCCACCGGGATTGCAAACGCAGCGGCAGAGACGCCACCTGCCTGGCCGCCTTCCTCTGCTTCACGCCTGTCTTCCTGGCACCCCATTTCCAACTGGGGACAGTTGGTAAACCAGGCCCCTCCCCAGTCCCCCAGTTCCAGTCTTCCCTGAGGACTTTGCTGTTGCTCTGTTTCAGAACCCGGGCTTGCACTGAAATGGGTTTTAAGTGCCAGATCACACCCAGAGCCGCCTCTGAAGACTGCTAGGTGCCCATCAGTGCTGTAATTCCAAGGGGCACAGACGGAATATCATACCAGGATGTGGGGGGCAGTAAGCAGCAGTGACTAATGACGGAGAGGCCAGGGAACAGGAAATAGTCGGGTGTGGAGTTTGGATCAGAACAGGAGACTGGAAGCAGTGGAGCAACCTGGGGTGTGGAAGCCATGAAGTCTGGGTGCAGAGGAAGAGTCAGACCCAGAAGGGGGAGCAGAAAAGCAGGGGCTCAGGCAGATGAAGACCCCGACGGTGGTGGTCAGTGCTCAGAGTGGGTGTGAGTCTGCGGCAGGGCAGTTTCCTTCTGAGGGTCCTTCACTTCCAGCCAGGTGTCTGACCCCTTCCCAGAGCAGCCCTGGGCCCAGGCAGCCCCAGGAAGTGACAGCTGCAAGCTCCAGGACCAGGTGGGGCTCATGCAGGAAACTGGGACTTGAGGGAGCTTCTCAGCCCAGGAGCAGGACAAACCAGAGGGATGGGGGCCGGGGCCTGGGGGAACAAAGGCAGGCCTAGGGGCTGCACTCTTCTTCCCGTTTCTGTCTATGAAAGGGGAAGATTCTAGAAGCTGGTGCTCCCAGAGAGCTAGCTAGGGTACAGGCAAAGAGACTGAGCCTTTCCAGGGTTTAGCAGATCAGTCTAGTCAAAAGGGAGGAGGCTGCAGGCCTTAAAACCCAGAGCAGAGTCTTAGGTTTGAGGAGCTGGCAGGCAGAGCCTGGCCAGAGCTCCCCAGTGTGGTAGCACTGGCCCCTGCAGAGCTCTGACCCAGACCTCACGGGGTCCCTGAGCAGACGGTAAGGCCCAGAAAGGTGCAGGCAGAGAGGCAGAGGAGTGTTGGTTCCAGGAGGGGCTCAGTGGAGGCATTGCCCTGACCCCTCATCCTCACTTGTATCACGTTTGTTTCTCCTCCGTTTCTTCCTTTTTCTCTTTCACTTTGTCTCTTCATCATGTCTCCTCCTTCTGTCTCTCTCTTCTCTTTAGCGCCTTCCTTTCCCCTTTCTGACTGTATCTGCATAGGAACTTTCCACCCATACTGGGCCTCATGAGGAGAGAGAGCTGCTCTTCCCTGGCCAGCCTGGAGGGCTTCCTGAAGGAAGCTGACTTTCCAGAGGCTATTTTAAAAGAGAGGCAAACAGTTTTGGGTGGAAATGTGGCTCCACCTTCATCTTGCCCTCTTCCTCCTCTAGGCATCAGGTACAACGCCACCATGGATGAGAGGCGGTACACGCCACGGGCACACCTGGATGAGGGCGGGGACCGATACACCAAGAGGGCTGTCCTGCTCTCCTCCAGCCACGAACACTGTGAGCGCCTCAACTTCCACGTCCTGGTGAGCTTGAAAGCATGGCCCTCTGGGCCGGTAGCATCCCTATCACCTGGGAACCTCCTAGAAATGCATGTTTTCAAGCTGCATCCCAGACTCACTGAATCAGAAACTCTGGGAGGTGGGACTTAGCGCCGGTGTTTTACTAGGCCCCCCTGGGAGTCCAATGCAAGCTCAAGGTTGAGAGCCACTGTCTTAATACAAAGGAGCCACTCAGGCCAGGATTTGGGGCCCATGAGGGAGGTTTTAGGTGTTCTTAAGAATCCCCTTCTTTGCCATGTATACATGGACCAGCCTCAGCCACCCCCTACTAGGTTCACATGTTTGTCCATTCAATGATTCAACACGTTTGTAAAGCCTTTGTCACAGTGCCAGGAATGAGGCTCCTGAGGGAGGAAGACAGACACAGTGCAATAGTTCAAATGCCGTGTGAGGAGTGGGAGTGACAGGTCTGGACGGAGTGTGCGGATGGGGTAAGGGGCGGGTGGCCAGTGCTACCTCGCTCCCTGGAGGCTGAGGTGCTGGGGGGATAGGTGCCCGGCCTTGGAGGACAAGCAGGCGCTTGGTGAAACACCCAGGTGGCTGGGTTGACATGTGCAGAGCCAGAGGCCCCTTCCCACGAGGCGCATTCCTCAGCTGCAGACCCCGCTGGGAACCTCCATCCGCCCCAGGCAGCTCCTCTCTCCAGGACTCACCCTGCTTAGAGCAGCACACACTGTCTCAGGGGTCCTGGCCCAGAAACGGATGGCCCCCGGCCCTCACCCGGTCTTTATCCCCTCCCACACAGGACACCGCTGACTATGTGAAGCCAGTGACCTTCTCAGTTGAGTATTCCCTGGAGGACCCCGACCACGGCCCCATGCTGGACGACGGCTGGCCCACCACCCTCAGAGTTTCGGTAGGCCCCGGCCTGCAGGGCCCGCCACTCCAGCACGTACTGCACCCCCCACCCCGTCCTCCCAGAAGGGCAGACCCCGAGTGTGCCTGGGACGGAGGAGCTCCTCCCACCATGCCTTCCCACCTCCTGCCCAGCACACCCACAGCATGGCCCTTCTCTCCTCCCCTGTGACCCGTGCCGAACCGTATGTGGAGGTCAAGGATCAGGCCTTCCCCTGTCCGAGGTTCCCCCGTATCCCAGCGTAGGGTGAGCACTGAGTGGATCCTGGTGACTCACAGACCCAGAAGGGACCTTAGATCTCAGTCACCTTCCTCAACCGCCCTCGTCATTTGCCCATTGGTCTGTGGCTTGTTGAATGACTGACTGATTAACAGAGAAGCCTCCAGGCTTCTCCTAAATATCCAAAAATAAGGGGGTTTTCTTCCTCATTGGCTGTGGTCCCACCCCATCCCCCAAGCACATTTTTATAACCCCTGGCTCTAGGGACATCAGGACTTTCTGGTACCCGACACTCCGATGCTCCCTGCATCTGCGACACCATGTAAAACCCACGCAGAGAAAGCTGCACCCAATTATCAGCTCTGTCCAAACTGTGCTGAAGAGTGGGGAAAATCTGTAAGATGGAATATCTAATACCTAAACCCTGAGGATTTAGGATACAACTTTAAAATACACCACAATGCTTTTAAGACCATGACCTGTGAGGTCCAGTCTCTGAGAACAACATAGAATCCTGCCAGAAAACAACAATCCCATGGTTAGGTTCTGACTTATATTCCTCCAGCACAAAAGGACTGGATAGTCAACAGCAGTCCTTCTGAAAACCCCCTCTGCCCTCAGTCACTCCCGCCCTCACCCTCAGCTCCTCCAGGAAACCCCTCCCAGACCCCCCAAACTCCACTGCCCAGCCCCTGACCTTCACACCTTCCCTCTTTTCTCTGGATTCTGGGTCACAAATGGGTAAGAGAGGCTGTCTTATGAGGCTCAAGAGAAGGGGAAGAAGGGACTGGCCGAGCTGGAATCCCCATTAGTGAGCCAGGACAGGAGAAAAGCTGGGTGCGCTAGTCATTAATATTTTTTCCCCATCACAGTAATTTAGAAAACTGCTGCAGCAAGTGAATGAGGATGTGGCACTCATTATCCACGCACACTGAAGTCCATGACGAGCTTAACACTCCGCATGCTCTCTGCCCGGACACACATGATGTCAGATAGCACGGTGGTGGTAGGGGTCCTAGGCCAGGTGGAAGATGGGAGTGAGCTCAGGGGAAATATCACCAAGCAATCAGTGATAGGATGGGGGGCTTCCTGGAGGAGGCAGCTTTTGGTTGGCCCCTAAAGGATAGACAGCATTCAGCCACAGAGATGGGGAGGCTGTGTCTTGATTCCAGGATTGCTGACCAAGGTACGGAAGTGGGAAAAGGCAGGGGGAAGGGATGTGTAAAGAAAAGGTGAGAAACTGAGCTGAAAAAGACAGTCTAGGGCATAATGTTGAGGGCTTTGAATAGCAGCTAAATTCCTAAAAATTGCATTAATCTGGGCTTTTATCTCTCAGCAGGTTAGAAACATCCTTCAGCGTCACTCCTTTACAGATCGTTATTTACCACCTACTCGGTGCCCGGCACTGTCCTAGGGCAGCAGTATGTCACTTCTTAGCAGGATGCGCTGTTCCGTATATAATTGAGCGTAACAGCGGCTATCACATTAAATTAACTCTTTTAATCATCTGGATAGAAATTTTTCTGAGGATTATGAGATAGTTTTCACATTTCTTAAACAGTATGCTGGACAGGGGTGGGGGGGGCGGTTTTGGAGACTTGCAATCAGCAGCATGGACACGGGGCTAGCTCACAGCAAAGCCCTCAAGGGCTACCGACATGTCTTAGACTATGTCCCTTCACGGAACCACCTCTCTTGGCCCTGCTTTATGTGGCTCTGCTGCCTTCTTTGCTGGCTGCTGTGTGCCGGCTTCCAGCTGCCATCCACCATGTGATGGGAAGCTGAGGGGCATGCTGGAAAGAAGCATGTCTAAAATACAAGCACATGGATGAGTGAGGCTGGGGGCTCAGTTTTAAGAAAAACTGATGAATGTCAGAAATGCGTGGCCTTTGTGACACCTGCCTCCCTTCCCCTGGGGTTGGGCTGTGCTCTCAGTAGGGACAGTTGCTACCAAGCTCCAGACTTGTATACCCAACTGCCTGCTGAGCGTTTTGCGTCAGGCTTGGCTATAGGCACTTCGAACTCAACATGCCCCAAAAGTGTATTCAGCAGTAACCTCGCCATGTATAAGTGAATGGTGCGGCCATCCTTCCAGACGCTAACAAAGAAACTTGGCCAACATCCTGGACCCTTTGCTCCGTTAACCCTGACACACCCCAGGCCCATTGATCCCACCTCTCAGGTTCTTATCCTGTTCTCTCCATACCCACTCCCACACCAACACCATCATTGCTCTTGCATGAACGTTGCAGCAGCCTCCTCGGTGGGCTCCTTGACTCCAGCCTTGAGTCTTCCAGTTCATAGCAGCCAGAAGGAGCCTTCAATATCTGGGTTGAAGTATGCCTAAAGCATATTTGAAATGTCTAAAACAGTCAGTGAGTCCTGTCAGTTACAAGGCATAACCTCAAGGCTCTGTAAGAACTGTCCTCACCCATCTCTCCATGTCCTCCGCCCCTTACCCATCATTTCCCAAGCTCATCATGCTGCTTCATGCCTCAGGACCTTTGCACAGGCTCATCCTCCCTCCCACACTTCCTCTCCTTCTGGTTCATCCAGCTAACTTGGTTGTCCTTCAGAACTCTGACCTACTGTCACTTCCCTGAAGCCTTTTCTTACTGTCTACAGGCCAAAATAACTGTTTCCTCCTTTCTGCCTCTTCGAGTCCTCATAGATTTCTTTTTCATTTTTTATACATTTCACACTATAATTGTTCACACACCAATCTTCCCCAAGAGCTGAGAGCAGAAGCTGCCTCTTCCTCATCCCATATCCCTGGTACCAACGACTTTGCCCCCCCCCACACAGCAGATGATCAACGAATGTTGGCTGGAACTGCTCTGCTAGGTAAATGGGAATTGTGTGCTGTCAGCTCAGTCAAGAACTAAAAGGGACCCAAGACGAGTTGAGTTTCGAGCCACGTTTTAAAGAAGGGAACGTCTATGCACACGTGTGAGAAAAGGCAGTGCGGTATCTGTGAAAAGGGCAGAGAAGACAAAGCCCGCGTCTAGCATGGTTGAGCAAGGAGCTGGTGCGCTGTGCGCGTGGCAGCAAAGTCCTGCAGCTGAGAAGGACGGGAGGCCGTGGGCCCCTCTCCAGCCACCCACTCCCGGCTCTCCCCGGCCCAGGTGCCCTTCTGGAATGGCTGCAGTGAGGACGAGCACTGTGTCCCCGACCTCCTGCTGGATGCCCGCAGTGACCTGCCCACAGCCATGTGAGTTGGTGCCTTCCTGCTCCCACCCTGACTCCTTTTCCTTCCCTGCTGGTGGATCTGAGGTTCCCAGGGCCCTGGATTATTTCCTGAACATCCTCCTCATAGGCAGTGTGGATCAGACACTGAACTTGAAGCCTGAGTCTAGCCCAGGCTCTGTCTCTAACTCCTGTGTGACCTCAGGCAAGTCCCTTCCCTCTCTGGGCCTCTGGTACCTGCTGTGTAAAATGAACACGACTAGGCTGATCCAACTTCCTCAAACTTTGTTTAGAAAAAGGAATCCTCTCCTTGGAGCTCATACTGCAAAACAGATAAAAGGTGGAGACCAGGGGCCTGCAGTTCGGGATGCTCATTCTCCAGCCCCCTGACTAGGTGAACGTTAAGGTCCACTGACTGTCCACTTGAGCTCAATACAAAGGAAACTAGCAGAAGAGGAGCAGGGTGCCCACAATCCCCTGGAGGAAACAAACTAGCCCACAAGGAAAAATAATGAGCGATGTCCTATTTTAAACTTACATATTTTCAATTTATGCTCAACTTTCACCCAACTATGAGATGATTTAGATAGAAGACATATATACCATAACATATACAGTAAATAGAAATAGCACATCCAAACCTTGTGGAAGGATTAAGAAGCAAATATTATAACCACCTAGGCTAATAATAGGGATTGCCTCTACATTTAGCCGTGAGCTTCCTGGCAGCCAAAGCCAAAAGGGGAATATGCAGAGTACAAAAGTGATGCATGAGTAGTGAGGTCTCCGCCTGCATTGCCATTCCATCCGCCTGATCCCCAGTGGTCTCTTTCCTGCAGGGAGTACTGCCAGAGGGTGCTGAGGAAGCCTGTGCAGGACTGCTCCACATACACGCTGTCCTTTGACACCACGGTTTTCATCATAGAGAGCACGCGCCGGCGGGTGGCGGTGGAGGCCATGCTGGAGAACAGGGGCGAGAACGCCTATAGCACAGTCCTAAATATTTCACAGTCAACAAATCTGCAGTTTGCCAGCTTGATCCAGAAGGTAAGAGCTGGGCAACCTACCCAGTCTGCCCGAGGTGAAGGGCAGAAGTTGGAGAGGAGGGGTCCAGACAGGGAGCCGGGCTGACTGCACATTAGAAGCACCTGGGAACCTGAAAATACCCGTGTCCAGACTTCTTCCAGAGATTCTAGTGCTCTGGTCTGAGGTGGGGCCTGGCCCAGTGTGCTTTTCAAGCTGCCCGGGTGAGTTCCGTGTGCGGCCACGGCTGAGAGCCACCAGCCGAGGGGAGTCAGCCTGTCAGGAGCATGAGAAGGAATGTCCATCAGCCCGTGTTCCTGGCCTTCGTTAGGGGCGCATGTACACACCCCCCCCACGTGTGAGCACACCAGTGCACACGCACCCTCTGCATCCTCCAGGCTTCCTCGAAAGGCTCCTTCTGTCAGATCTGGTTACCCCCACTTTAAGACTTACCATCATTCCCACTTGCTTTCACCACAAATTCCAAACTCCTTATTGTGGCATTCAAGGCCTGTCCCTGCTTCTCCACCTACCACCTGCCACTTCCCTTACCCTCACTCCCCACACCCACAGTCCCACTGGCCACCCTGTCCCCCAGCACACCTGCTCTTCACACCGAGGCACTGCCCACCACCGCCCCCTGCCTGGGACACCCCCTCCTGTTCCTTCACAATTACCATTTGCAGAGGAGGAAACTGAGACATAGAGAGGGGTGAAGTGGCCTGAAAAGGAGCAGCCAGCCAGTAAGCGGCAGAGAATCCGCCCAGCAGTGGGCTCCAGGGCCCACATTTCATGGCAGAGCACAGTCCCCGGCTCATGCTCTCTGGGGTGCCTTCCCCAAGCCCCAGAAGGCCACACAAGGCCCTCCAGCCCCGCACAGCCCTCTGGCACCACGCTGTGTATGCTCTGAGGAAGTTTTCAGTGTCTGATGCTGCCCTGTCGTGACCCCGAACTCCCAGAGTGCAACGGCACGTGTGAGTCCCTCAAGACATCTTCATGAGCAGACCTAGGGCATTGTTGTCATGTATGGCTGCAGGAGGATCCCAGGTCCCCTCAGACAGTCTCTGTCCTCATGGATCTCAGAGTGCCAAAATGGAGCGCAGAGCGCAGGGCAGGGCGGGTGTGGGGCCCTTCTGTGCTCACCTCCTCCACAGAACCACCATTGTCAGTCCCTCTGTCAGGTCCTCTCTGCGGTCCTGAGTGAAGGGGGTCAGCTCATCTGGAGATCTTTGAGGTCTTCTCCTGCCCAGAGATGCTGTGTCTGCCTGGGTTTTAAGTATTTAGGAGAAATTGAGCCCCAAAACTGGGTCCCCTTTTCACTGCTTCTCTGGCTCAGACTTTAAAATCTTGTGCCTGTTCATAACCCTAGGGAGGAATTGTGGCTCTGTTTCTGTAGCAAAGAAGGGCTTTGGGAATGGAGGGGAGGCAAAAAGGAGCGACGAACGTGTTCTGTAAAGTGCTGTGTCCACACCCATGATAGGTGGTGTGTAGGGCTAACTTGCAACCTGCCCCTTCACAGTATGCTACCTGTGCACCCCCAAGCCAGGAGATGCTCGCAGCTGGAGATCAGCTCCTCTCCAGTCTCCTTTCCACTCCCCCCAAATCCGGCCAAGTAAAACACTAGTGGAAAAAGCAGCCCTTTCTGCCAAATACAAACATACTTTGTGCATACACACGCAAAACATGCAAACCTACATATACATCCAGGAAAACACACATGCTCCATATACATGCAACCAGGCACATGCACACCCATGCAGACCACCACCCACAGTGTCTACACAGACGTGCCTCTACATCCACACATCCATATGCATGCCCAAAGATGTACACAGGTATGTGTCCCCAGGGTGCCCACCCAGGCAGAGCCCACAGCAGGCACAAATAATCATCAGAACAACAGGGGCCATGTACGGAGGGCTCACCTCCGCACTGCATTCATACGCACTGCATCACTTAATCCTCATGACCATGAGATGAGGTAGGTACTATCGTCCCCATTTAACAGAGGAACAAAATTAATCCGAAGCAAATGAGTCCAAGGTCCGCCCAGCAGCATCAAGGTGCCAGTCCCTTCCTCAGGACCTGCGAGGAGGGCACACTGGGCTAGCCCAGCCGGTCCCCACCCCAGGTAGACCGAGGAGCCTGGTGGTGTTTCTCCCTTAAACTGCCAGCCTTTCCTCAATGGCCGGCGCCAGTGCGTGAGCAGCTGTGGAGTGCCCTGAACCAGGCGTGGGAGGGTTTGAAGGGGGCGGAGCCCCAGAGAAAGAGAAAAGAGAAGGAAGCCCCGCCTGCAAGTCTGATGGAGGCTCCCGAGGAGCTCCTGGTGGAGGGGCGGCCGCTGGCCCTGCCCTGGAGGGAGGCGAAAGAGAGCCTCAGCAAAGTCCCCCGCCGGCCTCCGCCAGGAGGTCAGTCCACAGGCTGCTCCCTGTTATTCCGGGTCACAAAGTCAGGCGGGGCCCAAAAACCTCATTTCATGACTCAAAGAGATCCCTTCCGAGCCCTCTGATGGGAAGATGCACAGTCCGCCAAAGGGCTGCAAAGCCAGAGGGCGGCAGAGCAGCCAGAGACGGGAAAGCCTTCCATCCCAGCTCTGCACCACATTCTAGGGGTCTGCCTGGCTCCTGGCCGCCTGTGAGGCAGACGACGAGGCCTGCACCCCGGGGCTGCTGCAGAGGGGGCAACCGGAGCCACAAGGCATACACTGCCTACTCTCGGCACCCCTTGCCCCCGGCAGCGGGCCCGCCATGCTTCCAACACCCGAACCAAGCCCCACCCAAGCCTCTGGGGCCCCGGGGTCCCAGCTCCCAAGGGCCTGTGCGGCAACCTCAGCTTTCTGGGGGAGGAGGGGGGCCTCCAGACCTGGGTCTCAGCCCCGCTAACCAAGGCCCACCTGCTCCCATCCGCCCCCAGGACGACTCAGACGGCAGCATCGAGTGCGTGAACGAGGAGAGGAAACTCCACAGGAAAGTCTGCAACGTCAGCTACCCCTTCTTCCGGGCCAAGGCCAAGGTTGAAGCTGAGGGCAGCGTGGGGTGGGACCAGGGTGGGTACTGGGAGTGAACCCAGAGGACAGCAGGAGAGGGATGAGAGGACGGAGGGTGGCTTTAAAGTATGTTTGGTTTTTCTTTCAGAATATGGCATTCAGATGACTGTCCCCAAGGCTGGCAGTCACCCCCCAGGGCTGGCAGCCCCATCCCATGAGCACCCAGGCCCCTTCCCCTCTGGGGAAACCTGTCCTCTCCCCTCACCACTCTCCCACCACTGCTTGGCCCGTTATCCCACTGTCCTTTCTGGCAAGTGTTTTCAACCAGCCACTGTCATGATGCTATGCTAGGGAGAGACGGGGAACACCTTGAACATTCTTAAACACCTGCCATATGCTTAAAAGTGCATGTGAGGGAGTGTAGGGTATGTGAAGGGAGAAAACAGTTGGCCAAGAAAGGGTGGTAAACTCCAGATTGTGGGGCATTTGCCCATCACCCCTGGGGGGTGGGCAGCCACTGAAGTTTCTCAAGCAAGAGAAGACCTAACTGAGGTCAGGCTGCTTGCAGGAATCACAGAGAGGGGAGCCTGAGGCAGGTGCCAGCCAGAGAGAAGCAGGGTCTGTAAGGCTGGGGCGGGGGAGCACCTGGGGAAGGGGATTCAAGCTCCTTGCGAGAGCCTCCCCCAGGGGACACAGCGCATTGTTGGCAGAGGTGCTACCAAACCCAGGAGCTCTAGAGCGAAGACCTAGAGGGGCAGCACAGGGCACGCGCTTCCCCACCCCACCTGCAGCTGCTGCCCGGGAAAATGGGGCCCAGATCTCCTTGGGAAACCCCCTGAGGGCCAGCCCTGGAAATGCATAAGGGGTCTGTGCAAATGCCCCAGTGGCCGGGAGTGGGGCGTGTGGGACGCCGGAGGCAGCCCAGAGAGTCAGCTGTCCTAGGGCCATAGTCAAGGGACCCAGGTCCTGCTCCTGGGCCAACGCTAGGGAAGCGCCAGAGCCAGGCCAGCAGAGTGGCCAGGGGCTGCTGGACACAGCACCAGAGCCCATATCCACCTGCCAGGTGGCCCAAGGCAACCCTCACCCTTCCCCTGGCCCCAGCCCCCACCACAAGCAGAGCGAGCATTGGAGGAGGTGGGCTTACCACTGGCCGCTGACTCCCGCAGCCTGTGGGGTGTGGTGACGGCCATGGCCCCCTTCCCACCATCAAGCCCCCCAGCTAGAAATTCCTGCAGCACAAGGGGCTAAAGTTGGACTTGCTGCCTTCTTCATGCCTTTCGTTAAAAACAAAAAAGGAGAGGGAGAGAAGGGCCAGCCCCACAGCCAAGACACCCCATCAGAGTTGTTGTCCCCTCCGACTGCGTCCATCTCAGCAGCACCCAAGTTCGGCTCAGTGGCTCCAGCACCTGAGCCTCCCTACCCCGCCCACTGCCAGCTGGCAGGGTCCACCCGAGCAGGCACGGGCTGGGAGGGGTGAGCCAGCTCGGGTCCAGACAAGCCACTCTAGCTCCAGTGACTTCTTCCTTGCAGGTGGCTTTTCGTCTAGATTTCGAGTTCAGCAAATCCGTCTTCCTGCACTACCTGGAGATCCGTCTTACTGCGGGCAGGTCAGGACCTCAAGCTCCTCCCTCCCAGCTCACGCATCCGGGTCCTCTTCTGCTGCTGGGAGCTGCGCCTCCCCACCCAATCCCCCACCGAGCCCTGTGCCACACTGTCCCTATCTGGGAGGCCCTGGGGACTGTCCCTAATTGTGGGCCAAACTGCTGCCATCATCCTTCATTCTCGGGCAGCTGGGATATACATAATGCCGCCCTTACCTTTACATAGCACTTTACAGAACACTGTACATACAATATCTCATCATTCCTCACAGCAGACCCTTAAAATAGGCAAAGCAGGGGCTATTCCCCCTGCCTCCCAAGTTACAGGCAAGAAAAAAAAGGCTCAGAGAGGTTGAGTGCATTTCCCAACACACAGCATGTAAACAGTAATACAACTGAGACCTGGGCACTGGTTGTCCTACTCCTTATCCGTGCTCTTTCTGTCATGTTATCCTCTCTCCCTTCAGAAATTTTTCCACTTTTAAAAGCCCTCCCTTATTCTGTACAGGTCTGTCTGTCTTTCCGTCTCCCAGCCCTCCTGAGGAACCTTCCTATAGGTTAACACCATGAGTCACCCCTAGTCAGTAGTAAACACACTGGAGGTTGGCAGGGCCTCTGGCTATTCCGGAGCCTTGTAAGCCCTCCTGAGAACTTCTCCACACTGAGAAATAAATCCCGCAGGCCCCTGGAACACCAGCATTCCAACACATGGGCACACACATGTCAGTGGTCCAGGGAGCGCTGGGGATCATCCCGGCTATAAACAAATTGTGTATTTTGGTGAAATTCTCATTTGAACTTGACATGGGACAAGGTTTGTAAGATGCACTGATATCTTAAGGCCTCCCCACGCTCTTCCCTGCCCCCAGAAGACACAATCAGTCCTCTTCTCACGATTAAATGAATGCACTTGCATGTCATGCCTCTGACCCCAGCGGGTGAGTTAGGCGTGTCCAGAGGGGGACGCTGGGGTGTCGGTGCCTGTCCGGTATCCCTTTTCTAACTAAACACCTATCTTGGATAAGTCTTCCAAAGGAAATAAAACTCAGTGTGTGTAACGAGCAGATATCATGTATTTGTAGGTCTAAAATGATTTGCCCGTAGCAGGGCATAGTCTCAGATACAAATGGAAGCATATTTGACAAACCTCCCCCCAATGTCTCTCCAGCCTTTTCCAGGCAGCAGAGAACCCTGAGCCAACCTGTGGGAGCTGCCTCGCCCCTGGTCAGCTCAGGAGGGGCGTTCAGGGTCAAATAAACTCTGCTACTGCGAACTCCTCACTGACCCTCCCTGCCCTGGGGCACAGCCGCAGTCCTTCTCCCATGGGCGCCATCTGCCTTTGGGCCCCCAGCACAGGACTGCCATCTGCGGAGGAGGAGGCTAGTGGAGGACACACAGGCAGTCAGTGGCTGAGCCAGCCCCATCCTCCCCTCCGATGCCCCAAAAAGGCCCCAGGGAAGCTCATGTCACTCCTGAGCAGTTCCCTGGCCCCTCCCCTTCCAAGCAGACACCTCAGGCCCCCCTGCGGCTGTTCCAGAAGAGCCAGGATGCCCCCTGTTAGTCTGGCCTGGGGCCCTCCTACTGCAGGGGCCGGACGAGCCCTCTGAGCAGGGTGGGGGGTGCGCGGGCCCCTCCTGACCACTGCCTGGTTCTTCCCTCAGTGACAGTGACGAGGAGGAGAGCACCAAGGGGGACAACACGGCCCTCCTGCGCTTCCACCTCAAGTATGAGGCTGACGTCCTCTTCACCAGGTGGGCCGCGGCCCTGGGACCCCTGGGGGGGAGACATGGGAGGAGTGATGCCTCAGTGAGATGGGCACCTTCTCGGGCCCCACCAGGGCTGGAGATCCCAGTGGCCACGTCCCGGTGCTGAGGGCACGTGACATAGAGCCAAGTGTGTCCCTGAGGGGTCAGGGTGCAGCCCCCTGACCGTGGTGGGGAAGTGGTGTCAAACAGGGAGCTCCCAGCAGGCCGAAGAGGGAGAGCCGGACACCCAGACGCATCCACCCCAGGTCCAGGCAATCAGTGGGGGTCTGGTCCAGAGAGAATTTTAGAATAATAATAATGACCTACTGAAAGTCCATCTGCTTTTCATTACCACCTTGCACCAGCAACTCTAAACTGAGTCAGTGAGAAGCTGCTCCTCCGCACCGGGCAGGCTGTTGCCAGCGTCCACTCCCCTTGGTGTGCCACTGGCCCCCCATGTGTCCTCTAAGAGCTCCCAGGCAGTTGGAAAAGTCAGGAGGTAACAGCAAACACACAGAAAGAAAGTTCAGGCCCTCCATGGCCACCGCTGGAGACTGGAATGGTGCACAGTGGGCAGATTCATGCTCGAAAGAGGCCATGCCCTGGGCAGAAGGTAGGGCCGGGCTGTCAAAGAACTGCGTCTTGTGGTTCCTGCCCACCCCGCACATGAGGCAGACGCTGATGACTGATCTCCGCGTCCATGCCAGCTGAGCCTCAGAATCCTCCCCAGCACAGCACTCCCAATGGACTCAAGAGGAAACCTATTTCTTGTGGTCTAGTGGGAGACAGGCCCATGCCCACACCCTCTTTCATCCACTTATCCATCGAGCCAAGGCTGACTGCGCTCATGCGCCCTGTCCTCTGTCCCTGCAGGAGCAGCAGTCTGAGCCACTACGAGGTGAAGCCCCGGAGCTCCCTGGAGAGGTATGACGGCACTGGGCCTCCCTTCAACTGCGTTTTCAAGGTAAGGCCGGGCAGAGAGTAAAGGACACAGCTGAGACCCCCGCATTCGGGAGGGGAGGCATCTGGAATCATTACTAGTGCCTGGGGTTCAGCTTCACCCCTGCCACCCACTCGCTGTGTGACTTTAGGCAAGTCCCTTCCCATCTCTGGGCCTTTCAGTCCTCATCCAGAAAATAAGGGCTGGACTGGGAAGATGTATCAGTGAGATGAAGTGTAGCTGCATATAATTTTTTTTTTGGCCTAAATGCACTGGGGTTTAGTCTCTCCCATAAAGAAGTCCAGAGTGGGCATCTGCACAGTTATCCAGGATTGGTCTCCTGTCTGTCCACCATCCTAAACATGCTTGTTATCAACCTCTCAAGTTCACCTCGCAGTCCAATATGGATGCAGCTCCAGCCCTCACATTCTCATCCCAGGGAGAAGGAAGGGGAGAAGAGCAGGCTCCTTGTTCCCTACTAAGGGACTTTCCTGGCAGTTCCTCACAATTCCATTGTCCAGAATGTGGTGGCTCAGCTGTGAGGAAATGCAGCTTCTTGCCCGGGTTTCTCTTCCGAGGAAGGAGGGAGAGGACAGTAAGGAAGCTGCCCGGCAGTCTCTGCCACAGCAGGGCCCACAGGCTCCCCCACCCCGCACGGCCACGTGAGAACCGGGGGGCTGGCAGCTGAAGCTGCACTTTACACACACTGGGTACTGGGCAGCTCATGCAGGAGAGGTCCAGGGGCCTGCCCCAGGCCACACAGCTCAGCCGGGCGGCAGCCCAGTCTCTGATGCCAAAGCCCTGCCTGTAATACTGCTGCTCTGACACCACGTGTGGGACGGCCGGAATATGAACTCTCACACGCTCACCATTTATAGCTCATTAATTAATGATTTTCTCTCATAATAAGCTCACTGCTGTCACCATCTCCACCCTGACCTCTGTCCAGGGTGCTCCAGCCCCAGGCTGCAAAACGCCCACAGCCACAGGACGTTGAGCATGGACGTGACCGTGCCCTCCCGCTCGAGCCCCCACCGCCTTCTCCTCAGCCTCCAGGAGCCCCCCTTCTTTCAGAGCTTTTACGAAATGTCATCCACGCAGCACCCCGGCCATGATTTGGCAGAACATTAGAGCTTCTACAAGGAACGTGTCAGGGGGCTTGAAGGGGTCTCTTCCCAGGCCTGGCCGGGGGACTGTCCCTCTGGACCTTGTCCTCCACACCCCCAACTGCTGCTAGGTGTACTGACACCTCCCCTCTCCGGCCACAGATCCAAAACTTGGGCTTGTTCCCCATCCACGGGGTGATGGTGAAGATCACCGTCCCCATCGCCACCAGGGGCGGCAACCGTCTGCTGATGCTAAGGGACTTCCTCACCAACCAGGTACCCATGCCCTGGGGCACCGGCTTAGAGGAGGGGGCCAGGAGGAGGCCCACACACCCCGACCCTCAGACCTCAGCTCCTTGGCCCAGGACCGGGGCCACCAGGCTTTCCCCGGGAAGAGGAGAAAGGAGCATCCGGGAGCTGAGTGCACCGGGGCTCTCGTGAGGCTGCTGTGTTTGTCCCTTATGCAGGTGAACGCGTCCTGTGGCATCTGGGGGAACAGCACTGAGTACCGGCATGCCCCGGTGGAGGAGGACTTGCGCCGAGCCCCACAGCTGGTGAGGGTCCCCATAGCAGGGCCGTGGGCACTGGGAAGACGAGTGCTGTCCCAACTCCAGGGGCCTTCCTCTCCTCTGACAGTATTTGTCAGTAAGGACTTATTGTGCACCTATAGGTGCCAGCCTCGAACCAAGAGGAAACAGCATGAGTAAAAGATACTTTTTGCCCTTAGTGAGCAAAGCATCTCGCAGGAGACACAGGAGTGAGTGCCGGAGGGCCAGGGAACCAGCCTGCGGGAGGTGTCAGGAGAGTGACAGTGGGAGCAGATGGCTCGAGTAAAGGAACAAGGGCAGTGGATGTGCGCGTGTGCCCGGCAGGGCTGGCGGGATGTGGATAGGCAGAGGGAAGGGGAAGGAGCCAGAGAAGCGGCCTCCAGGGGCCCGAACCACATGCCTGCACCGGAGACACGAAGGGCAGCTCAGCTTCACCTTGCAAAGCCCTCCCCGGGACACCTGCTACTCACCAGGCTTATGTTCCCAGGGCTGCCTCGGCTCCCAGATACCAGCTTCCAAGCATGCTTTCACTGTCCCTTACCCGGACAAAAATCTTAGCTGTTCCAGTGTTATTTCCCCAAACAAGTGCCTCACACAAAGCACCTTTTGAGTGCTTTAATGAAGTAGGAGCGCTCTTCTCAAGACCTGGGCTCAGGTGGGGTTCAAGGGGCTCCAAGAGAGTGACACAAATACCTTTTCCCTAGTAAATTCGAATTATTCCACGATTTGTTTGGGTTTGCTATTAAGATGGTATCACCTGCAAACAATAACAGTATTAGCTTTCGCAGTCAATCCTTATAAACTGCTTTTCTCATTTTATTGCTCTGGCTCAGTCCAGGGCAATGGTACATAGAAATGATGGCAGTCGTCTTGATCCTGACTTTAAAGGAATTATTTTTAATTTTTCATTATTAAATATGACACTTGCCATAGGTTTTTTATAAACACCCTTTATTCAGATGCAGGAAGTTCCCTCAGAGTTTTTATCATAAACAGAAGCTAGCTTTCCTAAAATGCTTTTTCTGCATCTGTTGCAGTGATCATACCACTTTCCCCTTTAATCTGTTTGTATGGTGATGACATTTACAAGTTCCCTAATGTTATCCAAAGTTCTGTTCCTGGAATAATCCTAACGATGCACAACTTCAAAAGGAGCATCAGATATACCTTGTCCTCCAGCCACCCCCTGGCTGCCCCAAGCCATGTGTCCCCCACTTCCCACCTCTCTCCTGTCCCCTGCCCCTCTGCTCATCCCACTTGGTCAAGAAGTGCAGCTGAGCTCTCTCTCTGGATGCCCAAGCCCCTGCTTACATGTCAGGTCACGGCTAGACCAGCTGCCTCCCTCTGCTCCCCAGAGCCCGGTTGCTCACCCCGAGACCCTCCTTCTCTTTTAGAACCATAGCAACTCTGATGTAGTCTCCATTAACTGCAACGTGAGGCTGGCCCCCAACCAGGAAATCACTTTCCAACTGCTGGGGAACCTGTGGCTGAAGTCGCTGAAAGCAGTAAGTAGAGGACCCAGGCCAGGCTGGAAGGAGGAAAGGGGAGGGGTGAGTCCTGGGGAGTCTCCCACCTGGGGAGGGGCCGGCCTCTAACAAGGCCTCTCACCGTACAGCTCAAGTACAAGCTGATGAAAGTCACTATCAATGCAGCCTTGCACAGGCAGTTCCACAGTCCTTTCATCTTCCGCGAAGAGGATCCCAGCCGCCAGGTGAGCCCCTGGGAACCCTGCAGACCTGGGCTTGCGCCAGCCAGCCACGGAAGGGGCTGCCCCTTCCCCTACTTGCCCTCCCCTAGAGTCTTCCTACACCTTCTGCCCACGTGATCCTACAGGAGACAGATGGACAGGTCTGCCCGCACTTAGTTCAGCATCAGAGGAGAGGAAAAAGCAAGACAAATAGGCATTTGGGGCAGAAGTGGGGAGGTGGCCAGAAGCAGGCATTTGCCCAGCACTGGGGGCACCAGGCTCTGCACCAAAGCAGCCCCATGGAGGCAGAGGAAGGAGAGAGCCTGAGTATTTTGCACTAAAGGAAACTGACCCTGGAGCCCCAGCCCACCAGACCTTGAGTGGCTCACTGACTGGCTCCGCCAGCGGTGGGGCTGCGTCTTAGGCAGGCTGGCAGCCTAGACTCACCACCCCACCCCTCTCTTCCCCATCCATTCACACCACAAATCTAATGGAATGCACATGGCATGTGCTTTACAAGTCTGGTGTGAACTGAATTTGTGAAGACCAAGGGATATGAGATGTCTGTGCACTGAGGCTCTTTTTGAATTGGGTAAAACCAGACTGTAGCAGATCAGACTGGCTTGAATCACAGTCCAGGAAAGGGGTGAGGCTCCATGCGGTGCTCTCCTGGGAAAATGAGAAGTTGGGTCTTCAAGAAAAGTCCAGCCCCCTGGAAAGAGATGGGCGTCTCTGGCATGGGACACTGCTGCCCTCCACTGGTCATGTCCCCAAACCTCAGCCTGGGATCCTAGTGAGCATTCCTGCACTACATGCCCAGTTAACCCCAGCCCCACCCCGGGAGACACTGGAGAGCAAAACAGGCATGGTCAGGGAGCCAAACCTTAACAAAACCCACAAATATCAACCACGAACAGGGTGGCGGGAAGACAGAGGGACAGCAGGTGCAGAAGCCCAGAAGCACCCCTCCGGGAACCCTCCCAAGAAGCAATTTTATTTGCTCATTCATTCAGCGTATGTTTTTCTCCTGTCAGTCAGGCCACCCAGAGATGAACTGGGCAGACGAGGGGATGAGGAAAACAAAGCGTGGGTGCAGTCTGGGGGTGAGCCCAGCTGCTGGGTTGGAGGTCAGTCAGAGGAAGGACTGTCTAGGGAAAGCTTTCTGGAGACAGTGCACTTGAACTGACTCTCGCAAGGAATGTTGCAATTCTCCAGGCAACCAGGAGAGAAGAGGCACGCATGGTACAGGCATCCACACACACATGCACAAACTACCCCTCTGTACATGGGTCCTTTCTCCTCCTTTTACTCCCCCACTACCACCAGAAAAATCCCTCTTATACTCCCTAGATACCTCACTTTTGGAAATCCAGCAACCCAAAACATAAGCCCTTGTTGGCTTGTCTCTGTGCTGGATGCCAAAGGTGAGAAGGCAGAGCAAGTCCCAGTCTTCATGGACGGGAAGAGAGTATGTGTGGGACCTGCCCCGCGGTGGGCCCCAACTACGTGCCTGGTCCTGTAACAGACACTTCAGTGTCATCTTTCCCACTCTTGGCAACTCTGAGGTTCACACCCCAACCCCATTTTTCATATTTGGAAACTGAGGCTGTGTGAGATAAAGCAGAAGGGTAGCAGTGACTTGCCTTAAGTTGAGCAGTGGGTCAGTGGCAGAGCCAGGACTCTACCATGCTGTCCCAGGGGTTCATTTGTTCAGTCAGTCAACTCACTGACTGAGCTCCTACTGTCCCAGGCACTGCTCCAGGCACTGAGGACAGAGCCATGAACAAAACAGATAAAGCCCCGGCTAGGATGTCCTGTAGCTGACATTCTAGATGGGAAGAAAAGTAATAAACAGAAAGATATACAATGTCAAGTGGTGATAAGATCTGCCCAGAAAAACACAGGCACATAATGGGTGGAGACTCAGGGGGTGCTAAGTTATGCAGGGAGATTGAGAAAAGTCTCTCCAACAAAGTGACATCAGACAGAGATTAAGAGGAATACTGGGGTGTTACATGGCTGTCTGGGGGGAAAGCCCTGCTGGCAGATGGAACAGCGATGCAAAGCCCCTATGGCCAGTCATGTGCTTGGCATGTTGGAGGCCAGATGCTGGCAGGCTGGGGCAGAGAGAGCCAGGGAAGAGCAGGACATGAGACCAGCGAGGTAAGCAGGGCCAGCGAGCGTGGGACCTTGCAGGCCAGGGCAAGACTCCATTTTTGCCTCTGAGTGAAATAGGAAGACACAGGGGCTCTGAACAGAGAAAAGTATAAATCTGCCTTCTCTGGCTCCATGCTGAGAACTGACTGTAGGATAAGGCCGTTAGGCAGCAATCCAGATGGAAAGGAGGGTGCTCAGTCCAGGAGACAGCCCTGGAGATGGGAGGAGTGGCCACATTCTGGCATTTCTAAGGTAGAGAGACAGACTCTGCTGGAGTCCCCACGGGTGTGAAATTAACCCAATGACAAATACAAGGTGTCTGGCCTGGGCACAGCAAGGAAGGACACTGCCGCCATTTGCCCTGATGGGAAAGACGTTGAAGGAACAGATTTGAGAGTGAGGAGTGGGATCAAGATTTGTCTTGGAAAAGATGGCCGCATGAGAGGTGAGACACAGGCTTCCTCCTAAAACCGCATATAATACGAAAATATAATTAATACAATTAATCCTGAAAAAGCAACAGGAAAAAGGACTGTGCCAGACTGCATACACCTGGAGAAAAGAGCAGACCTCGCAGAACAGGGTAATGTACCAAAGCTGTGGCCCGGCAGGACCCAAGCCCTTCCCCCACCCCAGCTCAGCGGGGGGAGAAAGAGAAATGGAGCGGAGAGGGAGTGGAGGCCTGGGACTGCTGAATACCTAACTCTGTAGATCTGCTCTGGGAGCACAAACCTACATTTCATGGTGCTTGCATGATACTCTCTTGATTATGGGGTTGGAAAGCTGAGACAGGCAGAATTCCTGGAGAGACTGAGATTCCAGCCACCTGCCCAGCAGGTGGGGAGCTTTGCCATATAGACTCTCATATTTAAGGACGAAAAAGAAATCTTCCTCCTTAGACGAACTTCAGGAGCTCCAGGTCCCTGGCTGGCTACACAGCTCCTGGGACCCACTCCGTGATTTGCAGCCTACTGTGCCTTTCTCCCGGCCAGCCCCACCTGGCTCGCAAAACGGCAAGCCCTACCCTGGCGTTATCCCAGCCAGAGGGAAGATGTGTCCACAGCAACTACAAACACAAAGCATAGAGGCTTATACCTGTGTGTTTGGCCCACATTGCTTCAGGGACTGAGCAGCTCCAAGGAGTAGAGTTTCTGGGCACTAGAGGGCACCATATACAAATATGAAATGCCAAAGGAACCTAGTTCAGAGTAAAATTATTAATACAACTCCCGAGAAAGATTTAAATGACATCAGCCTCATGACTCTGCATGAAAGGGAGTTCAAAATAAAAATCATTAACATGCTCATGGAGGTACGGAAAGATATTCAAGAACTCAGGAATGAATTCCGGTTGGAGATCCAATCATTGAAGAGCACAATGGAGGGTATTAAAAGCAGACTGGACATGGTGGAGGAGACAATAAATGAAATAGAAACTAGAGAAGAGTAATACGAAGAAGCTGAGGCACAGAGAGAAAAAGGATCTCTAAGAATGAAAGAATATTGAGAGAACTGTGTGACCGATCCAAATGGAACAATATTCGCATTATAGGGGTACCAGAAGAAGAAGAAGAGAGAAAAAGGGATAGAAAGTGTCTTTGAGGAGGTAATTGCTGAAAACTTCCCATATCTGGGGAAGGAGATGGTCTCTCAGGCCATGGAGATGCACAGATCTCCCAACACAAGGGACCCAAGGAAGACAACACCAAGACATATAGTAATTAAAATGGCAAAGATCAAGGATAAGGACAGACTATTAAAAGCAGCCAGAGAGAGATCAGATACAAAGGAAAGCCCATCAGGCTATCATCAGAATTCTCAACAGAAACCTTACATGGCAGACAGGAGTGGCATGATGTATTTAATGCAGTGAAGCAGAAGGGCTTTGAACCAAGAATACTTTATCCAGCAAGATTATCATTTAAATTTGAAGGAGGGATTAAACAGTTCCCAGACAAGCAAAAGCTGAGAGAATTTACCTCCCACAAACCATCTCTACAGTGTATTTTGTAGGAACTGCTATAGATGGAAGTGTTCCTAAGGTTTAATAGCTGTCACCAGAGGTAATAAAACTACAGTAAAGAAAGTAGAATAGCTAATTACTAAGCAAATGCAAAATTAAATTAACTATCCCCAAAGTCAATCAAGGGATAGACAAAGAGTACAGAATATAATACCTAATATATAAGGAATGCAGGAGGAAGAAAAAAAAGAACCTTTAGATTGTGTTTGTAATAGCATATTAAGTGAGTTAAGTTAGACTCTTAGATAGTAAGGACGTTAACCTTGAACCTTTGGTAACCATGAATCTAAAGCCTGCAATAGCAATAAGTATATACCTATCGATAATCACCCTAAATGTAAATGATCTGAATGCACCAATCAAAAGACATATAGAGTCACTGAAAGGATAAAAAAACAAGAACCATCTATATGATGCCTACAAGAGACTCACTTTAAACCCAAAGACATACACAGACTAAAAGTGAGGGGATGGAAAAAGATATCTCATGCAACTAAGAGGGAGAGAAAAGGAGGAGTTGCAGTACTTGTATCAGACAAAATAGACTTCAAAACAAAGAAAGTCATAAGAGACAAAGAAGGACATTACATAATGATAAAGGGGTCAATCCAACAAGAGGATATAACCATTATAAATATCTATGCACCCAATACACGAGCACCTACATATTTGAAAAAATACTAACAGAATTAAAAGGGGAAATAGAATGCAATGCATTCATTCTAGGAGACTTCAACACTCCACTCACACTGAAGGACAGATCAACCAAACAAAATAAGTAAGGAGACAGAGGCACTGAACAACACAATACAACAAATGGACCTAACAGACATCTACAGAGCTCTACACCCAAAAGCAGCAGAATAAACATTCTTCATCTCAAGTGCACATGGAACATTTTCAAGAAAAGATCATATACTAGGCCACAAAAAGAGCCTTGGTAAATTCAAAAAGATTGAAATTGTACTAACCAGTTTCTCAGACCACAAAGGTATGAAACTAGAAATAAATTACGCGAAGAAAATGAAAAATCCCACAATCACATAGAGGCTTCAGAACATGCTCCTAAATAACCAATAGATCAATGACCAAATAAAAACAGAGATCAAGCAATATATGGAGACAAATGACAACAATACTTCAACACCGCAAAATCTGTGGGACGCGGCGAAGGCTGTGCTAAGAGGGAAGTATATTGCAATACAAGCCTACCTCAGGAAAGAAGAACAATCCCATATGAGCAGTCTAAACTCACAATTAATGAAACTAGAAAAAGAAGAACAAATGAGGCCCAAAGTCAGTAGGAGGAGGGACATAATAAAGATTAGAGCAGAAATAAATAAAATCAAGAAGAATAAAACAATAGAAAGAATCAATGAAAGCAAGAGCTGGTTCTTTGAGAAAATAAACAAAATAGATAAACCCCTAGCCAGACTTATCAAGAAAAAAAGAGAGTCTACTCATATAAACAGAATCAGAAATGAGAAAGGAAAATTCACTACAGACACCACAGAAATACAAAGAATTATTAGAGAATACTATGAGAAATTATATGCTAACAAACTGGATAACCTAGAAGAAATGGACAACTTTCTAGAAAAATACAACCTTCCAAGGCTGGCCCAGAAAGAAACAGAAAATCTGAACAGACCAATTACCAGCAACAAAATTGAACTGGTAATCAAAAAACTACCTAAGAACAAAACGCCTGGACCAGGTGCTTCACTGATGAATTTTATCAAACATTTAGTGAAGACCTAATACTCATCCTCCTTAAAGTTTTCCAAAGAGTAGAAGAAGAGGAAATACTTCCAAACTCATTCTACGAGGCCAGGATCACTCTAATACCAAAACCAGGCAAAGACACCACACACACAAAAAAAAATTACACACCAATATCCCTGATGAATGTAGATGCAAAAATACTCAACAAAATATTAGCAAACTGAATTCAAAAATACATCAAAAAGATCATCCATCATGATCAAGTAGGATTTATTTCAGGGATGCAAGGATGGTACAACATTTGAAAATCCATCAACATCATCCACCACATCAACAAAAAGAAGGACATAAATCACATGATCATCTCCATAGATGCTGAAAAAGCATTTGACAAAATTCAACAAACATTCATGATAAAAACTCTCAAAAAAATGGGTATAGAGAGCAAGTACCTCAACATAATAGAGGCCATATATGACAAACCCACAGCCAACTTTATACTTAACAGCAAGAAGCTGAAAGCTTTTCCTTTAAGATTGAGAACAAGACAAGGATGCCCACTCTCCCCACTTCTATTTAACATAGTACTGGAGGTCCTAGCCACAGCAATCAGACAACACAAAGAAATAAAAGGCATCCAGATTGGCAACGAAGACGTTAAACTGTCCCTGTTGGCAGATGACATGATATTGTACATAAAAAACCCTAAAGAATCCACTCCAAAACTACTAGATCTAATATCTGAATTCAGCAAAGTTGTGGGATACAAAATTAATATGCAGAAATCTGTGGCATTCCTATACACTAACAATGAACTAGCAGAGAGAGAAATCAGGAAAACAATTCCATTCACAGTTGCATCAAAAAGAATAAAATACCTAGGAATAAACCTAATCAAGGAAGCGAAAGAACTATACTCTGAAAACTACAAGACACTCAAGAGAAATTAAAGAAGATACCAATAAGTGGAAACATATCCCGTGCTCATGGCTAGGAAGAATTAATATTGTCAAAATGGCCATCCTGCCTAAAGCAATCTACAGATTCAATGCAATTCCTATCAAAATACCAACAGCATTCTTCAATGAACTAGAGGAAATCATTCTAAAATTCATATGGAACCACAAAAGACCCCAAATAGCCAAAGCAATCCTGGGAAGGAAGAATAAAACTGGGGGGATTATGCTCCCCAACTTAAAACTCTACTACAAAGCCACAGTAATCAAGACAATTTGGTACTGGCACAAGAACAGACCCATAGACCAATGGAACAGACTAGAAAGCCCTGATATAAACCCAACCATATATGGTCAATTAATATATGATAAAGGAGCCATGGACATACAATGGGGAAATGACAGCCTCTTCAACAGCTGGTGTTGGCAAAACTGGACAGCTACATGCAAGAGAATGAAACTGGATTATTGTTTAACCCCATACACAAAAGTAAACTAGAAATGGATCAAGGACCTGAATGTAAGTCATGAAACCATAAAACTCTTAGTAGACAACATAGGCAAAAATCTCCTGAATATAAGCATGAGCAACTTCTTCCTGAACACATCTCCTCGAGCAAGGGAAACAAAAGCAAAAATGAACTCATGGGACTACATCAAACTAAAAAGTTTCTGTACGGCAAAGGACACCATCAACAGAACAAAAAGGCATCCTACAGTATAGGAGAATATATTTGTAAATGACATATTCGACAAGGGGTTAACATCCAAAATATATAAAGAACTTGCATGCCTCAACACCCAAGAAGCAAATAACCCCATTAAAAAATGGGCAGAGGATATGAAGAGACAGTTCTCCAAAGAAATTCAGATGGCCAACAGACACATGAAAAGATGCTCCACATCTCTAATCATCAGGGAAATGCAAATTAAAACCACAATGAGATATCACCTCATGCCGGTAAGGACGGCCAGCATCGAAAAAACTAAGAACAACAAATGCTGGCGAGGATGTGGAGAAAGGGGAACCCTCCTACATTGCTGGTGGAATGTAAGCTAGTTCAACCATTGTGGAAAGCAATATGGAGGTTCCTCAAAAAACTAAAAATACAAATACCATTTGACCTGGGAATCCCACTCCTTGGAATTTACCCAAAGAACACAACTTCTCAGATTCAAAAAGACATATGCATCCCTATGTTTATCACAGCACTCTTTACAATAGCCAAGAAATGGAAGCAACCTAAGTGTCCATCAGTAGGTGAATGGATAAAGAAGAGGTGGTACATATACACAATGGAATACTATGCAGCCATAAGAAAGAAACAAATCCTACAATTTGCAACAACATGGGTGGAGTTGGAGGATATTATGCTCAGTGAAATAAGCCAGGTAGAGAAAGACAAGTGCCAAGTGATTTCCCTCATTTGTGGAGTATAACAACAAAAGCAGACTCAGAGATTCCAAGAAGGAACTAGTGGTTAACAAAGGGGAGGGGTGTGGGAAAGCAGGTGGGGAGGGTGGGAGAAGGGGATTGAGGGGTATTATGTTTGGTACACATGGTGTGGGGGATCAAGGGGAAAACAGTGTAGTACAGAGAAGGCAAATAGTGACTCTGTGGCATCTTACTACACTGATGGACGGTGACTGCATTGGGGTATGGGTGTGGACTTGATAATATGGGTAAATGTAGAAAACACATTGTTTTTTCATGTGAAACCTTCATAAGAGTGTATATCAATAATACCTTATTAAAAAAAATATTTGTCTTGGAACCTCTTAAACATGCCAGGCAAGCCAATTAGGCAGTGGATATGAGTCTGAAATTCAGTGGAAAGCCCGGGGAGAGGGGCAGTCAGCGTAGAGAAGGTCAGAGCCCTAGGACTGAGTTTGTCCAGGGCTACATCAGAACTTTCACAACTCTGCGCACTTTTACCTTTGGGGACCCTTCCTCCATAAAAATATTTAATTATTATTTTAGGACCATGTCTGTATAAAGACAAATATAATCCAGGCAAGATTGTATTCATTTTTTTCTCCTAATTTTAAAAGAAGTTAGAACATTTTCATGGGCTCCTAAAAAGCACTGTGGGCCCTGGGCACCATGCCCACCATGCCTGCCGGATAAGTCCTGAGTTACCAGGGAGTCACTGTAGATAAAGAGGTGCAAAGACAGAACACTGGCAGTTAGAAGTCTGGGAGACAATGAGGTTGCATCAAAGGAAACAAGAAAGAACTGTCCCTGGGGCAGGAGGGGCATCCAGGGAGTGAGGAGCGGCCCGAGGCCAAAGGCAGACAGTGTCTCACAGAGGAGGCAGGGTGGCCTGCGTCGCTTAACCCAGGTGTCTGTTGTGCAGGGGCTGGGAGCTCTGAGGCTGGGCACCACCCGTCCCTCCGGCACCTCCCTGGGGAAGGGGATGCGGCTCTCCCACCAGGTGCCAGCCGGCTCCTATCTCAGGCTGCCACCTGGCCCCCCACCCCTCCCCTCGCAGATCACATTTGAGATCTCCAAGAAAGAAGACTCACAGATCCCCGTCTGGATCATCCTGGGCAGCACACTGGGGGGCCTCCTGCTGCTGGCCCTGCTGGTCCTGGCGCTGTGGAAGGTGAGGGCCCCTAAAGGATGGGGCTGGGGAGCAGCAGCCTGGCTGGCTGGCCCAGGCCGGGGGATCCAGCCTCTGGGCTCTGGGGCCAGTCCCCACATTCTCCTCCTCAGGGGAGCTGGCACCCACCCAGCCTCGTCTCCGGAACTTACCTGCTACCTGAGCATCCTCAGCACAGCAGGCCTATAGGCTAGGACCACCAGAGGGCACTCAACCTACAGCTCTGAACCTTTTGAGAACCTGATGAAAGCTAGGTTTCTAATTATCAGAGAAAAAGCAAGTACAGACAACCATGAAATTTCTCCAACAAGGTCGGGATGTTAACAACACCCCCCAAGCAAAGCCCTCTTTGTCTCTGAGCCTCAGGTTAAGAGCCCCTGGTCTCAACCTCCTCCTGTTATAAATGAGGCGAGGGAGGCCCAGAGAGTGGTATTGGCTGGGGCAGGGTCACACAGCACACTTCTTGTCTCCTGACACCGGCTCCATCTATGCCATTCCAGCCCTGTAACCTAAGTGGTCCACTGTGCGGCCCACCAAGGGAGTTCGGAGCGTCCGGGGATTAGCTGGGGTATTCAGGGAAGGCTTCTGAGGGAAGCTTTAGGAGGGTTAGTTCGGGGAGGGCAGGGAGGAAAGCCAGGCCTTGTCCGCCCTGCCCACCCTAAGACTTCTTCCTTTGCCTCCCCACAGCTTGGCTTCTTTAAAAGTGCCCAGCGCAGGAGGGAGCCCGGCCTGGATTCCACCCCCAAAGTGCTGGAGTGAAGCTCCGGAGGCAGCTGCGAGTTGATGGGGGCCAGGAGGCAGGGCCGGGCTGTGTGCAGGCCCTGGCCCATGGCCCACGGGGCTGGGGTAGAGAGGACCGCCAGCTCACTTTGCACTTGACCCCATCTCCTGAGAGATGGACAGAGCCTGCTCCCCCTGGAAGGAACTCAAACCAGTTTTAGGAGGGACGGCTCTGCTGGGAGGCCAAGACACCTCCAACACAGATCCCTAGGGATTTAAAGGGACACCCCCTCCAAGGCACAACCCAAAGCCTAACCCGGGCTCTGTGGAGAGATCTGCTGCCCCAACCACTAAGGTGCTAGGAATCCCTATCCTCAGAAGAACCCGAGAGGAAGACTGCAAATGCAAACCCACTCTGCACACCCCAGGCCTCTAGTTTCAACAGGACCCAATGGGCCCGCAGAATTCCATACTGTCCTCCGCCCCCGCTGCCGAAGGCCCCCTGAGTCACGCCCACCCGAATGAACCGGAGCCTGAGGGCTTGATGGTGAGCTGCTGACTAGGGATAAGAAAAGGCTCTGGGGCGTGGAGATCTGACGGATGGGCAGTGGGACCCAGGATACGGGGCGCCACCACCCGCTGGGGACGCGGCCCCCGCTGACCTCCACCGACACAGGCCCCTCCGCAGCCCCCGGTGCCACCCCTCCGCGCCACTTTTATTCCCCTCGCTAGATCATGGGGATGATGCAAACCCTAGGGCTTGGCATTCCCAGGTGGACTTCCTGGCAGCTTGCCGCGACCCGCCGGCCTGGCTGCAGGGCGGAGAGCAAGGCTGGGGTGGGGATCCTCCCTCCCTGCTCCACGGCCTCCCTGCAGGTGCGCGAGCCCACGCAAACAACCTCCCGTCCGCCCACTACTGCACGGGAGATAGGCTCGGCGGCACTGAGGGGTCCTCTGTGACATGAAGTGAATAAAGCCTGTGCAGGGACCCCGGGCCTGTGCAACCTCGGTGGCAAATATCTGATCTGCTGGCCCATGGGACAAGTCCAGTGGTAGAGCCCCGAGGACAAGAGGCATGCCTGGTGCCCATCGGAGTAATTTATGCCTTACCCTTGTTTTGAGGTAGCAGTGAAAGGGGGATACGTCAGAGGCATTTGTCCCTCTGTCCCATATACGACCTCTACTGTCGTAAATATTTTTAAGAAATTAAAAAAAAATACAGTGCTTAAATACAACCAAAGTGCTGATAACCCATTCTGTGGGCAGAGAGTCAGGTAGCCAGCCACATTCTTTGCTTGGAAGGACAGAAGGTGGAAGAGGGGCTCCCTGGTTCCCTCCCATTATCTGAATATTGGGAAGGGACTTGTCTGCCCTTTGCTCCCTACAATAGGCCCTCCAAGTAGCCGCCTGGACTGAGGTGGACATTTCCAGTAATGGAGCACTCCCTTCCTCCCAAGACCACCCATTCTATCTTTGGCCAGTTTGCTGTGGTTGGAACCCTGACGTCACTGTGGCTTCTCCATCTTAGTTCCAGCTCTTCTCTCTCAGGCCTCCCTGGCTTCTCTGGGCTAGAATTTCAAGTGCTGACCTTTTTACACCCTGACTTCAAGTGTCTTCACCTTCACACAAAGGCTGCTCTTAAACCAAGTTGTCCCCATTCTAACGCAAGAAGCTGGAAGTAGAATCTTAGAAATTATTTGATCTTGTTCCCCAGAGAAGAGGACACTCAGAACCAAAGAACTTAAGAGACAACCCCACAATTCCACAGCAAAATCCCGACTAATCCCAGGATTGCTCTCTCTCAAGCCAGACTATCATTCTAGCCCAGCCTTGGAAGGGCTTAGTGAAGGAGCAGAAGGATTTAATATACAGTAACTCTGTATGGGAACATTTTTCTCAAATGCTGAAGCCAAAATCAGAAAAGTTTTAAAACCATGTTTCGTTTAGTCATTACGCTCATGGAGTGACCTGGCTGAAAGAGAATTGATGAACCCACACTCAAAGTGTAGCATTCGATTTAGCACCAAGTCTTCTGTCAAACCATCAATGCTTAAAAAAATGCTTTTATGTGAAATCTGGCTTTTAGAGAATGGCATCACATTTTTTTAATTGCCAAGTGCGACCATACTGCAGGCCAAACAAAATGTGTCTGCAGGTCAGAAACAGCCCAAGGGTGCCGCACTGCCCCTCTGGGCCCTCGAAGGCGGCCTTGATCCCCAGGACACCACAGCCCTCCATGGCCTCCCCCAGCCCTACACCAAAAATAACTAAATGGTCAAAAGGTGGAAAAAATAGGAGGCTTGTATTTTGAAGGCCCTCAGCCCTCACATTTTGTCTCCATCATCTCATCTTTTTCTTATCAATTCTTCCTTTTTGAATTTATTTGCTCTGGGGTACAAATTTTCAAGACCAGCCTTAAGAATGCCTGGTAGGACAAGCAGAGAAGATGCATTTTATAGGAAGCAAAGCCTCATGCTAGAGCTGTGTTTCTCAGGCCTAGCTGCACATTATAATCACCTGGGGGCTTTAAAAGATACCCATGCAAGGGCCCACTCCAGGGACTCATATTGAATTGGTTGGGACAGGGAGCAGGGCATCATTTTTGTTTCAAAGTTCCCCTGGTGACTCTAATGTGCTAAGAGTTGAGGTCAACAGGTGGGTGAATAATTGGTTAGAAAACAAACAAAGAAGAGGTTAACAGGCAAAGGTGATGGTCCATGAGTAACGAGAACTGTGTCACCATCAGAATGTTGCTCAAGTTAACTTGGCTCCAGCCTGGAGTTTGGAAGACTTTCTTGTTCCAGCAAGTCTCCAGGGTCATTTTTGCCTCGGTTTCACCCAGTTCTCCAGGGTCCTCAGAGCCCAAGGGGCCCTCAGAGAGTTGGGCACATTTGCTATCGTCTGGGAGGGGAACAGCTGTCTCTGAAGCCATTGTGGCACTTAGTGGCAAGGAGCCCAAAATGCAACACCAAACAACATTAAAACTCATACTGTGGTTCATAGATGGATGTTACTAGCAATTTCTATCTGGTAGATAACAATGATTATAATAGACCTAAGTACTGAATTCAGAATATTAACATGAAGTGTAACCAACTTAAAAATGGTTTAGTCTTTTAAAAGCATTAACATCCCATCCTAGCCACTAAACAAGCTGCTTCGACTGGCAGGTGGCCACATGGTACTTCAGCAAGTCTGCAGCAAATCAATGCACAGGAGAAAACCATGCCTGGGGCAAGGTCTCTCTTATAAACCAAATCACCAACGGAAGACGGTTTTAGAATGGTCCATGGACTGTCAGAAATTCTCATTGTCTAATAGAAGGAAAGTGTTCCAATGAGGGGTTGTGAAATATGTGCAAGATGTGCTAGGTTTCTGTTGATTCTGACACAGTGAGACTCCATGTGGGACGGGGCAGGTCCTCAGAGAAGATAGAGATGCTGAGGCGCAGACATTGGGTAGATCCAAGAGAGGCCTCAGACCCTTAAGCCATGGTCCAATGCTCCATGAGGAAGTGGACATCAATTACTGTGTCCCTCAGTTCCAGCCAACTGAGAACAAACAGGGAGAAATCCAGGCAAGTGTGTCGCTGCTCTCTGGCAGTAGGTGGTGTGGGCATGCCAGCTGTGAGCACAAGCTGCGCTTCTTACAGCAATTACCTGTCCTGAGCTGAGCTTCCCAAACTAGGGTCCCAGAGCCACCTTGATCAGGACCACAGACTAAGGTCCACCCCAGACCTCACAGGTACAATTTCTGTGAGATAGTTCTAAATGCATTAAACCTATAGAACCAACGATCTAGAGCCATAATATTGTTATTCTCTAGACTTTAATGCTGGTTTCTTAAACAGTGCAGCCTTTCTCAACCGCCCTTGAGCCTATCTTGCTGGTAGCAATAATCAGCAAAAAAATTCAGTGCAAACACTGGAGCATCTGGACTTTTTCTTTTGTCAAGGAAGGTGGTACTTCTTGACAGGTTATCAGGTAGAAGGGCAAAGTGCTAATAACACTAACACAACAGAGGGGGGGGGGGAGTAACTCTGCCCTGGGGTATGTGGAAGACCTTCTGGGAGAAGGCATGGAATGCACCTTTCCTAGAGGTCTTTAAAAAGTGGCTATCTCCGTCAGTATTCAAGAGTTTTCAGTGACAGTACTCTCCCAGAGTAAGACACTAGACTTGAGTCAGTACCTCTGGCTTCAAGCCCCAAGATGCCAAGCAGCCTGTAATAGAAACAGCTGGCTTAATCCTGCTCCTTTTCTGGCACAATGACTCACTGCAACCACGCCTCACTCCAAACAGGAAGCGGCCAGGTCTCCCCACCACCACTTATGCCTTGGGCAACCTGCCTTAATACAGCTATTAGTAGTGAATGGTTCTGTTTTCATTCAACACTACCCTGGCTTTGTTTTCACCTTTAGCTAATGCTGTCAGCCCTTTACTGTGCACTACTATTTTAGTATCAGTATCATTCTATCAGCATTAACATCAACGAAGCTCCTCTCAAAGGGCTGTCAAGGTTAATCGAAGACATTAAAATCTGCACAGTGCTTCTGTGTACTGTCTATTCCTCTAGCTTTGACATCACAGCAAAGCAGGTCACCATGTTCCAAACAGAAACTGAAACAAACAGGAGCATTACTGGTTTGCCGTGGAGGGTTAGAAACCTGATACCCGCTCTGAAACTTTTTAATAAGATATAACCTAAAATGTACCGAGCAAACTTGTGAGGCTCAAAGTAAGGTATGAACAGAAAAATGTATATTTTTTAAGAAAGAAGAGGGCACCATTCCTTTAGGGACTTAACCTCTCCAGTCGGTCGTGCATGTTGTTCGTTCTATCTCCCAATACTACAAAAAAAGTCAGTGGGCAACAATTCAAATGATAATCTTTTCCAAAATGTTCTGAGGAGGTGGCCCAAGCCAGAGTCAAAAAGTAACACACATTTATTTGGGAAATTAAAAGTAAAGTTTAAGGAAAAACAGACAATCAGATTTCAAATAGGAACATCTAACTGGACAGGCTTATCAAGGGTGGACACCATCTTTCTGATTTTGGTACGCACATCCCTGGTATAGTGCCTGACACAGAGTAAGTGTTCAATAAACACTCATTTCTAAGAGTTTGCTCCTATTGGTTGAGACAGAAGCAAACCCCAGTCTTGCTCTCGAGACAGACTGAGCACACCAGATTGACAAAGAACAAATTAGAATATACTTTGCCTAAGTTTCCCAATAAGCTCAGATTTTGTGAACCACCTGAAATCTTCAGCTCATACTTAAATTTCCTAGATCACATATATGATGAAATATATCCCTGCTAGTATTTTCTTTGGTCTGGTCATTCATCACTTTAAAACAGAAAGTATTTTTAAGCAGATCTGAAACAGAAAAAAATGATTTAGAATTTGTCTGGACAATTTCTGCAGTTCAGCTGAGCACTGCTGTCAGGCACAGACCTAGCAGAGATGCTAAGGTGACCTCTGGAAGACAGTCTGAGAGTAAAAAGCACTGCTCAGCAGGAGGATTAATGGTGGCGGCCTGAGAGGTGAGACAGAGGCCTCCTCCTGAGACCTCATATAATACAAAAATATAATTAATACAACTAATCCTGAAAGAGCAACAGGAAAGAAGGCTGCACCAGACTGCATACACCTGGAGAAAAGAACAGACCTCACAGAACAAGATAATGTACCAAAGCCATGACCCGGAGGGACCCAAGCCCTTCCCCAACCCCAGCTCACCAGAGGGAGAAAGAGAAACAGAAAGGCAGGGGGAGTGGAGGCCTGGGACTGACGAACATCTAGCTCTAGAGATCTGCTTTGGGAGCACAAACCTACGTTGCATGGTGCTCTGGTGATTAGGGGGACTGGAAAGGTAAGACAGGCAGAACACCTGGAGAGACTGAGATTCCAGCCACTTGTCGAAAACAGGGATCCATATCCGGCTGCCCTGGGACAAAAGAAAGGCAGGCAGTCTGAGAACCTTCACGAACAGCAAAAGGACTACTAAAGGGGCAAGGATTGCACAGAGCTTACTGCTCAGGACAAAGGACAGGGAGACAGAATTGCCCAGGTGCACTCTGCCCAGCAGGTTGGGAGTTTTCGCGATCTTCACGCACTTCAGCCCCATCTGGCTAAGCGGCTCAAAGACCCCCCTCCATGATTCACAGCCTGCTGTGCCTCCCTCCTGGACAGCCCACGCCTGGCTCACAAACCTGCAAACCCTGCCCTGGCATCACAAAAGCCAGAGGGAAGCCCCACCTACAGAATCTACAAACACAAAGCAGAGAGGCTCATACCTGTGCTCAGCCCACTGGTTCTGGAAGTAGAGACAGGCACAGAAGCTGGGAAGCAGGGAACAGCTCTTTCCTTCCCCCAGGCACAAAAACCGTTCCCCTGCACCCCCCCACCCCCCCACCCACTGCTCCAGGGGTTGAGCAGCTCCAGAGAATAGAGCTACTGGGCACTAGAGGGCGCCACATACAAATATGAAATGTCAAAGGAACCTGGTTCAAAGGAAAATACATACACCAGAAAAAGAATCAAATGAAACCGATCTCATGAATCTTCCTGAAAGAAATTTCAAAATAAAAATCATAAACATGCTCATGAAGGTACAGAAAAATATTCAAGAACTCAGGAATGAATTCCGGTTGGAGACCCAATCATTACAGAACACAGTATCACATATGAAACATACAATGGAAGGTTGTAAAACAGGTTAGACAGGGTGGAAAAGACCATAAATGAAACAGAAATAAAAGAAAAGGAATACAAAGAAGCTTAGGCACAGAGAAAAAAAAGGATCTCTAAGAATGAAAGAATATTGAGAGAAATGTGTGACCAATTCAAACGGAACTATATTCACATTATAGGAGTACCAGAAGAAGAAGAAGAGAGAAAAAGGGATAGAAGGTGTCTTTGAGGAGGTAATTGCTGAAAAATTCCCCAATCTGGGGAAGGAAATAGTCCCTAAGACCATGGAAGCCCACAGATCTCCCAACACAAGGGACCCAAGGAAGACAACACCAAGACATATAATAATTAAAATGGCAAAGATCAAGGATAAGGACAGACTATTAAAAGCAGCCAGAGAGAGAAATAAGATCACATAAAAAGGAAAGCCCATCAGGCTATCATCAGACTTCTCAACAGAAACCTTACAGGCCAGAGGAGAGTGGCATGATAAATTTAATGCAATGAAGCAGAAGGGCCTTGAACCAAGAATACTCTACCTGGAAAGGTTATTTAAATTTGAAGGAAGGATTAAAACATTTTCAGATAAGCAAAAGCTGAGAGAATTTACCTCCCACAAACCACCTCTACAGGGCATTTTGGAGGGACCCCTAGAGATGGAAGTATTCCTAAGGCTAAACAGATGTCATCCAGGGAAGACAAAGACTACAGAATATGATTCATAACATACAAAGAATGGAGGAGGAAGAAAAAGGAGGGGAAAAAAAACCTTTAGGTTGTGTTTGTAATAGTATACAAAGTAAGTGACTGTTAGATAGTAAGGGAATTGCCCTTGAACCTTTAGTAACCACAAATCTAAAGCCTGCCATGCAAATAAGTACATACCTATTGATAATCACCCTAAATGTAAATGGTCTGAATGCACCAATCAAAAAATGCAGAGTCACTGAATGGATAAAAAAACAAGACCCGTCTATATGCTGCCTACAAGAGACTCACTTCTAACTCAAAGACATACACAGACTGAAAGTAAAGGGATGGAAAAAGATATTTCATGCAACTAATATAGAGAAAAAAGCAGGAGTTGCTGTACTTGTATCAGACAAAATAGTCTTCAACACAAAGAAAGTCACAAGAGACAAGGAGGGACATTACATAATGATAAAAGAGTCAGTCCAACAAGAGGATATAGCTATTATAAATATCTATGCACCCAACACAGGATCACCTACATATGTGAAACAAATACTAACAGAATTAAAGGGGGAAATAGAATGCAATGCATTCATTTTAGGAGACATCAACACACCACTCACTCCAAAGGACAGATCAACCAGACAGAAAATAAATAAAGAGACAGAGGCACTGAACAGCGAATTAGAACAGATGGACCTAATGGACATCTACAGAACACTCCATCCAAAAGCAACAGGATACACATTCTTCTCAAGTGCACATGGAACATTTTCAAGAATAGATCATATACTAGGCCACAAAAAGAACCTCAGTAAATTCAAAAAGATTGAAATTGTACCAACCAACTTCTCAGATCACAAAGGTATGAAACTAGAAATAAATTACACAAAGAAAACAAAAAAACCCACAAACACATGGAGGCTTAATAACATGCTCCTAAATAATCAATGGATCAATGACCAAATAAAAACAGAAATCAAGCAATATATGGAGACAAATGACAACAATAATTCAACACCACAAAATCTGTGGGATGCAGCGAAGGCTGTGCTAAGAGTGAAATATACTGCAATACAGGCCTACCTCGGGAAAGAATAACAATCCCAAATGAACAGTCTAAACTCACAATTAATGAAACTAGAAAAGGAAGACCAAATGAGGCCCAAAGTCAGTAGAAGGAGGGACATAATAAAGATAAAAGCAGAAATAAATAAAGTTGAGAAGAATAAAACAATATAAAGTATCAATGAAAGCAGGAGCTGGTTATTTGAGAAAATAAACAAAATAGATAAACCCCTAGCCAAATTTATCAAGAAAAAAAGAGAGTCTACACACATAAACAGAATCAGAACTGAGAAAGGAAAAATCACTACGGACACCACAGAAATACAAAGAATTATGAGAGAATACTATGAAAAATTATATGCTAACAAACTGGATAACCTAGAAGAAATGGACAACTTTCCAGAAAAATACAACCTTCCAAGGCTAACCCAGAAAGAAACAGAAAGTCTTAACAGACAAATTACTCGCAATGAGATTGAATTAGTAATAAAAAAACTACCTAAGAACAAAACCCCTGGACCAGATGGTTTCACTGCTGAATTTTATCAAACATTTAGTGAAGACCTAACACCCATCCTCATTAAAGTTTTCCCAAAAGTAGAAGAGGAGGGAATACTCCCAAACTCATTCTACGAGGCCAACATCACTCTAATACCAAAACCAGGCAAAGACACCACAAAAAAAGAAAATTACAGACCAATATCCCTGATGAACATAGAGGCAAAAATACTCAACAAAATATTAACAAACTGAGTTCAAAAATATATCAAAAAGATCATCCATCATGATCAAGTGGGATTCATCCCAGGGATGCAAGGATGATACAACATTAGAAAATCCATAAACATCATCCACTACATCAATAAAAAGGACAAAAACCACATAATCATATCCACAGATGCTGAACAAAGCATTTGACAAAATTCAACAACCATTTATGATAAAACTCTCAACAAAATGGGTATAGAGGGCAAGTATCTCAACATAATAAAAGCCACGTATGACAAACCCACAGCCAACATTATATTTAACAGTGAGAAGCTGAAAGCTTTTCTTTTCGGATAGGGAACAAGACAAGGATGCCCACTCTCCCCACTTTTATTCAGCATAGTTCTGGAGGTCCTAGCCATGGCAATCACACAACACAAAGAAATAAAAGGCATCCAGATAGGCAAGGAAGAACTCAAACTGTCCTTGTTTGCAGATGACATGATATTGTACATAAAAAACCCTAAAGAATCCACCCCAAAACTATTAGATCTAATATGTGAATTCAGCAAAGTTGTGAGATACAAAATTAATATACAGAAATCTGTTGCATTCCTATACACTAATGATGAACTAGCAGCAAAAGAAATCAGGAAAACAATTCCATTCACATTCGCATCAAAAAGAATAAAATACCTAGGAATAAACCTAACCAAGGAAGTGAAAGACCTATACTTTGAAAACTACAAGACACTCTTAAGAGAAATTAAAGAGGACACTAAGAAATGGAAATTCATTCCATGCTGTTGGCTAGGAAGAATTAATATTGTCCTGCCTAAAGCAATCTACAGATTCAATGCAATCTCTATCAAAATACATACAGCATTCTTCAATGAACTCGAGCAAATAGTTCTAAAATTCATGTGCAACCACAAAAGACCCCAAATAGCCAAAGCAATCCTGAGAAGGAAAAATAAAGCAGGGGGGATTATGCTCTCTGACTTCAAGCTCTACAACAAAACTACAGTAATCAAGACAATTTGGTACTGGCACAAGAACAGACCCATAGACCAGTGGAACAGAATAGAGAGCCCAGATATAAACCCAACCATATATGGTCAATTAATATATGATAAAGGAGCCATGGATATACAGTAGGGAAATGACAGCCTCTTCAACAGCTGGTGTTGGCAAAACTGGACAGCTACATGTAAGAGAATGAAACTGGATTACTGTCTAACCCCATACACAAAAGTAAACTACAAATGGATTAAAGACCTGAAGTCATGAAACCATAAAACTCTTAGAAAAAAATATAGGCAAAAATCTCCTGAATATAAGCATGAGCAACTTCTTCCTGAACGCATCTCCTCGAGCAAGGGAAACAAAAGCAAAAATGAACAAGTAGGACTATATCAAACTAAAAATCTTCTGTATGGCAAAAGACACCATCAACAGAACAAAAGGCATCCTACAGTATGGGAAAATATATTTGTAAACGACATATCCTATAAGTGGTTAACACACAAAATACACAAAGAGCTCACACACCTCAACACCCAAAAAGCAGATAACCCAATTAAAAAATGGGCAGAGGATATGAAGACAGTTCTTCAAAGAAGAAATTCAGATGCCCAACAGACACATGAAAAGATGCTCCACATCACTAATCATCAGGAAAATGCAAATTAAAACCACAATGAGATATCACCTCACACCAGTAAGGATGGCCAACATTGAAAAGACTAAACAACAAATGCTGGTGAGGAT
Source organism: Smutsia gigantea (assembly GCA_032199065.1). Lineage (NCBI taxonomy): Eukaryota > Metazoa > Chordata > Mammalia > Pholidota > Manidae > Smutsia > Smutsia gigantea. Next base: position 198,693 of record JAVSCE010010728.1, on the reverse strand, counting down.
GTGGAGAAAGGGGAACCCTCCTACTCTGCTGATGGGAATGTAAGCTAGTTCAACCATTGTGGAAAGCAATATGGAGGTTCCTCAAAAAACTAAAAATAGAAATACCATTTGACCCGGGAATCCCACTCCTTGGAATTTACCCAAAGAATACAACTTCTCAGATTCAAAAAGACATATGCACCCCTATGTTTATCGCAACACTGTTTACAATAGCCAAGACATGGAAGGAACCTAAGTGTCCATTAGTAGATGAATGGATAAAGAAGAGGTGGTACATATACACAATGGAATACTATGCAGCCATAAGAAAGAAACAAATCCTACCATTTGCGACAACATGGATGGCGATGGAGGATATTATGCTCAGTGAAATAAGCCAGGCGGAGAAAGACAAGTGCCAAATGATTTCCCTCATTTGTGGAGTGTAACAATGAAGCAAAACTGAAGAAACAAAACAGCAGCAGACTCACAGACTTCAAGGAGGGACTAGCGGTTACCAAAGGGGAGTGGTGGTGGGGGGTCAGGTAGGGAGGGAGGGAGAAGGGGATTGTGGAGTATCATGACTGGTGCACATGGTGTGTGTGGGGTCACAGGGAAGGCAGTGTAGCTCGGAGAAGACAAATAGGGACTATGTGGCATCTCACTACACTGATGGACAGTGACTGCAATGGGGTACGGGTGGCGACTTGATAATATGGGTAAATGTAGTAACCACATTGTTTTTTCATGTGAAACCTTCATAAGAGTGTTTATCAATAATACCTTAATAAAAAATAAATAAAATAAAATAAAAAAGCACTTCTCAGTGGGTCAGGAGAACCAGAGCCCAACCCAAGCTGACACTCAGTCTTTGTGTGACCTTGGACGGACAAGTCACTTCTTTCTGGGCCTGTATCCACAAGTATAATATGAGAGAATTGTACTAAATGGTTTCTTGCGGTGGCTATCAAGAAACTAGAATGGACTTCCGGGAAGATGGCGGTGTGAGCAGGGCGGCAGAAACCTCCTCCCAACACTATATTTATCTACGAAAACACAGCAAATACATCTATTCCTAAAAGAGAGACGAGAATACACAGGAAAGCGCACAGCGTGCAGCTACACCCGAGAGGACTCGGCACCCCAAGAGGCGGGTAAGATCCGGAGCCGCGACCCGGCGGGACCCGAGCCCTCCCCCACCCCAGCGCGCTGGCGGGAGGAGAGGATTCAGAGCGGGAGGGAGTGGAAGTACACCCCGCGAAGTAGCCAGCCCCAGTGATCTGCGCGGGGAGCGCTGACCCACATTGCACAGTGCAGCGGAGATTGGAGAGACAGAAGGGCAGGATCTGAGCGGGGAACACGCCAGGCTGCTTGCAGCGGCTCCCGGGAATGAAAAAAAAAAAAGCGCGCGCTTTCTTCAGCGGTCTTAAAGAGACAGGACCCCAGCTGAGGAGCCGGATCACCCCAGCACACTCAGCCCAGCAGGCTGGGAGTCCGGGGGAGTTTCAGACGCCTTAGCTGGCGACTGAGGAAGCGTAGCCATACTTAACACTTCTCACTGAGATCAACAGCCTCCTATTCGTTCCCACCCCTGCCAGAGCGATAAAGGGCCCTGCGGAGCGGCGCAGTCACAGCTGTGGAATAGTGGGGCAATAGCGCCACCTACAGCATTCCCACAGAATCTACGTCCGGTGGGCATTTTTTTGTTTTTTTTGTTTTGTTTTGTTTTTGTTTTTGTTTTTTCTTTTTTTCTTTCTTTCTTTCTTTTTTTTTCTTTTTTCTCTTTTTTTTCTTCTCTTTTTAAAGTCTTAAAGAGCCCAGCTGACATACGTGGCAACTATCAGTGACCAATTCTACAGCCATGAAAAGACAGAGGAATATGGTTCAGACCAAAATCAACCAGACAACCCCAGAGAGGGAGTCTGAAGGGATGGAAATGCACAGCCTCCCTGAAAAAGAATTCAGAATAAAAGTCATAACCATGCTGATGGACCTACAGAGAAATGTGCAAGAGCTGAGGGAGGAAGTGAGGGAACTGAGGAAAGACAATGCAGAAATCAGACAAGCGATCGACGGGCTTAACAGCAGAATGGATGAGATGCGAGAGACTGTTAATGGAATAGAAAACAGAGAACAGGAGTACAGAGCAGCTGAGGCAGAGAGAGATAAAAGGATTTCTAGGAATGAAAGAATATTAAGAGAACTGTGTGACCAATCCAAACGGAACAATATTCGCATTATAGGAGTACCAGAGGAAGAAGAGAGAGAAAAAGGGATAGAAAGTGTCTTTGAAGAAATAATTGCTGAAAACTTTCCCTCGCTGGGAAGGAAGTAGTCTCGCAGTGCACCAAAGCTCATAGATCTCTCAACACAAGGGACCCAAGGAAGACAACACCAAGACACATAATAATTAAGATGGCAAAGATCAAAGATAAAGACAGGGTATTAAAGGCAGCTAGAGAGAGAAAAAAGATCACCTACAAAGGAAAACCCATCAGACTATCATCAGACTTCTCAACAGAAACCTTACAGGCCAGAAGAGAACGGCATGATATATTTAACATTATGAAACAGAAGGGCCTCAAACCAAGAATATTGTATCCAGCACGATTATCATTTAAATATGATGGAGGGATTAAACAATTTCCAGACAAACGAAAGTTGAGAGACTTTGTCTCTCATAAACCACCACTACAGGATATCTTATATGGACTGCTCTAGATGGAAGCACACCTAAGGCTAAAAAGATGTCACCAGAGAAAATAAAATCATAGCAAAGAAAGCAGACCATCCAAATACTAACTAAAGGCAAAGAATAAACACCTATTATAGAAAGAATGGAGGAGGAGGAATAAGAAGGGAGAGAAATAAAGAAACATCAGACTGTGTTTACAATAACTTAACAAGAAAGCTAAGTTAGATTGTTAGATAGTAAAGAAGCAACCCTTGAACCCTTGGTAACCACGAATCTAAAGCCAGCAATAGCAATAAGTACATATCTATCAATAATCACCCTAAATGTAAATGGACTGAATGCACCAATCAAGACACAGAGATACAGAATGGATAAAAAAGCAAGACCCATCTATATGCTGCCTACAAGAAACTCACCTCAAATCCAAAGATATACACAGACTAAAAATGAAGGGATGGAAAAAGATATTTCATGCAAACAACAAAGAGAAAAAAGCAGGTGTGGCAGTACTTGTATCAGACAAAATAGACCTCAAAACAAAGAAAGTAGCAAGAGATAAAGAAGGACATTACATAATGATAAAGGGTCAGTCCAACAAGAAGAAATAACCATTATAAATATATATGCACCCAACACAGGAGCGCCAGCATATGTGAGACAAATACTAACAGAATTAAAGGAGGAAATAGACAGCAATGCATTCATCTTAGAGACTTCAACACACCACTCACTCCAGAGGACAGATCAACCAGACAGAAAATAAGTAAAGACACAGAGGCACTGAACAACACACTAGAACAGATGGACCTAACAGACATCTACAGAACGCTACACCCAAAATCAACAGGATACACATTCTTCTCAAGTGCACATGGAACATTTTCCAGAATAGACCAGATACTAGGCCACAAAAAGAACCTCAGTAATTTCAAAAATATTGAAATCCTACCAACCAACTTCTCAGATCACCAAGGTATAAAACTAGAAATAAATTTTAGAAAGAAATCAAAAAGACTCACAAATACATGGAGACTTAACAACACTCTCCTAATTAATCAATGGGTTAACGACCAAATCAAAACAGAAATCAAAGAATATATGGAGACTAATGACAACAATAATACAAAGCCACAACTTCTGTGGGACGCAGCAAAGGCAGTTCTAAGAGGAAAGTATATTGCAATCCAGGCCTATTTAAAGAAGGAAGAACATTCCCAAATGAATAGTCTAAAGACACAATTACTGAAATTGGAAAAAGAAGAACAAATGAGGCCCAAAGTCACCAGAAGGAGGGACATAATAAAGATTAGAGAAGAAATAATAAAATTGAGAAAGAGCCAAACAATAGAAAAAATCAATGAAACCAGAGCTGTTTCTTTGAAAAAATAAACCAAACTAGATAAACCCCTAGCCAGATATTAAGAAAAAGAGAGATCTACACACAAACACAATCAGAAATGAGAAAGGAAAAATCGTGGACCCCACAGAAATACAAAGAATCATAAGAAATCTGAGAATATATGCTAACAAGCTGGAAAACATAGAAAGAAATGGACAACTTCTTAGAAAAATACAACCTTCCAAGACTGACCAAGCAGAAACAGAAAAACTAAACAGACCAATCGCAGTGACGAAATCGAATTGGTAATCAAAAAACTACCCAAGAACAAAACCCCCGGGCCTGATGGATTCACCTCTGAATTCTACCAGACATATAGAGAAGAAATAACACAGATTCTCCTTAAAGTTTTCCAAAAAATAGAAGAGGAGGGAATACTTCCAAACTCATTATATGAAGCCAGCATCACTCTAATACCAAAACCGGGCAAAGACATCACCAAAAAAGAAAATTACAGACCAATATCCCTGATGAACGTAGATGCAAAAATACTCAACAAAATATTAACAAAATGAATTCAAAAATACATCAAGAGGATCATACATCATGATCAAGTGGATTCATCCCAGGGATGCAAGGATGGTACAACATTCGAAATCCATCAACATCATCCACCACATCAACAAAAAAGAAGAACAAAACCATGATCATCTCCATAGATGCTGAAAAAAGCATTTGACAAATTCAGCATCCATTCCTGATTAAAACTCTCAACAATGGGTATAGGCGGCAAGTACCTCAGCATCATAAAGATATATGACAAACCAGCTAACACTTATCATACTTAATGGCGAGGCATGAAACTTTCATCTAAGATGGGAACAAGACAAGGATGCCCTCTCTCCACTGCTATTCAACATAGTACTGCAGATCCCTATACAGCAATCAGACAAAACAAAAACATAAGGCATCAGATTGGTAGAACAAACTGTCACTATTTGCAGATGACATGATACTGTACATAAAAAACCCTAAAGATTCCACTCCAAAACTACTAGAACTGATATCTGAATTCAGCGAAGCTGCAGGATACAAAATTAACACACAGAAATCTATTGCTTTCCTATACTAATGATGAACTAACAGAAAGAGAAATCAGAAAAACAATTCCATTCACAATTGCATCAAAAAGAATAAAATACCTAGGAATAAACCTAACGAAGGAAGTGAAAGACCTGTACTCTAGAAACTACAAGACACTCCTAAGAGAAATTAAAGAGGACACTAACAAATGGAAATGCATCCCATGCTCTTGGCTAGGAAGAATAAATATTGTCAAAATGGCTATACTACCTAAAGCAATTGACAGATTCAATGCAATCCCTATCAAACTACCAACAGCTTTCTTCAATGAACTAAGACAAATAATTCTAAAAGTCATATGGAACCACAAAAGATCCCAAATAGCCAAATCAATCCTGAGAAGGAGGAATAAAACAGGGGAATTACACTCCCTGACTTCAAACTCTACTACAAAGCCACAGTAATCAAGACAATTTGGTATTGGCACAAAAACAAGACCCACAGACCAGTGGAACAGAATAGAAAATCCAAACATTAACCCAAACATATACAGTCAATTAATATTTGATAAAAGTGCCTTGGATATACAATGGGGAGATGACAGCCTCTTCAGCAGCTGGTGTTGGAAAAACTGGACATTACATGTAAAGAGAATGAAACTGGACTACTGTCAGCCCCATACCCCGCAAGAGTGAAACTCAAGGTGGATCAAAGACTTGAATGTAAGTCATGAAACCATAAAACTCTTAGAAAAAACATAGGCAAAAATCTCTTGGACATAAACATGAGCGCTTCTTCATGGTGCCCATATCTCCCTGGGCAAGGGAAACAAAAGCAAAAATGAACAAGTGGGACTATATCAAGCTGAAAAGCTTCTGTACAGCAAAGGACACCATAAGTAGAACAAAAAGACATCCTACAGTATGGGAGAATATATTCATTAAAAATGTATCTGATAAAGGGTTGACATCCAAAATATATAAAGAACTCATGCACCTTAACAAACAGAAAGCAAATAATCCAATTAAGAAGTGGGCAGAGGACATGAATAGACACTTCTCCAAAGAAGAAATTCAGATGGCCAACAGGCACATGAAACGATGCTCCACATCGCTAATCATCAGAGAAATGCAGATTAAAACCACAATGAGATATCACCTCACACCAGTGAGGATGGCCAACATCCAAAACACAAAAACAACAAATGTTGGCGAGGATGTGGAGAAAAGGGAACCCTCCTACACTGCTGGTGGGACTGCAAATTAGTTCAACCATTGTGGAAAGAAGTATGGAGGTTCCTCAAAAAACTCAAAATAAGAAATACCATTTGACCCAGGAATCCCACTCCTAGGAATTTACCCTAAGAATGCAGCAGCCCAGTTTGAAAAAGACAGATGCACCCCTATGTTTATCGCAGCACTATTTACAATAGCCAAGAAATGGAAGCAACCTAAGTGTCCATCAGTAGATGAATGGATAAAGAAGATGTGGTACATATACACAATGGAATATTATTCAGCCGTAAGAAGAAAACAAATCCTACCATTTGCAACAACATGGATGGAGCTAGAGGGTATTATGCTCAGTGAAATAAGCCAAGCCGAAAAAGACAAGTATCAAATGATTTCACTCATATGTGGAGTATAAGAACAAAGAAAAAAACTGAAGGAACAAAACAGCAGCAGACTCACAGAACCCAAGAACGGACTAATAGTTACCAAAGGGAAAGGGACTGGGGAAAATGGGCGGGAAGGGAGGGATAAGAGGGAAAAAGGGGCATTACGATTAGCAGATGTAATGTTGGGGGGGCACGGGGAGGGCAGTACAACTCAGAGAAGACAAGTAGTGATTCTATAGCATCTCACTACGCTGATGGACAGTGACTGTAATGGGGTTGGTGGGGGGGACCTGATGAAGGGGTAGTTTAATAATCGTAATATTGCACATGTAATTGTAAATTAATGATAATAAAATAAATTATTAAAAAAAAAAGAAGATACCACTTGAAGACCGAGTAGATAGGTAACAGGAGGTGGTAGGTAGGAAAGTTTCAGGAGACCAGAGAGGCTATAGGAATTTAGGTTACAAATAGGGAAGTCACCAGGGAAAACTAGAAAGGGGGGTTTTACCATGAAGGGCTTATAAAAAAAATTTTTTAATTATGGTAAAATCATGAAGAGCTTTGAGTCCAAGAATAAGGATCTGAACTTAATTTTGTAGGCAAAATTTTAAGCTAGGAGAGAAAATGAGAGTGACTATTAATCTAATGAAAGTAATAATTGGGATAGACAGGAGGGGAGAGAGGCTGTGGCTAAAGTGAAGGTTACTGTGCCCAGAATTCTCACCTGGCCCTGGTTGGCTAGCTCACTACACACATGTGTGCAATACGTTGCTATTGACGCTATATAAAGAGCTCTGCCCAGTGCTCTGGGTGACACGATGGCATGGCTGCAAGCCTGCAAGAGAGCAGAGCAGAGGCTGGAGTGGTGGCAGCACTGAGGACAGAAGCCCAGAGGCAGAGACCGGCTTGCTGCATGCAGACTCGCTCTGAATGGATGGGATTTTAGTGACTGACCGGCCACCGTGGAGATAAAGTTGGGAATAACCCTTTCACCCCAAGAACGTTTTACTGTCATTTTCTTTGGTCACACTGAATCCATAGCGAACTTGCCTGGGGCTGAAACCCATTGGCAAGACAGAGGCTAAAGGCGCAGATCGAGCGAGGCAAGTGCCCCAGCCAATGCCATCCAGGGCCTGCCCACAGACTGCAGTCCCAGAAAGACCAGGGTGTGGCAGGCGAACCAGTGGACCTGGCAGTCACTTGGCTGTGGGTGGGCTATGGGGGAGGAAGGAGTCAAAAGACAATTCTGGCATTTCAAACCTGAATACTGGGGAAGACGGTAGCATCTGTAAATCACTGGGGACCACAGCCCTCAAAAGACCCACCACTAGAATTCAGGGGGTCTCTGAACCCATATGGGAAGAAAATTACATCCTTATTTTCACTAACCTCTAGCAGAAATTGGGCATTTCCCTCCATTGTGAAGGGAGGCAGTGAACACAATAGTTTGGGTGGTACTTTGGTTTTGTCACCAACAGAGATCACAGGTGTTTTCATATCACATCACAGTTGTCGATCAAATCTCCAGAAATAATTTAGTTTATCACTACTTCTATAGTAGTCATCAGGCCCCCTGCTGGATCTCATTGTTTGATGTGTTAATCAAGAAGCACGTATATTACTCTGTCACACATGTTCTGATTATTTTGGTAATTATATTCCAGTGGGTCTTTCTCAAGCTTTTTTTCATCTCCTCTTCTGGGAGCTTTTTTAGACTTTTTTTCCCTAATCGCCACCAATTGCCCATTAAATTTGAGTATCACAAATCTAAAAGAGTGAAACTCATAGATGCAGAGAGCAGACAGGTGGTTACCAGGTGCTGAGGGGGTGGGGATATGGGGAGATGTTAGGTCAGAGGGCACAAACTTTGTTATCAGATGAGTAAGTTTTGGGAAATCTGATGTATGGTTTAGTGACTGTAGTTAATAATACTATACTGTACACTTGGCTTTTGCTAAGAGAGTAGATCATGTGCGCGTGCGTGCACACACACACGCACACTAATGGCAACTATGTGAGGCGATGGATGTGTTAACTAGCTTGTTTGTGGTGATCACTTCACAATGTATATAAATATCAAATCATCACATTGTACAGCTTAAATATATATGTTTTGTCAATATACCTCAGTAAGTGGGGGGAGGTTACATGAAAGCAAAAATAAATAAATTAAATTAAATCTCAATACAAAAATTTTAATACCACAGATATGCTTGTGATACCATCCCTGTTGAGAATGCATGAGAATGCATGCTGTGTTCTGATGCTAGAAGTTTTCTTTATAATCATGTATGTTATGCATTTAAAAACATTGTTCTTTAGAAAACCACACACACATAGTCCTTAGAAAGGGTCTGTGGGCTTCACAAACTGGCAAAGGGGTCCATGGCACAAAAAGAGATTACTTCCTGTCCTGATTGTGAGTCCCTAGATGGCCTCATCACAAAAAGGAATTTTATACTCTAAGATGTAGATGGCACCCTCTTTAATACATCTCCATAGCTGACAGTCTACATTGGGCTAAAGATCTCTCAGCTGACTAATATCCAGTTAGCAAAATCCTATCTCCTGCATTTATCTTTCCATTTAAGATTAAGGAATAACTGATGGGCTGTATTGTCCACATAAATGTCTTTATCCTTTCCTTAAATCTTTCCCTTATGCAAGGAAACCAGCCCATAAAGTAAAATTTCATAGGCCAATGATGTGATGTGTAGAAGAAATTCTATCACTCTAGGAAACAGAACACCTAGATTCATGTCCCTACTCTGTCTCTGTACATGACTGTAACCTGTGTCCTGTGTTCTTCCTGTAAATGGAAATAACATCCATTCTATCAATTCAAATGGAATCATGCATGTGAAGGTACTCTGGACACTGCACAAAGGGTTGTTATCAATTCTAATCTAGACCTTAAAAATATATGACCACACAGAACCACAGGACATGAAATAACTTTCTTTGCTGTGAAGGATAAAATGGAATGGAATAAATAAGTGGAATTTAATTCTAGGCTATGTTCAAGGATTCTGTGTGGCATACATGCCGTGGGCTGTCTCTTTTAGGCTACATGGTGCTGTTTCCTTTGTAATGTTCCATGGCATCTAATAGAAATGTTCCATTGAGAAAGATGTTCTGTGAATGCAGTTGCCCTATCAGCCTTACACTTACCTCAGAATGTTTTCTCTCTTCCCTGGCTGTCCAGAGTGATGCTGATCTGGGAACCTGGCCCAGGATGCAAGGGGGGTTTGTTGGAGGCTATCTCCTTCATACTGATGGTCTGGCCAATGATGAATAGTGGACTATGCAGGTCCTTTGAGCCACACCCACAGAATATGCTGGAGAAACCATGGGAAAATGGTGGGCAGAAGACCAGACATTTGGAAAAATGTTGAAGAGACTTAGAAGGATCCAGGCATCAACAAAGCTGAGCTGTGGGTGAGAGGGATTTTGGTGGCAGAAGGGCCCAGCACAAGGGATTTGTGAAAGGAGGCTGGCCGAAAGGAACACTGATAAGCAGAAGAATGAATCAAGTTAGGACACCTGTAGCAATGAAAAGCCCTTAAAAAATAGAAATCCATAATATATCTTGAAATTGTGAAATCAGACTGTTAGAAATACAATGATGTTCAAGATCAGTTTAAAACATTCTTTTAATCTGTGTATCTGTAAATGGGCTTAAAGAGGTGAAAACAGCCTGATTTACATCACATGGCAAATTAAGGAAGAACCTGGTGGAACTAGAACCCAGGAAATCTAAGACTCAGTCTAGGCTTTTGTTCCCTCACTAAACCAAGTTTCCTCCCTAAAGTACGCACAATCCTTAACGCTGCTAAGAGTTTAACTCAATGTGCAAAATTTCAGTGAACCAGCTTCTCATAAAGGAAACAGGCCCACCCGAGGTTGGGTGCAGGAGTGGGGAGGTGTCCCAGAGCCCTTGGTAGCAGGCGGAGGTGGTCGGGCAGGCTGTAGGGTTTTCACTGGCAGGCCTATACTCAATGACAACAGGTCCTAACAATTAACCGATAAAGAACTGAAATTAGGAGTGGACTGAAAACACAGATTCTCTCTTCCCCAGACTGTCCTTTATTCGAGAAGGCAGCCCCCTTTTTGATATTCCCATCTCTGTAAATCTCCCCTTAATTGGACACCCTCCAGAAAAGCTGTCTCTGAACAACCTTCTTATAAGGCTTTCTGGTTGTCTGTTAAATCACAACAGGTTGCAGCTCACAAACAAGTGCCCACAGTGAAGTGGGGGCAGGTATAAAAATAAACTGAAGGCTTGCTTTAAAGTAGTTTAGAAGTGAATAGAGTTTACAAGTACAGAAACACATGGCAAGATGTCTGTGTCAAATTCCCACACCAACAGCTTTCCTCTAGTCAAAGTGATTGGTAGCTGAGTGGGTGCAAGTGTGGAGAAAGAGGGAGGGAGAAACTAGACGGGGTCACTGTGGTGTTCTGATATTTTATTCTGCTTAAATTCAGAGGGGGGGGGATGAAAATTTAACTAGAAAACCCGTTAAACTGTGATGACAACTCTGTAAAAATATATATGGGGACAAGGACTTGGAAGTAATATGCAAACATGAAAATTGTCTTGGGGGAGGTAGGGTTATGAATGATTTCCTCTCAAACCCTTAATACTGTTCAACATTTTCAATTAAAGGTTTCAACTTTTCAAATTTTGCTTCCTGGCTCTCTAGATAACCTGATATTATAAAATCACAATTCCCCCAAATTCTTGTTTTTTGTCCATCACAGCAGTTTTTAGGACAGCAAAACACTGGACACCATCTAAATGTTTTAGAGGACTGATTAAACAGACTGTAGTCCAGTCATCACAATGTAACACTATACAGCCACTCAAAAAGGCAGATGCAGATCTGAAAGTTCATATACGGAACAACAGCTAAGAGAGAGTAAGTGAACAAAGGCAGGTGTAGGACAATAAATCTAGTTTAAATGTATGTGTGCACACACATACCTATTCATGGAAAATTTCTAGAAGGATACCCAAGAAAGTTGGTAATGGTTACCTCCAATTCCCATCTGGATGAGGGATTGAGAGCCTAAAGTGAAGAAGTGAATATTTACTTTTCATGATAGAAACACCTATACTATTTTAAACATAATGTGAGTGCGTGTGTGTATATATATATATGTATATAAAACTTTAATAAGTCCTATTAACTTTCTAGGCAATGTTCTAAGGGTATTCTTCCTAAGTGGTTTTAAGATAGAGGAACCAAAAATCCTGTTCTTGTCCCCATACTTAGAAAACAGGCAATCTGATTAAGCCTAGAGTTGTCAAAATGTGGAGGCAATGTGTGAAAAAACTAAATATGCTCATCTTTCAGAAGGAGATCTACTGAGATGTGTATATATATATAGGTACAGCTGAAGAACTGGGTCAGCCTCCCACCAGGCCACCCCAAATAAAGCAGCAAGGAAATGAGCTGTTCATTCTTCTCTCCTTGGGGGGCCTGGGCAGTACTCAGCACTTTAGAAGATACCCATCAGTCCAGATCTGCAGAAGCATCCCAAGCCCTGGGAATCATGTTATCTCCTAAATATATTCTGCACAGGGGCTGGCCCAAATCTTCCCAGGTCTCTCTGGGCCCAGATCAGTATTCCAGAGTTTCAAGGAACCCAGTGTGCCTGGATACAGAGGACTGACTTGAACAAGGGAGGCAACTTAGACCTCTTCTAGCCCCCATACATAGGACCTGCCCCTGGAGCCCTCTGCTTGTTGATGAGGTGCGCCTGGTGCTTTAATATTCTGACCACTTCTTTACAGAACACATTACGCTCACTTTCAAAAGTTCCCTTGGCTTTCACAAATTTCAGGATCTCGTGAAAGGACGTTTCACTACAGATTCATGAGAAAGGATGGCAAAATCTTTTTTTCCATCCCCCCTAGGCATCTCAGCATGAAGGATGCTCAGAGTTACTTGCACCAAAGGGAAAACCAAGATGGTGGGCAAGACATAGCTTCTCATGCATGACTTGATGCCCGGGGTGAGCAGCCCAGCAGTCAGTCTAGGCCCCCAGAGGGGGAACATCACCAGCTCTGAGATACTCTGGAACCAAATAACGGCAGGTTTGGACATGTAGAGGAATAAGAGGTGGGAATGGGCCTCAATGGGAAGATGGCAGGAAAGACCACAGGGCCAGGCGGTCAAGGGAAGATGGCAGAGAGCAGACAGGAAAGGTTGGGTCACAGAATACAGCTGTGGGATGGCCTAACTTAGCCCGTTATTTTTCTCCAAATATACTATCCCAAAGAACCTAAGGGAAGCATTTTCTTGGGTAAGTTAAAAATCATTTGTGTTCAACACATTTCCTCATAATTTCTGCTGTAGATGAGCAACAGTGTTCGTGATGCTCCTCGCCGCTACCATGCCTATTAAGCTGGTCAGCATTGGTCTATTCAGAGATTTCACTTCATTTTCAGGGTCTTTTTGTGTGTGCCTTTCCCCCTCACTCTCCTTGGTCTTTATTCTATTTTACAGATTGCTCAAACCTACACCAGTGATACAGGTCAAGAAAGAAACCCATTTATAAGCCATTCCAGTAAATGCTGCCTTTCTTCTTGAAACCAGTAGTTAAAAAGGTATCGGTGAATTTGATTAGCTATGCTTGTCCCACACATAAACCAGACCTGGCTGCGTTTCTGGGATGTAAAATTTCTTCTCTGCCTGCTCTCTGTGTAAGTGACCTCCATCTCTGTTTAACCAGCAGGCCCCTTTTTTGACCACTCTGGAGTGGGGCATAGTGTGAACTTTATTTGGGGAGAATTCCCAGTCTCCTGCCCACTGTCTAACCCTGCTTCTCAAAGATTGGATGTGTTAAGTTTTGCCTTAAATATAGTTTCTGCCATCATGGACTTTTCTCACAGGATTTATTTTTTAGTGTTTCATGTTCTCATTGATATTTTCTCCACATTTTCCATACCATTCTCAAAATCTGAAGCTTCCAACTGGAATGCAGAGTCTAGCACAGACTGCTACACAGCCTGGTGTACGATCACCTCCCTCTCAGTTCTATGGGGATCTTCCTCTGCAGAAACCAGCAGTCTGCTGCTGTCCATGCACAGGCAGGCCCCGCCAGCCTGCAGAGCAGCTGCTAACTCATGCTTGCTTTGGGATCCTGGGATCTGCTAGGACCCCAGCTCTTCTTCTGCTCTTCTGCCAGGACAACCGGCCCCCACCTCACAGAGCACTCCACCTACCACCTTCTAGGGGCTCGGCTCTGACCTGAGAAGTCTCCCACAGGCCGGCTCCGGCCCCAGCCCACCTGGAAGATGTCGTTGGCACACTTGCGACACAGGTTGTGCTGGCAGGGCAGGATCACCACCGGTTTGGAGAACATCTCCAGGCAGATGGGGCAGATGAGCTGCTTCTCCAGGTTGTCCATGCTGTGTGCATCCCCTAGCAGCGGCTTGAAACCCACCGTGAAGTTCATCCCCTCAGCGACCGTGCCTACCCTGGCCTTCCCTCACTGCCTCTGGACCCTTCCTCGTCAACTTCAGACAGGCCGTGGATCCTTACGCTCCCTTCTGTTGGTCACTCTTGAAATAGCTCTGCTATCTCTCCTGTCCCTTCCTCTAACAATTCGCCTCGTCCTTAGATAGCTGTTTTCAGACACTTCTGTCTCTATTCTTTGCCCTGTACCCCAGCCAGGCTCATGTACCTTTATCTTTCCCTCCCTCCCTGAATATCTCCGGCCCTGGAAATTTCTCCTTTTGCTCCCCAAATGACTTTTGTTCACTCTATGGGTAGCACTGTTTGTCCCTCACTCCAGAGAGGAGATTAATTTTAACATGGGGGTGGGAACAAGGGGCATCAGCAGGACATTCCAACTCCCGATTTAGCTCATGTAAGGCGAGCCACAGCTGTCACCAAGTGAGTGACCCTGACTCACTCAGGAACGGGTGACTCCCTTGAGCAAGAGCTGCGGAGCTGCACTGGTCATGATAAAAGGTGGGCCAGCAAAGGTGTCGGGCTCTTGCTTGCTCTCTCATTCAAAAGGCTCCTGTGAGCCCCGGGCCCCCATGCTCTGGCTTTGGTGCAGGGCAGTGGCATGGAATGGAAATCGGCCTGTATGAGAGACACCATATATGGATCAGAGTGAGAGGAAAGAGCTTGCCAGACCTATAGATAGTCAATGAAAGTTTCTGTCTCCAAGGCGTAGCCATGACCCTGGCCCTCTTCCACAGAACCCTGTGATTCAGAGCAGGGGCACAAGACACTAGAGAGAGAGGCTTTGATCCAACACTTCTGGTCCATTTTTGTTCTTGCCCATAACTTTCTTATGTCGCTCTCGGAGAAGCAGCTCTGGAGGCTAGAACTGGCAGCTGTACAGGCCTGGAACAGCCTCATGAACATATCCCTGAGAAAGTGTGGGATTCTGGTCCACAAACACCTCACTGGAGCCACTCCAAGGACTTCACATTTGTTAGGAAACTGAGAGAAGCTGAGCTGGGCAGAAAGGACCTGAATATGCCAGGGACCTATTTTGGGTACCAGGGGAATCAGTCTCCAGGGAAATTTTAGATCACTGACAGTCATAATCACAAGGCTCTGGGATGCCTCTGCCCCACACCACAGTTGTCCCAGACTCCTACCCTTCAAGGCAGGCAGGGCTCAAATGTGAGCACTGGTCCTCTTTTTCTTTTACAGGCCTTTTTTCTCTATCCCAGGTACAATTTGTCTTGTTTGGGCCCAACACATGCACTGGGACTGGACAAAAGCTTTTATTTACTGACATTCTTTAGCCCCTCTCCCAGTCAGGAGAGAGAAGTTTGAGGACTTACTAGACTATGACCTTGGGTGGACAGGAAACAAATGGTGCAGAAGATACTAAACAGGCAGTGCCAAGAGGCACGAGTGGGGAAAGGGTCTGTAAAAGTGCAATCCTTTCCCTATCACAGGTTTCATGCCCCTCTTTTAAGAACAAAATATATGGTGATCAGCCTGCATAAGATGTGGTAAAAAGGATGGAGACAAGCAGGCACTGGTAGATGAACCCACAGGACCCGTTACAGTGGGTGCTGTGCTGGCAGCTGTGGTCCAGGAATAGGACAAAGGTGTCATATCTACCTCTGAGCCTTAAATGCATTCATGCTTTTCCTGAATTCATGGTAGCATGGAATGAGACTAGCAATGCCAAGTGCATAGGCACCAGAAGGTGAGACCAGCCCCAGAAAGGTGTGCTGGCTTAGGAACGAAGCTGATGCTAACAGTTCTTGGGCCACAGTTACAACAGAGAAGGGTTGGCTAGTACAGCGGCTCCAGGACAGGATCTGCGTGTTCAGTCATCAGGATCTTGGTGGAAATATCACAAGTGGCTCAGCGACCCTACCCTCTGACATTAGCTCAAATCCCAAGGAAAGCACAGGAAAAAGAATGCTTGGGCAAAGTCTGTCACCACTGCCTGAGACCTCATAGGGGTAGGGATGGGAGGACTGCTCTCTAACAGATTAAAATTGGACCAGGGTCAGTGATACCATCAGAGAGAGAGACAGTATGCTCCCAGTGGAGGTGGGGTGGGTGGATACATGCCATCAATGCTTCTGAAGTTGGGAGTCTTAAAAGAGGGGCAAATCAGGGTCAGTGTCAGGGCAGGGCTACTTGCTCCTCTCTTCAAGGTGTCCAGTGGACTGGGGAGCAGAAGTCACCACCACTGGGTTAGCACCTAGGGGCAGAAGAAGTTGGTGTCTTGTTAACCAGAAGGAATGATCATCCAGAACTTAAAGTGAATGCCCTATAGGTCAAGATATAAACACCTGAAATCCCACCATAGGATATAAACTTTCCATAACAATTCATCTGAAATTAGTGTATATTTTCTTATCCTTTAATTATTGCTGCATTTCAGTTTGCATACCTCACTCTTCTTCATCTTTTAATCATCTTCACTATAGTTATTGTCCCTGCTTCTAAAAGTTTCTTTGTTTCCTGTGGTGGAATTTGAAAAACTTTGGTAAACATTTAGTTACAATTTTTTCCTCTCCTGGTGAGTAAGCAGTTACCTTGCAAGTACACATTAGCATCACTAGATGGCACTGGTGTGAGTGTCAGTCAACTCCCCCTTTTAAAGTTTGATTACTTGGGTTGGGTATAATCCCAGACCCTTTATCTTCCTTTTGAGTAAAAGCAATAAACTGCATCTTTTAACCTGTCTTCAACTACTACCTTTTCTAGGCACACTGTCCTACCCCATTCCTTACCTTAACTCCTACCTCCTTCCTAGCTCAACAGTCACGGGAGGCCAACAAACATGGCACTCGCCCCGTCAGTTTGTGGCACACGCCCTCAGAAACAGTGCATCCCCTTTTCTTTCCTCACTTTGTCCCTGTACCGACTCAAGACTCCCGTGTTTAGGGCTCACCTCCCACATCCCTAACCCTCAGGTGAGCGTGCCTTGCCCCAGCGGCCACGTAGGGGTCTCACCTGCCCTTGAAGGCTGTTGCCCGGTGTGCTGCGGGCGCGCCCTGCCCGCAGCCTCCTCGGGGGCGGCCGGAGGGCCCCGCAGCACAGGCAGCAGCAGCAGCAGCAGGTGAGCAGCGCGCACAGGAGCACCAGTGCCTGACGGGGGCAGGCGCCTCGCTGCAGCAGCCCCGCCTGGGCCCGGGCCCCCACCCCGGCCCTGCTAGCACCCAGAAGGGGACAGCAGGCGCGTGTGCTGGGAGTCGGGGGCCGCCTCGCCTTCCTGATTCCTACGGGGCTACAAGAATTGTGTACCTTGAACCAGCAACTATTCATCATGTAACAGTGTCTGAAGTCTTCTTCACCAACGTGATCATGCCTATGTATTCCCAGTGAACCATGCCTCTCGTAGATTTTCCGCTTCTTAGGGTCACTCAGTATGGAGTGAGCTGTGTTGATCTCTTTGAATATTTCTGTTGATTGAACGTCCCTGGATTCTTGTCTGGATGATACTTCAAAGCCAGTCTCCTACCCAGGCAATACCCAAAGGGGTGCGGGGAGAGAGGACGGGGATTGGCTGGGGAGCGAAGGGAGTGGATGGCAGGGATAGGTCTGTAGGCGGTGAAGGAGGAATGCATGAGAGGTAGTACAGAGGGTGGGGGCACGCAGCCTGAGTCTACAGTCCTTCCCCTGCCACACTGAAGAGCATGATGGCCCCATCCAACCCAAAGTGAAGGCTTAGGGATTTTTTTTTTGCTATCATTAATGTACAATTACATGAATAACATTATGGTTACTAGACTCCCCCATTATCAAGTCCTCACCACATACCCCATTACAGTCACTGTCCATCAGCGTAGTAAGACGCTATAGAATCACTACTTGTCTTCTCTGTGCCATACTGCCTTCCCCGTGTGCCATCCAGCCCCAGCTACATTATGTGTGCTAATTGTAATACCCCTTTTCCCCCTTATCCCTCCCTTCCCACCCATCCTCCCCAATCCCTTTCCCTTGGTAACTGTTAGTCCGTTCTTGGGTTCTGCGAGGCTTAGGGATTTTAAAGTGAGTCAGAAAGTGAAGTAGAAAGGGAAGGGTTTGTGGGGGTGGGAATCCCAGGGTTTAATAAGGAGCTGAGGTGTGGACCTGTAGGCCTTTTTGATGTCTTCAGGTGAGGCACCCTTCTTAAGCTCCACCACTGCATAGAGGGTGACCTGCTCTTGGACAGCTGGCGGGCTGCTTCGTCCACATGAGACATGACCTGGGTCAGAGAAGCAGCAGCACCGTGAGAGCTTTCACAGGCGAGGCTGGAGAGAAGTGAACTTCCAGTGACAGGAACCGAACCGGCTTCAGGGACTAAGCAGGTACATGACTACAAAAGGACGAGTATAACACAGCCGTGAGTGGGATCTGTGACTAGCAGGAGAGTACAGGTGACCAGGAAAGACAATCAAATTCAAATTTTAAAGAGAAAACATCTCATAGTTCCCAGCGTCCTTCAGCAGCACACACCTACAGATTCCCCACATCCTAGGGAGATGGAAGCAAGGGGAGGTCTACACCATGGGAAGAGACTGATGTAGTCCAAAGCTACCAGTACCTTAAGTAAACAGCCCTGGGTCTGCCCAAGCTCACTGCTGGGTTGGCAAGACCAGGGCAGCCCCAGCCCCTGAACAGGTTGAGTCAGGTATCAAGGCGGTTCCCAGTTCCTAAAGGACAAACAATGCCCAAACCTGCCTTGCCTAAAAGAAGTCAGGTGTCCAAAAGCCAGGCCAGAGGGCAGTGCTTGCGCTAGGCCAGAGACCTCTTTCCCCTGGCCTCCCTCTCGCCATCTCACCTCTACCCCTCAGAGACGGGCCAGTGGAGAGAACAGAGAGCTGACTCAAAGGATGAAGAAGGAAGGGAAAAAGGGTAGGGGTGGGGGCCGACCCGCCAGGGAACAGAGCGGGACCCCACAGAGTCGGGGAGAGCTCAGGAGGCTGTGGCCCAGGAGAACCGAGGCCACAGCTCAGAAGGGAATGCTCTGGTTCCCAGGCGCCTGCTGGCCCTGCGTAGCCTCCCCATGCAGCCTGGCACTTCACCTCGGTGTCACTGTCTTCGGCCGGGAGGCCTCACACAGCCTCCATCAGGGTGTGAAACTTCACACGGCGGGGACGCCGTCGCGGTCCGGTGGCCCACTCTTGCGTGTTCCATCAACACTCTGGGTAGTTTTTGGTGTCGCCAGAAGGTCTGGGTGGTGAGGTTACGTGAGCCCTGGGACTTATGTCACTCAGGGAAGCCTGGTGATTGGTTCAAGACTTTCCGGTGGGCGTGGCCTCCAGGGTCATCCCTTCTCCAGTAGGAGCTGGTAGTCCATGCTGATCACCGTCACTGCTTATCGACTCTGATGGACAGGAAGTGGGCTTGCAGACTGGCTGTGTGAGAGGTATGTCTGCTGCAAGCCTTTCTCATGAGGTGTATTACCTTCCCGGTCCTCTCTTTTCATGATCAAG
The DNA here is from genome assembly GCA_032199065.1 of Smutsia gigantea. Taxonomy (NCBI): domain Eukaryota; kingdom Metazoa; phylum Chordata; class Mammalia; order Pholidota; family Manidae; genus Smutsia; species Smutsia gigantea. The sequence continues at coordinate 179,057 of JAVSCE010010728.1, read as the reverse complement.
GGGGTCTCCACTTGGTCCTTTCATTCCCTTCTACCTGAAAACTCCTACACCTACTTTAAGACCCACCTCGAATGTCACTACGAATGTCCTTCTTCATTCCCCCAGTTGTTCCCATCTTGCTCTATCAAAGCATTTATCCCATTATATGGCAATTACTAGTTCGTACATTCCTTTAAAATGTTATGAACATTTCCGAAAGTCACTACTTAGACGCTTTCTTAAAAAATTTCATTTAAATACTATCACAAGGATGTATCATAATATAATTATATAATCTAGACTGAATAGTTGAGTTGTTTCTAACCTTTTGATAGTGTAATAAACCTTAAAATGAAAGTTCTTATCTAATAAATCTCTTTTTATCACTCTTGGGGTAGATTCCCAGGAGTGGAATACTGGGTCAAAGCAAATACTTTTGAGGCTCTTGATCCATATTGCTAACTTTTGTCCAGAAGGTTAGCAAAAATACCAATTTACATTCCTTACCAATGTACATCCCACCTGCAGGGCATGAGAGTGCCTATCTCTACCTGGCCTCGCTTCTGTGATTCCTACAGGTGGTAGTGTTTGCACCACTTACAGTTTTTCATGCCATGATCTTGGCTTTCTAGAGGAGCACTGTTATTTTAATAATATCTTTCTGTTACCCTCTTGTGGCTTTTACTACTCTCTTCCTTATATTACTACTCTCTTCCTTATATTACATTTCCCTCCCCATTAGGTTTTAAGTGGTACGTCAAAACTTCTTAAGAGATGTGAACCATCTGAGCAAGCTAACTAAGGAGTCTACATGCAACAGTTGCAGTGACCACACCACTGAATTAATTCATTTCTGTAAATCTGTGATAGGTGTAGGGGGTGGGCATGGAAGTCTTTGGTGTCATCTACCCAGTTTATAGGTTCTGGGTAGGATGAGCTTAGAGTTAGTCACCCAAAGCAAAGGAGCTGAAGCTGACAATTTGTTTTTGGTGGTTTGTACTACGACGGGTTTCCTTAATGAACCTCCCGGCTCTCGTCATCGTCATGGGATAACAGAACTAGCAGGACAACCAGGTCATTTCTTCACTAGCCCTGGGAAGAGAGCAGAAGGCCCGAGAAGTGTGGTACCCTTACAGTGAATTCCTTCCCTCGGTTCTCTAGGCCCTGTGTACACTGGAGCCTGCCTCTCACTCCAGCTCTGTTGAGTGCCACTGTCTTGAGTGCTCTGGTCTCTGCGGCACTGCTTTTCTGTTAGTTCTTTGGAGACACGGGTTCCCTCCCACTTCAGCGACTTTTGGCCGCACTGCTCCCTCTGCCTGGAGGATTCTTCCCCAGGCTGGTCGCTGGCTGACTTCCCATTATTAGAGGAGCTCCGCTTTGTGCCTCATCAGGGAAGACTTCTAAATTGAGTTCCCCTTCTCTCTCCCTACCTTCTGACCCCCTTACCATGATTTGTGATTATGTTAATTTTCACATTGATACGTTTAAGATCTGCCTTCCCTAGTAAACACTGAGCTCCACGAGGGCAGGGATATTGATGTTTGTTCACTGCTGTATCCCCAGCATCTGGAATCATGACCTTGCTCACACAAGTCAATTATGATTTGTTGAATGAACTAGAGCAGAGGGGAGCCCTCTGCTGGTCCAGTTTAGGCCTAGAGGTTGGTCACGAACTCCCTGGGGGCAGAAACATGTAGCTGGGGAGCAGGACAGGACGACAGGGCCCATATTCTCTTGTACAGTCCTAGTCAGGAAGAGATGCAGGGGTAAAGAGAAAGAAGGTCGGAGGGAAATAGTATTGGTGATTCTGAGCTCCTTCTTTCTTGTTTGTCTTAGTTTTCCTCCTGTTCCTCACACATTCCTGAGATACTGTTGGTGCTCAAAAAGTGTTGGTTGGGTGAATGAACGGGCAGACTTTTTGTGTGACTTTTCAGAGGCACTTTTATCTATCTCTGATCCTTACAATATGCCTGAGAGGTGGTACGGTCGGTCATGTCCTTGCTTTACAGCAGTCAGCCCTGAGCAAGAGGGCTAAAATTAGGTTCTGAAAAGAGTTAGTAAACATCCTCCACATCTTGCCAGAGGCTCCAGAATGTTATTACTTCTTATCATTGCCCTCTGACATTTTAATTAATTCTAGCCATAATTTGTGGGTCTTGAAATAGCCATTATCTTTAAGTCTTCTCAGCCTCTGCTGTAAATGAAATGACGCTGCAACCAGTAGGCTGCAGAGATGAGACGAGAGCAGGCAAGTCAGCCTGCATCCTTTGGCCAGAGGTGCTCTGCTTTACCTTCACCTGGAAACAGACCCCATTTGACGTGTTGCAAACACCCAGCATAGTACTAGGAACAACACACAAACTAGGGGTCAGAAGCCCTCGATCTTCATTCTGGTCTTGTTAGATTCTAACAAGCTATGTGATTTTGGACAAGTCATTTAATCTCTTTTTCCTCTTCTGTAAAAACCTGTGCCGTTTCACAGGGTTGCTGTCAAGACTAAATTATTTAATTTAGGATCAAGATTAATTTGATTGTAAAAATAATGGAAAAAATAAAAATAAGTATGCCAGAGAATGATTACAGACTAACACCTTTTCTGGAATTATCTGTCCTTCTGCCATACCTGGAGTCAGTGATCTTAGAGTTTGCTGCCTCACAGAGCCATTTGGTCTCTCCTGGAGGGAACCAAGAAGCATCCCTTATTTACCCACAAACAACTAAAGTTTTAGTCATATAGCTGGAATACACACATACAGACAGCAGACACTGGCATATTTATACCCAAAATATCATACTCTTGAGCATATGCAGTGGGAGAGAGAGATCATAATTTGTCATACGCAACCACCAGGTTCTAGAACAGTGCAGTTTGCACGCTGCAAAGGACCTCAGAGACTTAACTCTCATCCAAGGCCTTCATTCTGTGATTGAGGCCAGTGTGATCCAGAGCGAAGGGCTGACCTCATGGCTGACCAGTGAGATCCAGACCTAGGTATTCTGACTCCAAGGTAAGTGCCTACACCATGACACATCAGCTCCCATCCCACTTTAAAATCTAGGTCTAGAGATGGACCAAAGCTGTAGTTGATACTCACCTCCTTTCATGGGTGATGTTAGGTACTATCTCTCTTTCCCTCCCTCCAATTGAAGTCACACATACCAGGTGTGACTAAAAACACTGCTGGCCCAGTTTGTTTGTCCTGCTGGGGGCCGACATCTCAGGGTGGGAGGTGGAGGGCTTCTAGCTAGAGAGGCTGCTTCATCCTCTCTGACCTGCAACTCCAGACTCGGCAGACCTAAGGGCAGGCTAACAGGGTGCACCTGCCTTGCCTATAAAATAGATAATAGAGATGGCAGTGTCTACCTCTCAGGGTGGATGTTAGGAGGGTTAAATATTTCATTCGAACAGTGCTTGGCACATGGTAGGTGCTATGTCGTCCTCCTCCTCACTATCATCATTCTTTCTATCCAGTCTCCTCCCACTTTGGTGAAGAGAGAAGTTGCTTTTCATTTTGTCTCTGGGAAGAAGGGAAAACTCAGGATCTGTCTTCTCAGATTTGCAAATTGTCATTGGACTCCTGCCATCCCTTTTCTACATCCTTTTCTCAGCCTCTTAGCACGCATTTTCTTGTTCCCCTACCCTGTGTCCTTATATTGCTTCTAACTACGCAAAATATTCCCAACAGTCCCTTCAACCAGTCAGAACTCCCAAAGTACCTCTCTCACTTCCTCTCCTTTTAACATTTCCAATAAAGATGATTACCTCCATGAAATGGTCTCATCCCTGTGGGTTAGGTGGAAAGCAATCTGATTAAAACACTGTAATTCAGCTCATAGCAAGAATGACTACCAATACCTCACCCTCTCAATTTTTTACTAAAACAAAAGGAATAACTGGCAGGATTTCAGGCAGTGTGACTAAATGAGGTGAAAAATATCAGGCTGTGTTCTGGGCGGAGACTTTGGGCCTTAAATCACTTCTCTCCTTTCTGTTTACCTCCACCAAGTTCACATCTTTCCATTTCTGTGACTCCATGTTATTCTGGTTCTCCTACATCTCTGATATTTCCTGTCCCCTTACTGGCAGCTCTTCCTTCTTTAACCTCCTGACTGGATATTGTGCATAGTTTGGCCTTTAAGCTTCTGCTTGTGCTCTTTCCTCTCTACTTCAGAGATCCAATCTATATCCACAGCTTCAGTTATCACTATTATGCTTTAGGGTCAGTTTAGTGTCATCTACATGCCAGTGTCGCATTGCCTCAAAGCCACTCTAAAGTCTGAACTCATGATCTTGCCCCCAAACTGGTTATTCCTGTTTGTTTCTCTAGTTATGTTAATATTATAGCTATTTTCAAGATAATGATGCTCAAAACCCAAACATCCCTGGACGGTGAATTCATTATTTCCCCCAAATTCAGGCCAAAAGGTCTTATTAAATTTTTTTTCATAACTGTTTTTTCATTTTGTTCCTTCTTTTCAGCTCCTACAGGCTTGAAGTACCCGAGTTGAAGGATTTCCATAACACACTGACTGTTGTTCTTTCCTCCCAGCTGCCGCTCTCATCCTGGGTACTCCTACCAGATCAGTGTTCATAAAGCATTGTTCTGTCATTGTCACTCCTTTGTTCATAGCCTACAGGATGCAAAACAACCTTTTAAGTCTGGCAATGAACTCTACAACTTGATACTGTTAGGCAGGAAAATAGATATGAGCGGGGTGGAAAGAGAAGAAGGCCAGGAAAGTCCATTAAAAAGAGCCAGAGTTAATCAATTAAAGCTCAAAAAGCTAGGAGCAACTTGGCCTGGAAGATTTGAATGTTCCCCAAATAAAGGAAGGAACCTCAACATAGCCCATGGCTTTATTGTGTTAAGCATGCAGGACCAGCTGTGAACAACATAGTAAAAGGCAGGAAGGATTGCATTTTAAAGATTGCATTTTAATACCCAGAAAGTTAAGAAGTAAGATTCTTAACTTACTCTTTAACAAACAGACAATAACCCAGCCCACCTTGGGGGCTGGGCAGGCAGCTGCCTTGTTTGATATACTCCCTGACCAAGACACTGGAGAAATCAGAGCAGGAAGTCCCTTATGTTAAATTAATTCTAAGTATTCAAAGACCACTTAACAGGACTGCACCCCCAACCCTTAGTCACATTCCTGAAGAATCCTTAAAAGGGGGAACCCCCAACCTTTCAGGGAGCTCCTCTCTCTGAGGACACCCACACTCTCTAAGTGTGTAACCGTTTAATCTTAAACTTTCTCTCTCCAACCTTTCAGGGCGCCTCTCCTTGCTGAGGTGGCCCGTACCTTTTCTCTCTTTAAGTAACTTTAAATACAACTTTTACTCTGCTTCAGTACTGTGTCTCTGACCTTCAAAGTGAGCCTGCTAGACTGGTCCTTTCTCCCCCCAAATATTCCTGTTCTTCCTCACCTCTATACCATCGCTCTCACCCCATTTCCTCTCATGAACTCTCCTTTTCATTAATCAATTCACGTTCTCCACAAATATCTCTGAAGCACTGTTATATGCCTAGTACCTTGGATACAGTGATAATTGGTTAAACTCTTCTGCTCTCATAAATTTTAGCCTCGTGTGGAAGACAAGCCTCCATTAATCTTCAACAAATATTTATTAGGTGCTGTCATGTGCCACACACTATTCTAGGTGCTCGGGATACAGCATACATACAGATATCTCTACCATCATGGAACTTACATTCTGGTGAGAGAAGATAGGTAATAAACAAAGTAAGTAAAATATATAGTATGTTAGATGGTAACAATGGCTGTGGAAAAACAGAGCAGGGGATGGAGGTAGAGAGTTTTTACAGGATATTGCAGTTTTTAAAGGATAAGCAGAGAGGGCCTGCAAAGGTGATATTTGAGTTGAGACCTAAAGCAGGTCCTCAGGTGTGTTGTGAGGACACTGTGCAGGGTGTATAGAGGTAGAGAAGCCCTGGGGTGGAGGTATGCCTGGCATGTTGTAGGACCTGCATGAAGGCCAGAGTGGAGTGAGGTGGGAATAGTGTGAAATGAGCTCAGAGAGGGCCAAACTGTGCAGGGCTTTGCAGGCCACTGGAAGGCCCTTGGCTGGTGCTAAGTGAGATAGGGAGTGATAAAAACTGGCCTAGTTGTTTAGCTAGTGGATTGAGAACAGACTATAGGGTAATAAAGGTAGGAAAAGAAGACAACCTAAGAAGTTACTGCAATAACCAAGAAGACAGATGGATGTTTGACCAAGGGTGGGAGCAGGATTTGTTGACAGATTGGATGTGGGGGAAAATAGAGGAGTCAAGGATGACTCCAAGATTTTTGGCCTGAGCAACGGAAGGATGGAGTTACCATGTTCTGCCATGGGGGGACTACTGGAAGAGGGCTTGGGATGGGGGTGACAACCAGGATCTCAGTTTTCGACTAAGGAAGTTGAGATGCCTAGTAAACTTTAAAGAGGAGAAGTCGAACTGACATTTGGGTATGAATTTAGAGTTGAAGTGAGAGAGCTGGGAATCACAATATATGAGGCTTAAAAAAATTTTTTAATAGAAATTGTCAAACACATGCAGAAATAGACTATTACAATGATCCCCCTCATACCCACATGGAACTTCAAAAGCCATTGCTTCTCGATGTTTCTAGGCAGTATTTAAAACCTTGCCATGGGCTTATACCTCCATGGGAGTGAGTGTACAAAGGCCAGAGAAGAGGGTGACCAAGTCCTAGACAACTGCAGCATTAAAAGGTTGGGAAGATGAGAAGGAACCAGCAAAGGAGCCTGAAATAAGCAGTCAGTGACGTAGGGGGAAAACCAGATTATGCTACCCTGGAAACTGAGTGAAGAAATAGCTCCTAAATAAAAATTTAACTATGGTATAAGTGTAAGGATAAAAAAGAAGTGTGCAATGAGAACTAACCTAGTTTGGCAGTCAGGGAAGGCTTCCTTGAGGTGACATTTAAGCAGCAGCCCTCCCTCATCCTCTCTTTTTCCAACTTTTAAACCCTACTTCCTTCATCCTGCTTCCACTCTGACAACTGGCTCCTCCTTTCTGGGATGGCTTTACTCAGAACTGTGTGTCAGCCACTAGGGGCCGCTGGGACACGGTGATTAGAAAGAATTCCTGCCTCCAGGGAGTTTATACTCTAGTGAGGAGACAAACAAGCAAGCCATTTCCTTACAATGTAGTGAGTGCTACCATCCCAGAAGCACTGTGGACCTTGAAAGCACCAGAGAAGGGCATGTAACCCAGCTTGGGGGGAGTCGGAAGACTTCCAGGAGGTAACACCTGAGCAGAGGGAATGGAGTAGAATTTGGACCCCCAGGTGGCATCTACCCATACTCTTCAGCCTGGTTTGGATCTTTCAAGTGTTAACCCTTGCCCACATGCTTGGATTCCAGATCTTGTCTGAGATCTCTAGCCCAGCCCAGTCTGGACTTCAGTGCGGGGCTTTGCCCTCCTCTGTCACTGTGAACTGACTGGTTTAGCTTGGGTCCCTCTGAAGCTCTCTTCTGACCTGCTCTACCACCTTCTTCTCTGGTCTCAGGCACTGACTTGTCCTGGGAACATCCAGAGCTTCCTGCCTCCATCACTCCTTTGGACTAAAAGTGGCGTAAGGACTCACCTTAGAGAAGGTCGATACCTGAGGCAGGACAGGACAGGCAGTAAGAGCAGGTGGGTAAATCAGGATACAAAAGACTGCAGAATAGAAATCTCTTGCAATTAAGTTAAAGCCAGGAGGGGGAGGAAATGTGTCATCTTGCTCATCAGAAATCCCTAGTTATGGCTAGCAAGGTGCATGGCAGGAAATACGTGTTCAGTAAATGTTGAATGAATAGTTCTTACAAGACTACATTTACCTATAGGGCACCAGTCCTAACTGTCCTTCTAACTCCTATGTAATTGTCCTACCTCCTATTCAGGTATAGAATGCCTTCCTCAAACCTGGCATTCAAGAGGACTCTTTACAAAGATTTTCATAGGGCCACTTGATGGTTCTTTGAGGAGCAGGTGCAGGCAGTCTGTTTCACCGCCAGTCTTTTCTTGCACGAATTTCCAAGCAAAGGCAACTGTTGGTATTCTCCCCGCCAGGGCCCTCAGCATCCGGAGGCGGCACGTTCCAAGGCCCAACAACCGGGGAGCCGAGGCGGAGGGCAGACCTTCAGCTACTCCGGTGCCCCTGTCTCTTACTCTCCTGCTCCATTCCACCCGGTGCTGGGGTGGGCACGTGCCAGCGTCTGCGCCCCCTCCCGGGCTTGCTGTCCGTGCGCAGTGGGCTGCCCAAGAAGGGGAAATCCCGGAGGAAGCCATTGTTATTATCATGGCCCTTGTCGTCATCGGCTGAGGCGTGCCTAGCTAGAAGCCCCTTCCGCGCAGAGGACCCGCGGTTTCTTCCCGTTCTCGAGTTCACCCGCCCTGGCCGCGTCGGGCGGTTACAGCATCCGAGAACTGGAGTGAGCGGTGGCCCCTCCGCGTCCCAGCTCCAGGGCTCTCAGAACCGGGGAAGCCCCAGGCCCGGTGCAGAGCTTTCAAAACCGACGGCGCCGGGCGGGAAGTGCCCGAGGCCCAGGCATAGGCAGGCGAGGATAGGAGTTCCATCCTAGCTCTGGCACGGCCCAACAAGGTGACACGGGCTTGTGACTTCCCCTCTCGTCGCCTCAGTTTGTGCCCCCACGACCCGAGGAGGCTGAGTTGGAGGGAGAAAGCCCCCACCCCCACCCCTTGCTTCCCGAGCGGGCTTTGGGGTGGGCCCTCCGCGGGAGTGTTGGGAGCGAGCGCGCCAAGGAAACGCCGGCGCGGGCTCCCGGGCGCGGCGTGGTCGTGGAGGCGCGGCGCCGAGGGCTGGCGCAGACCCTTTGGTTCCTCCCTCCCGCACCTCTCCCCAGTGCAGTAAGATGCCTTCGCACACGCCGCCAGCAAACCTTGGCATGAGCCACACTCTCCCTTTGGAACAGCAAGCCCGTCGCCCAGCTTGCTTAATCCGTTAAGCCTCACCTCCTCCGCGAAGCTCTCCCGGGTTAACCCCATCATTTCCAACCACTCAATCTGGCTAGTGCCGCAGGTGTTTTTCTTGTTTGTTTGTTTGTTTGTTTTGTGGTGGGGGGACGGGAAGAGTGCATGCGGTCTCAATGTTTGGAATAATAATATTGGCGCTATGTTGTCTATCCCCAGACCCCTAAATTCAGGATGTCCAGCGTGTCCTGAAGGGTGCGACAGGTTTCTTGCTTCAGCTCACCAACCACTCCCCACCCTCCACACTTCCCATCCGAGCTCACTCATTCCCCTCCTCCTACAGACCCTCCTCTTCACAGAGTGTCACAGCTTGGAGTGCATAATCTAAGATTGGAACCCCATTCTCTTTACTTGCCCTGTTCAGGGCGCTGCACTGGCGACTGAAGAGAGAGCGCACCACAGTCTTGTCACTCACAGGCTGGGGCAGCTGGAGCAGGGAGGAGAGATGCCACCTCTCTGAGGTCACAAGCCACTGTTCATGGAGGGAGGCTGCAGGTTGTCAACAGATGATTCCTTACCTCTGAACCTGTAGCACCTTCCCGGGCATTGCCTAATTTTGCTTTATTTTAACTAAAGCCCAGGGGAAGGAGTCACAGCAAAGTCGGTGGCCGAGCCTGGGGTCGCAGCTTCCAACGCTCAGTGCTCTGCCCTTTATTCACCGGCTGCATGACCCTGGACACTTCTTCCTCTGGGACTCGGTTTACTCGTCCGAGAAATAGAAGTAATAATAGATTGAAGGAGAGCAGGAAGAATTTTGTCATCTAATGTCTCTATATAAAAATAGATGATAACGAGCGGCACAGTGCTTGGCAGCAGTTTGCTCTCGAATTCCGACCCCACATCCTCTACAGAGGGGCTTCTGGTCGAAGTCCCTGGAGTCCCCCGGTACATGTCAGTGCGCACCCCACATTCTTCCTGGTTCTGTCGAGATAGGTAACGGATGTACACCTGTTTCTGCCTCCATGTGGTGTGGGCAGGACCCACGGAGTGACGGGGCGGCGCGGTGCCACCCCGCGCGGGCATGTAAAGGGTCTTATTCCTTGGGCGAAGGAAGGTTGGTGGAGAGGTGCCTAGGCTTGAGGAGCTCGGCTTGGAACCCGTAGGCGGGGCTTGGGTGGGGGCGGGGCTAGTCCCCCAAGCGGGTGGGGCTATGAAGATAAAGCGTTCTCTAGGACTCCCGCCGCCCGCACCTGGCTTTGGCGCAGGGAAACGGAGCTTAGACTATGGGGGCTGGGCTCCGGGGGCCGCCTTAGGCGTCGGGGAGAGGCTGGGGGGGGTCTGGAGGCGGGGCTTGTGGAGCTCGCCCCACGCGGGGCGGAGCTCCTGAGGCCGCGGGATCTGCAGTTTGGACTCCCCGCGCCACAGTCGCCGCAGCTACTTCCACTCTGGTGGCCCCTCGGCCCTGCGTGGAGTCTGGGGGTCGGCTGGCCTCTCGGACTTGGCGCGGGGCCGGCCCCGCCTTTCCTTCCCACGGTGGGACTTAGACGGTCGGGGCTGCGGGGACATGGAGCCCTGTCCCACCATTGGGGGCTCGGAGACCACTCGCCTGGTGAGCCCCCGGGATCGCGGCGGCGCCGGTGGCAGCCTGCGTTTGAAGAGGTAGGACAGACCTGGGCCGGCCCTCAGCCCGGGGACGCCGCCCTCCTGCCATCGGTCCATTTCGTTGTGTTCCTCGGAGCGGCCCTAGCCACCCACCCCAGCGTACCGCGACCGCCTCGGCTTCGCGGTGCCCGGCTCAGTCCCCTTACGCCACATGTATACCCCCGACCCTCCCAGCCAGTCCCGACCCCTGCAGCTCAACAGCCCGCTAGCGTCTTCCCCGCTCCTCACCTTTTTCCCGGTCCCGCAAAACAACTCCACGGCCCGCCCCCTAAGCCTCCGGACCTTTGGGGCTCCCCCGCCGCGTCAGACTTCCCTGCTAGCACCGGCCCTTCGTCGGGCCAGAGTCCGCGCCAGGGACCCCGATGTCTGCATTACTCCGGGGCCCTGGCGATGGGATCACCTCTCCACTCAGGCTTCGGAGCCCCATCTGCAGGCCTCCAGCCCTTTCCTTCGCGCGTCCGAGCTTGGGACGACCCCTCCAGCCGCGGCCAGCTGTGGGCACGGGGCCGAAGATGCGCCCGGGCTGCGCGGCGGGTCTTCCAGGCCCCTGGGGGGCGGGCAGTCGCGGGAAAGCGAGGGGGTGGCCAGGAAGGAGCAGGTGCGGTCTGGGCGGCAGGGGGTATTCCCGGCTCCGCACAGACGGGGCCGGGGGCGGCGAGGTGTGAAATGAGGCTTGCAGAGCGGCCGGGACAGCGGGCCGGGGGCGGCCGGAGAACCGCCTCCGCGTCCCGCCAGCCTCCCGCGCCTGGTCCCCCTGGCTCTGTCCGCCTTGTCCGCCGGAGTGGCTGCTCGAGGCCCTCCTTGGCCTCCTCCGCTGACCATTTTGTCTGTTGGCTGGCCGTCCGTTTATTTCGGAGATTTGTCAGGGTATCTGGCTTTTTCTCCTTCCTCATCTCTCTCATTCGTTCTGTTTTCCTCCCAGCTCCTCTCCCTTTGTCTCTGCGGTAGTGCCTCTGTGTGTTTCTCGCTCTTTCCCTGGGTGGGGGCAGTAAACCTGAGTGGATGGGGGAGTGGAGGAGCAGAAGGGAGGCCAGACTTCCCGTCTGACTCCTTCCTGCAGGGGACTGCAGGCGTGGGCAGCTGTGGGGGCTCCAGCCACAGCCCTGGCATCTCTTCACAGATTCTTTGACTCTGGTTCAGGTCCTTTCTCCTCCCTACATCTGCCCTACCCCGCTCACATTATTTGTTGTTTGTTGGGGGTTTCAGAGGACCACAGAGAGAAAACTGCCTTTCCTAATCACTAAACAGCATGTAGCCCTCCCCCCTCCAAACACCCACCCACCCACACTGGCTTCTTTAGTACCCAATAGATGCAGAACAAAAGGGAGCAGCCTGTTGACTGACCGTGCTGGGCCTTACGGGAAAGGCATCTTGCCCACTTGCCCCAAAGCCACCCTTGCTCTTCAGACCTGCATCTCTGACTCTGAGCTCACCTTCCTTCTCATATGACCATTAGTCACCAAATCCTGCAGTATTTTCTCAAAGAGGCTCTTCCCTACTCACCTGCCCCTCTAAAATTCTGCATGTGGAATCTGTGGCCTGGTCTATTCTGGACCCCTCCATCTCCTCTCCTGTCTTTGTCCTGGACTAGTGCATAACAAGGTCATCTCAGGGCTCAGGAAAGATTTGTTAAATCAATGTGTTTCCCTTTTTGTCTCTTTGAGCCCATCACTTCCCTCCTCGGACCTTCCCCTGGCTCCTCACACTTAAACTCTAAGCCATACATCTTGTCATTGTCATTCCGTGTGTCTGAAGCCCCCTTCTCCACCTAGGTCTCACCTTGACATCTCTCCCTCTGTGAAGTTCTCCTCACACCCATGAGAGTTGGTCACTCCCTCTCCTGTGCTCCAAAGTCTTTTGTTCATAACCCTTCTGGCCCCGGCCCAGCCTCTCCTTGCACCGTAAGTCACTTATGACACATCTGTCTGTCCGTCTAGACTGGCCTGCACTATGTGTATACCGCCTGGCACACCTTATTGAGGTTGGGTTTCAAAGCCACCTTCATTTCCCCATCTTCTCTGGAAACATCCAGAATCATACACACCTAGATTCCAAGTCTTGGAAGGAAATTCCAAGAAATGAATCTGCCTACCAGCACTTGAATTTTCCCTACAATTACCAAATGTCCCCCACCTCCCTTACACTCAGTTCATCCAGTTGGCAGAGCTTTCCTCAGCCAGAAGGCCCCAGGCCTTCGTCCCCACTTTACTGCAGTGATCACATTTCTATTTGGAGACTTCGTTTTCACTCATGAGTATTCTTGTCATACTTCATGAGTATTTCTAGGACCGTGTTTTCTATTTAGGTCCTTTATTCTGTGGAAGGTTCTGTCCTTGCTGGGGTTCAGGTGGGTAGCAGTGGGATGAGTATTGGGCCAGAATGGACCTAAAACTCAATCTGCCTGAGCTCAGCCTCTAGCATCCCCAGGTGAGGCCCCAGCCCATTCATTTGGCAAGGGAGGCCATGGCACTCTGTGGTTAAGGTGGCCTCTGCTGAGTGCTTATGGGCAGATTGAGGTCCAACTAATAGGTGGCAGACTCCAAATCCAGTGCTCCTACCGCTACCAATAGCAGCCAGAGCAGTCTGCACTCTCTCCTCCCTGTGACAACCCCAACTCTGGAATCTGGCCATTCGTTTTTTGTGCTGGGAACCTCAGACTTTCCAGGTCCCAACATTCCACTCCCCTCTAAAGAGCCACACTTCCACTGCACGTCTGGAGGGAAGGTGAGGATCTGGGAGTCGAGGCCCTGGAGAGTGGGTCTGGGAGGGAGGCGGTAAGGCCAGCATCACGGGCTGAGTCCTGCCCCATAAGTTCACACCCTTTCCCTTCACACTGCCTTTGCCTGGTCCATTCGCTTCATCTTTACCAAAATCCTCTCTATCAGGCCTTCTCATGGCACCTCCTTCTGTTGTTTCCCTGATTTCCTTAGATTTAATCTAAACCTCTATCCTCCGACAGCACTTTAATTGCCCTAATGGCAATAGTGACCTTCTGTTACGTATAGTATTTAGGTTTACCGTTATCTTATTCCCTGAAAGCTCCCAGAGATTGGAAAGGCTGTCCTGGTCCTTTTGTGTTCCTTATGGTGCCTATCAGAATGGTTTGGTTGGAGACTGGTCTCAGCTCTACCACTAACTGCTGTGTGTCCTCCATAAGGTCTTGCCCTCTCTGAGTCTCATACTTCTCATTTTTTAAATAAAGTGTTAGACTAGTTCATCTTTAAGGTACTTTTCAGCTGTGACATTCTATGGCTCTGTGCACGAAAGGAAATGGGAGGCCAGGATCTGAGCTGTTCATTTAGACCCCATCTCTCAGGTGGCCCTCTGTCCAGAGGTTCCTGGGTATGCCCAGGTTTTGGAAGGAGTGAGAGGCCAGATCAGGTGAAGCCAGTCTGGGGAACCGAGCACCTGGGAGTGAGAAGCAAGTCAGCCTGCAGGTCAGGCCCCAGGTTGAACAGCGTTGCCTGCCGCAGTCTCTTCACAGAGCCCTCTCAGCCCCTCCCAGAGGAGCCGAATCCTGTGGAGATGCCCTTCCACCACTGCCACAGGGACCCCCTGCCGCAGCCGGGTCTCACCCCAGAGAGGCTGCAGGCGCAGAGGCAGCTGTGTGCTGCCTGCGCTGTGTGCTGCGTCTTCATGGCTGGGGAGGTGGTCGGTAAGTTGGAGAGCAGCTTCTCCAACCCCATCCTCCTGCCCCCTGCAGGCCACTCTCCGCCCAGAGTCCCAGGGACTTCCTGAGCAAGGCTGGGATGCAGAGAAGGGGATGGCCGGGATGGGGGAGTTGGGTGCCCAGGACTCAGGAAGTGGGTGAGGCTGAGGGACAGCACCAAGGGGGATTCAGGGCAATGTCCAGGGCCAGAGGACCAGGGCTGGCTTCGCAGTGTTAGCTGGTCTTCTAAATGCCCCCGTTTCTTCTTATTAAATTATGTCATCATAGAAAAATTAGAAAATGTGGGTGAGTGAAAAGGAGAAAATAAAAACTAGCTGTAATCCCGTCACCAAAGAAAAACCAGTTCTCATTTTGACATACATCCCCCCAGTCTCTTTTCCTAGCTCACACGCTAACACACACACACACCGGAAGGTATTTTCTAAGTGGAACAAAGCATACATTGCTCTACCCTTGCAGGTGGGTATTTGGCACACAGCCTGGCCATTATGACCGATGCAGCCCACCTTCTGGCAGATGTGGGCAGCATGATGGGCAGCCTGTTCTCCCTTTGGCTCTCTACCCGGCCAGCCACTCGCATCATGACCTTTGGCTGGCACCGCTCAGGTAAGGCCCCTGCATGGCCTGGTGACCCTCCAGTCTTGCCAGCAGGTACATCTCAGGGCCCCGGGCAGGTCCCTGACAGCTTTTCTCCCCCTGCAGAGACTCTGGGGGCTTTGGCCTCTGTGGTCTCCCTCTGGATGGTCACTGGCATCCTCTTGTACCTGGCCTTCATCCGCCTGCTGCACAGCGACTACCACATCGAGGGGGGTGCCATGCTGCTGACCGCCAGCATCGCAGTCTGTGCCAATCTGCTGTATGTTCCAGCCTGGAGCAGGCACTACGTGGGACTCAGGGCAATGGGTCCTCCAGGATGGGAGAGCTGGCCCTCCCCTGCCCAACAGCCATGCGTCGTGAACACACAGTTCTCAACCGTCTGCCCCCAGGATGTCCGAGAAGGGGCTGCTGGGATAGAGACAAAAAGTCAGAGTCTGCAGACATTTGTTAAGGGCCTGTGTACCAGGCACTCTGCTGGGGGCTTTCATCAGTACTCTTATTTAAAACTCACAACCACCACATAAGATAGGTAGTATGCCCCTAGGATACAGTTAACGAAATATATCCTGACAGGTGACCAGGTGACTTGCCCAGGTCACAACTATTTAAGCAGCAGAGCCAGGATTTGAGTCCACATCTCTGGCACCAAGTCCAGTAGTCTTTCCTTAGGCTGCACGATTTATCTCACTTCAACAATGATGTCTTCTTCTTCTTGGGGCTGGGAAAAGAGGGATAAAATAGGTGGAGAAAGGGCTCTGGGGAGGGGAGCAGAGGAGATGGGAAACAGGGCAGAGGAGGCCAGGAACAGGCTGCCTGCGCTGAGCTGCTCTGCTCCCCCCTCAGAATGGCCTTTGTGCTGCACCAGGCTGGCCCCACACACAGCCACGGGTCTAGGGGTGCGGAGTATGCACCGCTGGAAGAGGGGCCCGGGGAGCCCCTGCCCCTGGGGAACACCAGCGTCCGGGCAGCCTTTGTGCATGTGTTGGGGGACCTCCTGCAGAGCCTTGGGGTACTGGCAGCCTCCGTCCTCATCTACTTCAAGGTACTGTCTATGCAGGCCTGCTCCAGCCTTCCTTCCCTGCTCCATGCCCCAGCCCTCCTTCCCAGAACCCTCAGCCTCCCTCCCCTGACTGCAGCTCCCAGCTTCCCAGGACTCCTGCCTGGCCCTCTCCCCTCAGCAGTGTTCTCAGGACCTGTTTGTTCGGGATGCCCTTTGATATTCCTCTGAAAGGTCCCTGGTTCCCGGGCTTAGGGGCTCTTTCCCCACAGCCCCAGTACAAAGCAGCTGACCCCATCAGCACCTTCCTCTTCTCCATCTGTGCACTTGGATCCACAGCTCCCACCCTCCGAGATGTTCTTCGTGTCCTCATGGAAGGTGAATCAGATACCACTGCTCCCTGCCCCTGGGGCCCTCTCTAACCTCACTCAAGCTCTGGGCTGCCTCTCTTCTCTGAAGGGAGTGTGGGAAGGAGGCCTGGGTCATGGGCTCTATTGCTGGAAGGAGAATTCAGGCGCAGGGTGAATTGTGGGGGTCCACAGGGTGAGCGAACACAGGAGGGGGGAGGTAGTCTGCGGGAGCTGCCTCTGGAGTAAGCCTGGCAGTAAGGCATGGGTGGGTGTTGCTTGCAGGTAGCCCCCGAAATGTGGGGTTTGAGCCTGTGCGGGATACACTGTTGTCGGTGCCAGGAGTCCGAGCAACTCATGAGCTACATCTGTGGTCCCTTACACTCACTTACCATGTTGCCTCCGCACACCTGGCCATTGGTGAGTCCACACTGGCCCCAGCCAGTTACGTCCTAGAAATTTTGTCCCTTCCCCTCCCCCTCCAAACCTAGGAGGATAGCCTGAATTACTGGGGCTGTTTCAGTCTCTTTGTCTTTCTTGTCTCTGTCTCTCTCTCTCTTACACATGCATGCTGGAGACAAGAAGCCCTGGACAGGGAACCAGCAATCCTTGAAAAGATCCCTGGTACCTATAGGTCCAGTGATGGGGCCCGGTTAGGTCTATTATGGCAGCTTCACTCAGTACAGGCATCATGTAACTATTAAAAAGGATGATTATGAAAACTGTGTGGCTACTAGGGAAAATGTTTATGGTCTAATGCAATGAGAAAAAGCTGAATATAAAATTTTATCTACATTATGATTCAACTATTAAAAATATATATGGTGACTCACAAGCTGACGAAGGATTTTTGAGTTTCTTCCAGCTGCAAGAAGCAATCAGAGAAATGTAATTTGGATGCCAAAAATATTATACTTTGTGGGATATTTGATGGTAACTCTAGAGGGGCAATGGGGGAGAATATGTAACATCTGGATTGTCCTGGAAAAATTGGGTAGTTTGGCTGCTGGAACATATAGCTGTATGTTGATACTCAAAGAGCAGGAGAGAATAGAAAAATAAGAAGAGCTTAGTGCATTAATGTGGTCGATTAGGAGTGAGTATTTCCAACCTTTGACGTTTTTACGCTGTCCATACAATACAGAAAGCAAATAACCCCCCCATTCAAGCTGGCTTTAATGCTGTGCAGACCCTTGGGTGCCCTTCACCCATCCTTATCTCATTCCCGGCCTGGTTCCCCACTCCCCTGGGAACCTGCTGCCTCTTATCACTCTTCCACAGACTCCATGGCCGATCCTGAAGCTGTCCTGGCTGAAGCCTCATCCCGGCTCCACTCCCGGTTTGGATTCTCCAGTTGTACCCTGCAGGTCGAGCAGTACCAGCCGGAGATGGCCCAGTGTCTGCGCTGCCGGGAGCCCCCCGAAGTCTGAGCCTTGGCGCCACCTCACCCCACTGCCAGGCCCTGGCTCAGCCCTGAACTCTCAGCACCTGCCTCCCTGCTCATGGAGAAGGGACAGAGCTGGGCCTGTACCCTTCCTCTCTCCTTCCTTCCACTTTCCAATTCCCAAGTCCCCAGCCTCAGTGGGCAAGACCAAAGTGTGGGGTCAGGGAGTCAGGCTGAGCGGGGCAATCAGTGCAGTAGGGGGTGTAAAAGTCCCCCTGTCCCTGCTCCCCACGGTCTGGGTAGCGCGAGTGTCCTTTCCATGCATTTCATTTGTCTGTGTGGCCGGCCGGCTGGCTGGCTGGGGACAGCTGCCTGTCTGTGCACTGTTGGTGTGCCTGTGCCTGGGGGAGGTCAGCAGGGGCCCCTCCCCACTTGGCCCTCGCTCTGTCTATGCAGGAGCCCCAAAGCCCGCACTTTGTCTGTGTGTTCTAGCCCTGTGGTTTTGTCTCCGTTTCTTGGTGCTGTGGCCTGTGTGTCTCTGTGCCTGTGTGGCTGTGCAATGGTCTCTACGAGTCAACACCCTCCATGTGTCCATTTGGGGGTCTGTCTGTCCATCCCTCTGTTGGTGCTGTGCCCTCAGCTACCCCAGAAAGAGGGAGGACTCTGCTGCAGCTCCAATAAACTTGTGTCTGACTGCATCTTTCAGCTCGCATACTGACTCCTCAGGAGGAGATAGAATCCCACAGCCAGTGGCCTTCCACAGCCCTCCTCTCCCCTTCTCCTTTCTACCCTCTTTACCTCAAATATCCATTCCCGTGTAGGCTAAACCCCCCCAGTCCCTTTACTACTTTCCCCTGCTTCACAGCCTGAGTCCCTGGGCCCTGGGCTTGATTGCAGGAGAGAGCTGGAAGGCAAGGGGCCATGGGACCCTGGAGAGCCCTTCCTAAGGGCTCCTGCAGGCCACAGTGTGTCCCTTTGGGGGAGAGTGGTGGGTCGGACCACAGTGCTCATGTCAGCCCTGTTCTCAAGCTGTGTAAGGTGCTGGGGAGGGGCCCTCAGTCCTGACTGCCCAGCCCTGGCTGACAGCAGTCAACCCTGAGCCCGGCTTTGGGCTTTGGACACCAGAGACCTCTTTTGCAATTACTCTCCCTTTGCTTTAAGAATCATATCCTGACAGATTTGATCTTACAAACCAGATTCATTAAGAGATGCTGATTTTCTCTTCAAAAATCAAACTTTTTGTGCTTTTATTTTAGATCTAGTGCTTTGGATCAGCAGGAATTCACTGGCCTTCCCACACTAGGTTGATAAATTCCAGCCTGAAGCCAAGACACAGAGCATTTTCATTAGCCTATACATATTTCTGCAAGGGTTTCTCATGCTTAATGGAAATATCTTCATGACAAAATTGTATTTTTTATTATAAAAGCAATCTATGCTTTCTTGGAGAGCCCAACAAAGGAAATGTATATAAAGTGGAAAGTGAATGTTTCCTCTATAATCTTACTTCCAGAGGTAATGCTATTCACAGCTCAGCATCTCTCCTCCCATATTTTTATGTTTGTACAAACACTTCTACATGATAACATAAATGGGATCCCACCGTGAGATTGTGTGACCTGCTCTTATGATTCAACCGGGATGCACCTTTCCATGTCAATATACACGGGTTTCCTTACTCTTTAAGGTGAGGCTTTGGAACATTGAAAACAGGCCCTCCCACTCTCATCTCCAGCTGCCCCTCCTCCTGCCCCTCCCCATCAGCTTACTGAGGGCCTAATGGCCCAGGGGGAAAGGGAGGCAGGGCCGAGGCGAGGGGCTGGCGCTTCAAGGTTGCCCCAGCTGCCTGCCATGCCTTGCTAGTTCCTGATACTTTCTCATTTTACGTCTCATTGATTACAGGCCCCAAGCGACAGAATGGGGGTGGGGAGGACTAAGGAAATGGAGAGTGAGAAAAATGAGGACTAGATTTTCACTCTATGAACAACCTTAAGCTGCAGCCCCACCCTCTGGCACAATGCTGGGTCCCTTACCAGGGGAAGGTACAGAATGTTCCAGACAGACAGAGACCTCCCCAAGCGTGCAGGCTGTCTCTGCCCCAGACAAGATGAGGAAGAGGAAGCTGAGGTTCAGAGAGGAAAAAGGACTTTCCTAAGGTCACCCAAGCAAGTGACAGGGGCAGGAGCAGAGCTTGGGTTCCCACTCACATAGACCCTGTTTGAAGCTCTGGCCCAGATGAGTCACTCAGCAAACCTTTTCTCTAGCTCCTTTCCCAGCAACCTGCTACTGCTGGCGAGGGAATCCTGGGGCTCTTGAGTCAGGCTCCTTGATTCTGCCCCAGCCTTACAGTAATGCTCTGGTCACTGTTGACCTTCCTGCATTCCAGCTTTCCTAACTGTGAAGAGGACATGACACTGTGGGTGTGAATGTACCTGGCATATAGGAGGGTTATCTTTTGGGTGGAATCCAGGATGCAGAGGAGAGGTTTCAGGGGAACAGCGTGGCCCAGCACCTTGAGAGCAGAGACAGGAGCCAATACTCTTCGAGCTTACACTTACTGGTGCAAGGCACTGCGAGCTAAACAGTGTTATTTACACTTTACAGATGGAGAAACTGAGCTTACCTGCCTGAGGCTGTGCAGCTAAGAGCTGTCAGAGCTGAGATACAAACTCAGCTCTGGCTGCTCTAAGTCCCCAGCCCTTTTCCCATATAACCCTGCCTCTCCACCACCTCTAGACATGGCTGTATCACAGACAGAAGGATCAGAAGCCTTCTCTTGCACACAGCACTCCCAAGGGAATCCAGGAAAGCCTTATCTGCAGGAGCTGCCTGAACTACCCCGTTATCTCCAAAGTCACCTTCTCCACTTGCTTATCCAGGAGGCTCTTTCCTCTTGGTACTATTCCCTGATGATAAAATGTGTGCTGGTGGGGGAGGTGAGGGAAAAGGGCTGGAAGGGCGGGGGACCGGCAGCTCCTTACACAGCTGGCTAACCAGGGCAACGGGCAGCTCCTTACACAGCTGGCTAAGCAGGGCGAACGGGCAGCTCCTTACACAGCTGGCTAAGCAGGGCGAACGGGCAGCTCCTTACACAGCTGGCTAACCAGGGCGAACGGGCAGCTCCTTACACAGCTGGCTAAGCAGGGCGAACGGGCAGCTCCTTACACAGCTGGCTAACCAGGGCGAACGGGCAGCTCCTTACACAGCTGGCTAACCAGGGCGAACGGGCAGCTCCTTACACAGCTGGCTAACCAGGGCGAACGGGCAGCTCCTTACACAGCTGGCTAAGCAGGGCGAACGGGCAGCTCCTTACACAGCTGGCTAAGCAGGGCGAACGGGCAGCTCCTTACACAGCTGGCTAAGCAGGGCGAACGGGCAGCTCCTTACACAGCTGGCTAACCAGGGCGAACGGGCAGCTCCTTACACAGCTGGCTAACCAGGGCGAACGGGCAGCTCCTTACACAGCTGGCTAACCAGGGCGAACGGGAGCACCTGCGAGGCAGAGCACAAACAGAAAAGGGAGGGCCAGAGGAGGCAGAGGTAGGGAGGGCGGAGGTTTGTCATGCCCAGAACCCTAGCAGGAGAGACGGGAGACCCGGGAGCCTCGGCAAAGGCGGAAGGGGAGGGTAGATCCGAGGGCCTTCTGGGCTGGGGGCACATCCCTGCAGAGGTGCTGCTCCCCTGGGGGCCGCTGGGCCAGTGGCCTGGCGGGGCTGTACTTCTGTTGAGGCGTGAGGACTAACCATCAGGCCAGAGGAGTAGCCTGTCGGGGGTCAAGAGGAAGCGCAGGGTGATAAAAGTGGTGTCCTCCTCTCTCTAGTGACCCTGCTGCCCCTTCAGGGACTTTAGTGAGCTGTGAGCCCCATCCTGGCTGCTTTGAGCGAGGCTGTGGAAGGGGGAACAGTGCCCTCCTGAGGCCTGAGCCATGGTAGCAGCAGAAGCAGCCAGAAGGCTCTGCAGGGATTTCAGGACCAGTCAGGACGGAAAGACCTCTGCCCCTCTTCCTGGCAGGATTCCCCTGCCTCTGAGGGGGACTCTCCATCCCCTTCTCACAGTTCGCAGAGCTTCCCGGTCCCTGCTCTGAGCCCCAGGGCCATCCCAGCAGCACCTTGTCAGGAGCTCCTGAGGGGCGTTGGCTAGTTCCCAGGCCCCAGTGAGGCAGCCTGAGGTCGCATATGTGGCCACGATTATGAATGATCTCATGCACAAAGTGGCTCCAGTTGCCAGGACTGGCAAGAGATCATGGGGAGGGAGAATGGGAAGGAAGGAGGTGCCTGTGGCTGCCAGAGCCTCTCTCCCTACCCTTTCTCTGCCCCAGCCCACCTCACCTGCTCTCTGGCTACAGCATTCTGAAGCTCCAGGAAGCTTCCTGGGCTACAGCCCCCACCAGGCATGCGAGTACTCACTCAGAGGACAGCTCTTCTGTCAGGGCTGTCCCCTGTGCTGGGCACCAGCCTAGAGGCCATGGTGGCCACCCTGGGAAGGGCATGTTCCATGCCTCTCATGAGCTATTCCCTCCTCCCCACCTGCACCAGAACTCCCACTCCCTCTGGAAGACTTTCTGGTCAGTTCCTAAGTGGGCGCCTCACAGCTACAGGGAAGCAAACCGCAGCTATCACCAGCTCCCCCGACCTGGCTGAGAGTTATGTTCCAGGGGAAGGTTGCATGCTCTTGTACAGATGCTTTCCAGTTTTAAAAGAAAACAAGATATTTGCAGAGTAGATCAGGAAAGCACTGTGTAGGGGCAGGTGTCCCTTCTGAGTCTTCCTGTCCCATTTGGTGTTGCGCTCATGGCACCTGGTCCCAGGGTTTATTGCCTGCGTTTCTCTGACGTGGACAGTCTGAACATCCAATTCTATTCTCTTGTTCCCTTTGGCTCAACCAAAATAGGCCATAAATTTTAAAAGGAACTTAGCCAAAATGCCTAGGGAGAAACAAAAGGAAATCAAACCCAGGAAATAAAAGACAGTTAAAGCTTACCAAAATCAGCAAGTTTCAGACAGAACAACAGCAAACTTGCTCTTTCCTGAACATGAAGTCTGCCCAGAAATGGCTTCCCTGCTCCCCCATCCTGCCCCCTGCTGCACCAGAGCTGGTTCAGGTCAGGATTTGGTCCCACAGGACTCCTGGGAGGCAGTGAGTGCACTGGGCTTGTCCTGCAGACTGCACCCTTGGGGGAAGGCCCTGCTTTCTTCCTGCTTGCCTCCCTAGCACCCAGCTCACAGCCTGGCACTTCAGATGCTCAGTAATGACTGTTGGTGAGGGACTGGACAGATGGGAAGATGGTGGATGAATGGGCATGGGGTCAATATGAAACCGATAAAAGGTCCCTCTCAGGCCCCACAAGCCAGTGCTGTATAGACTCCGACCCCAGGGCAGATCTGCAGCAGCCCATGGTGGTAACTAATCAAGTTCCTCTCAAGGAGGAAGTACCTGATATTTCTAGAGTCCTCCAGGGAGGGTGACATGCTTGCCCATGGCCCTGCCCTGGACATTGCTTCCCCGACCCTACCACAAACTCGTGTCCAGCTTCCCCGAGCCCTGCTTGGTGACTCTTTCTTTTAGTCTCTTGAGGATTCATCACAGCTTTCCCAGCCTCTTCCAGACTTTCAAGTCCTTAATCCCAACACCTGTTTCCTTGCTTCTTGGCAAATGACCTCAGCTTCTAAACCAGTCCCTCACCAAGCCCATGAAATCTGATGTCCACCTTATTGCCATGAGGCAACAGAGGAACAATTATTGCGACCAAGTCCATGCCTCAGGCCTCATTCTCTTTGGCCTTCTGCGGGGTCTGGTCCTGTTGTTACAGCTCCCCATACCTTACATTCCTGAAAATCTGGGCTTCTTTGAGGGCCTTCTTCTGAACGCTCGTCCACCCTTTCTGGGTTTCAGGTTTTAACCCTCTGCTCATTGCTCCTTGTTCCCACTCCCTTGGTGAACTAATACAGAAGTACATATTTAAAAAGCTTCAATTACCTTTAGGTTGATGAGTCAGTCAACAAGTGTTTATTGCCCGCCTACTATGTGCTCAATACTTTTCTAGGTGCTTGGGCTA
Organism: Smutsia gigantea; assembly: GCA_032199065.1. Taxonomy (NCBI): domain Eukaryota; kingdom Metazoa; phylum Chordata; class Mammalia; order Pholidota; family Manidae; genus Smutsia; species Smutsia gigantea. Next base: position 155,421 of record JAVSCE010010728.1, on the reverse strand, counting down.
TATAAGTGAATAAAGCCCCTGTTCTCATGGCACTTATGTTATTGCACAGAAGTATCATATATTCATCACTGTCGCCCCTTGTCCAATTCCCCAGCCTCATTATCAACATGGTGTCACCATCTGGATGCCCCAAGTAGCTGGGAAGTATTAAGCCCCAACAGAACTCATCCTTCCCACCCAAAATGGCTCTCTGGTCTCCATCAGTCCTCATCCTCCCAACTGCAAGGTCTCCCACCATACAGTCATTTGCCCCCTTTCCTATCCTTAGTATTTTTTATAACATTCACTCCTATCTCTAAGTGCAGACCCTCTTCACCCTCATCTTTTAGCACAACATCCGAAGTGGCTTCCTTTACGGTGGAATGGCTCAGATCCCCCGTCTCTTCAGGATGCTGCCTCCAAGTAGTTTTCCTTATGCACACATTTCATCCTGGAATGCATTCTCGGCTCCACATCGCCACCAGCCAATGCCCTGCCACTGTCAAGGGTTACTGTTAGAATTACAGATGCCCCTGATGAACACAGATGCAAAAATACTCAACAAAATATTAGCAAACCAAATTCAAAAATACATCAAAAAGATCATCCATCATGATCAAGTGAGATTCATCCCAGGGATGCAAGGATGGCACAACAATAGAAAATCCATCAACATCATCCACCACATCAACAAAAAGAAGGGCAAAAACCACATGATCATCTCCATAGATGCTGAAAAAGCATTCGACAAAATTCAACATCCATTCATGATAAAAACTCTCAACAAAATGGGTATAGACGGCAAGTACCTCAACATAATAAAGGCCGTATATGACAAACCCACAGACAACATTATACTTAACAGCGAGAAGCTGAAAGCTTTTCCTTTAAGATCAGTAACAAGACAAGGATGTCCACTCTCCCCACTTTTATTCAACATAGTTCTAGAGGTCCTAGCCACGGCAATCAGACAACACAAAGAAATAAAAGGCATCCAGATTGGTAAGGAAGAAGTCAAACTGTCCTTGTTTGCAGATGACATGATATTGTATATAAAAAACCCTAAATAATCCACTCCAAAACTACTAGATCTAATATCTGAATTCAGTAAAGTTGCGGGATACAAAATTAATACACAGAAATCTGTTGCATTCCTATACACTAATGATGAACTAGCAGGAGAAATCAGTAAAACGATTCCATTCACAATTGCATCCAAAAGAATAAAATACCTAGGACTAAACCTAACCAAGGAAGTGAATGACCTATACTCTGAAAACTACAAGACACTCATGAGAGAAATTAAAGAAGATACCAATAAATGGAAACACAACCTGTCCTCATGGATAGGAAGAATTAATATCGTCAAAATGGCCATCCTGCCTAAAGCAATCTACAGATTCAATGCAATCCCTATCAAAATACCAACAGCATTCTTCAATGAACTAGAGAAAATAGTTCTAAAATTCATATGGAACCACAAAAGACTCCGAATAGCCAAAGCAATCCTGAGAAGGAAGAATAAGGTGGGGGGAATAATGCTCCCTGACTTCAAGCTCTACTACAAAGCCACAGTGATCGAGACAATTTGGTATTGGCACAAGAACAGACCCATAGACCAGTGGAATAGAATAGAGAGCCCAGATATAAACCTAACATATATGGTCAATTAATATATGATAAAGGAGCCATGGATATACAATGGGGAAATGACAGCCTCTTCAATAGCTGGTGTTGGCAAAACTGGACAGCTACATGTATGAGAAGGAAACTGGACTACTGTCTAACCTCATACACAAAAGTAAACTCAAAATGGATCAAAGACCTGAATGTAAGGCATGAAACAATAAAACTCTTAGAAAAAAACATAGGCAAAAATCTCTTGGACATAAACATGAGTGACTTCTTCATGAACATATCTCCCCGGGCAAGGGAAACAAAAGCAAAAATAAACAAGTGGGACTATATCAAACTAAAAAGCTTCTGTACAGCAAAGGACACCTTCAATAGAACAAAAAGACATCCTACAGTATGGGAGTATATATTCATAAATGACATATCCGATAAGGGGTTGACATCCAAATTATATAAAGAGCTCACACACCTCAACAAACAAAAAGCAAACAGGCCAATTAAAAATTGGGCAGAGGAGCTGAACAGACACTTCTCAAAAGAAGAAATTCAGATGGCCAGCAGGCACATGAAAAGATGCTCCACATCGCTAATCATCAGAGAAATGCAAATTAAAACCACAATGAGATATCACCTCACACCAGTTAGGATGGCCAACATCCAAAAGACAGACAACAACAAATGTTGGTGAGGATGCAGAGAAAGGGGAACCCTGCTACACTGCTGGTGGGAATGTAAATTAGTTCAACCATTGTGGAAAGCAATATGGAGGTTCCTCAAAAAACTAACAATAGAAATACCATTTGACCCAGGAATTCCACTCCTAGGAATTTACCCTAAGAATGCAGCAGCCCAGTTTGAAAAAGACATATGCACCCTTATGTTTATCGCAGCAATATTTACAATAGCCAAAAAATGGAAGCAACCTAAGTGTCCATCAGTAAATGAATGGATAAAGAAGATGTGGTACATATACATAATGGAATATTATTCAGCCTTAAGAATAAAACAAATCCTACCATTTGCAACAACATGGATGGAGCTAGAGGGTATTATGCTCAGTGAAATAAGTCTGGTGGAGAAAGACAAGTGTCAAATGATTTCACTCATCTGTGGAGTATAAGAACAAAGAAAAACCGAAGGAACAAAACAACAGCAGACTCACAGAACTCAAGGATGGACTAACAGTTACCAAAGGGAAAGGGACTGGGGAAGATGGGTGGGAAGGGAGGGATAAGGGGGAAAAGGGGCATTACAATTGGCACACATAATGTAGCTGGGGCTGGATGGCATATGGGGAAGGCAGTGTAATAGAGAAGACAAGTAGTTATTCTATAGCATCTTACTACGCTGACGGACAGTAACTGTGATGGGGTTATGTGCGGGGGACTTGATAATAGGGGGAGTCTAGTAACCATAATGTTGCTCATGTAATTGTACATTAATAATACCTAGGAACTCCCAACCCTCCCCTTTAACTTAAAGCCCTAGGGTGCACGGACTTGCAGGTGGTTGCAGCTGGTTAGTGGTAAGAGGCAGGAATAGGATGAAGGTTTTGAAGCTGCAAGTGAAAATACTTATTTTGAAGGGATTTTCTTTTTGTCTAGGGTAGAGAGTGAAGAGTTGGGAGAAATGACTCTGCAATGATAGTAAGTGAACGTGTTGGGGTCAAACCTCTTTTCCCAGGTGGCTATATTTAAAAGGTTCATCCAAAAGGACAAAAAAAAAAGTTGATATCTGTAAACTGCTGGAACAGTGCTCAGTGCATAATTAGAGCTAGTTGGCTTTTTTTTAATGGGAGAAAATAGATAAAATCTCAAGTCTCAGGAGGAAAGGACACCAGAAAACTTTTTTTTTTAAAACATTTTGGGGTTAATGATAATCACATGGAGCATATGAAGGTGTTTTTCAATGGATATGGGACAGGTTCAGATATGGATACGTTGTTTAAACGGCTGTTGTTTCTTGCTGATAGCTTCTGTTACTTCCCAATGTAATAAGAGCTTATTTCTGGCTGTAGGGAAAAGAAGTTTATTCAACTTAGAGCTGTGTTATGATTAGGAGAGCCATAGAAAGGATCAGGGCAGGAACACCTCCCACCACTTAGCAACTGAGCTGAATGTGTATGCCGCTTGGCAGCAAACACCACTTCTAACTTGAGGGTGAGGCTCTCCAAGCTCTGTGGGAATCTGTAAGTGACAGAAAATAATCTCTGACTTGTTTAAATAGCATAAGAAGGGTAACTGAAGCTCTGGAAAGGAATAGAAGTATTCCATACACGATGCTCTCTTTTCTAACCAACAAAGTCCTCCAGGTACCTGAGGGAGACCTCATCAAGTTCAGAGTTTGGAAAGCCTGGGAAGGGTTAACATTAGTGAGTCAGGAGAGGTCTCAGCTCCCCTGAGGAGCCAATGGCATCATTCGAGTCCCACCCTTCTTCAAGCAGTGCCTGTAGTTATAAATTCTTATTTCTGTTGGAATCTACATCCAGACCCCTTGGTCTGGTCTATGATTCTCGACCCTAATGGTACAGAACAGGAATGCTCTGCTGGGTCTAGGTCATCTCCTAGATGCTGTGCTTGCAGACACAGAACTACCCCTCCTGTGTCCAAGCTGTGCTGGAAGATTCTTCATTCTCCCCCCACTACCTGCCAAAGCTTGCCCCTTAGGCACCAGCCCAGACCCAAACTCTGTGGCCTTTCTGACTCCCTATCTGTACTGACCTTGCTTTTTTAAAAACTGGCTCCCCACAAATACCTGACTTCTCTGGTTGTTTAGATTTGTGGCTTATCTCTCCCACTGGTTTTGGATGCCCTTAAAGCCGGAAATGACTTTTTCCTTTTCGTAGTAATAGGAAGATGGGTTTGAAGCCAAGCAGTCCTGTGTATGAATCGTAGTTCTGTGACTTTGCATACATCACCCAGTCGTTTCTGAGCCAGTTCCTGCATCTGAAAAATGGTTGGAAAGTTGGTGTAAGATTAAATAAGAATACATGGGAAGTTCCTGCTCACATTAAGTTTTCAAAAGATGAATTCCTTCTACTTCTCCCATCCCTGTAACATGCTAGCAGCTCTTTGCATGATATAGGTTCTTCATGAATGACGTTGGAGCAGTTTGGACCATCGTGTGCCAATGTGTGGGAATTCAATCTCTGGAAGTCACCGATGCCTTACCACCTAGGAGGCCTCAACATGAGGGTGAGAAGTACCTTGTTCATCCTTGTACTCCCATTACACATGGTGCTTTGCACCCAGAGGATGCTAGGTTAAAGTCTGCTGATTGAGACATTTATCTCATGCTTCTAAAGTTCATGGACTGCAATGGCTCACACACTTTGAATGCTCCACACAAGCCCTCACCTGCAAAGACACATGAGCTACCCTACCCTGGCCCCCTACCCCAGGGTTTCCAAGCCAAAGTGCTCCTCACCCTAAATGGCATCTGCCCCTCTGTCCCTAGTCCAGTCTCAAAGTCCAGTGTCAAACAGAGGCTCCCAGGGAGAGCAGCGCCACCAGCATGTTCCTGCCCAGAACCCCAAAGAGCCATGACTCCGGCTGCTCAGCCCTGGCCGCAGCAAGAGTCTCCCAGCAAGGCTGCTCTTGTAAATGTGGGAAATAGTTCTCGTTTTCTAGACAAAAGGTCTGTCTATTACACTTAGCATCGTGTGCTGAAGCCAGGATTCACGCAAGGAAGCAGGAAGGGTAGGCAGCTCAGCTGTTTATTAAGTCAGTACAAAAGTGACTTTACAGATTTGAGGGGCAATAAGGGAGACGGGGCCAACTGGGCCCCAGCATCTGAGGCCCACTGCATGCTAGAGAGCTCCAGCCCAGTGCCTGAAGCATGGTCTGTATGTGTGTGCACATGAGCATGTGAGCCATCTTGACACCCCAGAGCACCTACTAAGTGTGCTGCCCCCGTGGGGGGCACCGGATTCTGTGCCCAGCAGCTGGGCCTGATGGGAGGAGGCTGAAGAGCTGGGCCTTAGAAGCGGCCCAGCACAGTAGCTAACAGAGCCATACGCATGTACATGCCGTTCTCGGCCTGGCGGAAGTAGGCTGCTCGGGGGTCCGAGTCCACCTCCACACTATAAGAGAAGGAAGAAGCGTCAGCACATGGCCCACGATGGCCTGTGCAGGACTACGTACCCTCCCACAGCCAGCCCCCAGGGCTGCGTCACCTTATCTCATTGACACGGGGCATTGGGTGCATCACCACCATCTTCTTCTTGGCCCGGGTCATGATGTGGGGAGTGAGGATGAACTGGCCGAAGCACTGTGAGGCAGACAGGCGCCCCGTCAGTGCCTCCGCGCGGGGTGGCTTTGAGTGACCCTGGGTCCCACGACGCCCAGCCACTGCAACTGAGGGGCCCCCGGCCAAATTCCCAGGGCCTGGCCTTCCTGGATGCCAGTCCGGATGCCTGTCAGCAACAGCCCTGGCTCCTCCCCACCCGCACTCACGGCTTCATACTCCTGGGTAGAGCCAAAGCGCTCCTTCTGGATTCGAGTCATGTAGAGCACATCCGTGTCAGGCAGCGCCTCCTCAATGCTCTCCAGTTCCTCCTGGAGGGTGAGGCAGAGCCAGGGAGAAGGTGGTGCTGGGCTCTGGCTACCCAGCCCGCATCCCCATGGCCCCCCAGGTCTCACCTGCTTGGTGCCACGTGAGGCCACGAAGGCCCACACACTGGATGGCATGCGCAGGCTGGGCGGGGCCACGTAGCGCAGGCTGACACGGTACTGGGTGAGCAGGCAGGCCAGGGAATGCACTGTGCGTCCGTGCTTCAGGTCCCCCACCATTGTGATCTAGGAGGAACCCAGTCACCAGGCGCACACCCTTCCCCAGCATTTCAGAGCCTTCAGCCTTAGCACCAGGATGTGGGCCTCCTTGATGCAGCACGCCTTGGAATGGAGAAACTACTTCCCAACTGCCTCCCTGTCCAGACCTTCCCTAGGCAACCCCTGCCACCAGCCTCACCGTCATGCCATTGACAGTCCCAAGCTCCTCCCGGATGGTGAAGATGTCAAGCAGGGCCTGGGTGGGATGCTCGCCAACCCCATCCCCAGCATTGATCACTGGCCTCCGGCAGTGCTTGGCTGCCAGCTGTGAAAATGGCAACATGGAAAGAGAGTAAGTCTTCTGCATATCTGTGGCCCCCACTTCCTGCCCAGTCCCCCTCTTCCTGGGTTTCCTCACTCATCTGGCTCAATCTGAGACTTGCAGTCACAGAAAATGGGAGACAGGACCTCAGATCCCTGGGTTCAGCCTACGCGATCCTGTCCGGGGCACAGGTTGGCCTCACCTCCACTGCTCCAGGCTGGGGGTGCCGAAGCACAACAACGTCAGCGTAGCAGCTCATGGTCTGCACGGAGTCGGCCAGGGATTCGCCCTTCTGGACGGAGGACGTGGCTTCTGAGAAGCTGAGCACTGCACCCCCGAGCCGGGCCATGGCTGCTGCAAAGGAGCTGCTGGTCCGCGTGCTCACCTCGTAGAACATGGAGGCCATCACCTTCCCCTGAGGGGCGGGTACAACTCAATGCGGACGTGCGCATGTTCACTGTGGGGGAACTCGCAGGCTGCTACTTGCCCCCCAACTTATACAAGAGGGGTAGAGGGAACCCTCCCCTCAAACCTCCCCATGACCTGTTGTAACCTTGACATTCCCACTATCAGTATCACTCCGAGCTAAGGGCTCTTCCTCCAAAAAGCCATTGTTCAGTGTCTAAATGAGACCCTCATTCTCTGCGAGACAAGGAAATATCCTAGCTGTGCCCCATAGCTCATCAGCACGCACCCAGTGACCAGGGTAGTGGCTTCATAGATCAGCTGAGTACTGATCAGAGGCAAGCGTGGGGGAAGGCCCAGAGCAGCATGACCTTCCAGAGTGCAGAAGTCCACCATCCACAGTGGAGGGTCTGGACTCACACGAGGGGACCTCAAGTAGGGGAGGGAGACCCCTCTGACCACTGCACAGCCTTGCTGACAGGGGTCTGGACCCTCAGCCCACAGCTCCGACCCTAACCTTGAGGATGTCGAGGCTCCGCTCCTTCTGCACCATCATACGCAGCATGTGCGCCACATTGAAGAGGTGAGACATCTAAGAAAGATCCCAAGTCAGCGGCAAAGATGGAGGCCTCCAGAGGTTCCAGCCCCAAATTTTCAGATCCTCAAACTCTGGGTGTTCCCCATCCTCCTTCCCACAGGCACCTGATCCTTGGTGAACTGCTTGACAGACAGGATATGTTGGCCCACTAATGAGTGCAGCAGGGGTGAGGTCTGGGGGTGCAGGCCAGGGGTCCCCAAGTTCTGGGGTGACGCCTGTCTAGGCACTGGTGGTGGAGGGTAGCAGGTGCCATCAAGGGTTCCCATCAGCTCTGCAGTGAGGGATGGGGCAGAAGACGGTGGTCAGAGGGTCCCTCCTACCCAGGCCAGATCAGAGAGGTCCCCAAGGTGAGCGTGCAGTCCAGGGAAGTCCCTCACCTGGCTCAGCAGCCTTCCGAGAGGGCTTTTCCTTTGGATCCTCAGCTGCAAACAGGGCAACAGGGCAGATGTAAGCCTGTGGCTGAGGTTTGCAAAGAGCCCCCGTTTCCCCAGGGCTCTGGATCAAAGTGTCTGTGTTAAATCAACTCACACCACATTAGCAGGTTAGGGGAGGGAAGGAAGGACTAGCAGCTCTGGGGACAGACACGTGGTTCCCCATGGGACTGTTGCGTGGGCAGTGGTGCCCTCCCAGGGCCCTCCCAGGGGGCAAAGGGATCCTAGGCAAGGGGAACGGCCAGGCTCACACCAACCAACAACCTGGATTTACCCCACGTTCTGCTGCCCCGTGGGATCCCAGCTCCCAGGCGGAGGAACATAGCTGCCCACAACAAAAAAGGGCCTGTGAGACGAAGCTGTGGGATGCCTACCTCACGTTGGGCGGGTACCGCAAAGGAGGGTACAGTGGATCAGCTAGGATGAGGGGACGGCGGGAAGGACAGGTAAGTGGACAAAGGTAAGGTGCTGGGAGGGAAGGGCCTGCATCAGTTCCTAGGCCACTGAGCCCCAACCCGGGTCCATCTGGGATACTGTGGGGAAGAGTAGCCCGTCCTACACATCACTAAGTCCAGGCGGCCCCACCCTCCATGGCACAGGACCTCTCTCTCACCTGGCAGACCAGGGTCAGAAGCTCGGTGGATTCGAGGTGGCAGGTGGAAGCGGCCATCGGGAAGCCCTGGGATGCCCCGGCGGGGTCTTTCAGGTGTCTGTAAAGACAACACTGAAAAGTAGTGACCCAACCCCTCCTCAACCTCAATCCTTCAGGGCAAGCCAAACTGCTCACTGTCCATGTGGACTGCATCCTCTATCCTCTCCCCTCAGCTCCATCCTTTCGCTATGCTGTCCTCAACAGGGAAGACAAACTGGCCTCTGAGAGGTGTGTGATAGCCCCATGACAGGCCCCCAGATATATATCTGGTTGGGTTAATGACGGGCTCAAGTATCCTGTAGGTAGCCTCCTGAACCGCAAGTTAATTCTCAGTTCTGCATCTGACAGGTAGGTGGTGGGGATTTTTTTTTTCATTTTGTTATCATTAATCTACAATTACATGTGCAACATTATGGCTACTAAACTCCCCACTTCATCAGGTCAGGTGGTGGGGGTTCTAACTGTGAGAGACTTCTGGCCCTTGAATCACCAATGAAAATGATCATGCTGTTAGCCCTGCCCCTGGCTACAACCGCCCAAACCAGCCCTGAACAGCATAGATACCGTGTTTATCTCACTGGTGGCAGGGGCCGAGGGTGTGAGCTGGGGAACGGCCCCCTGCGGCCATTTCCGTACATCCTGTCCGTAGCCTGGGGGCACCAGAACCTGCAGACAGAAGGCAGGGCGGGCAGTGAGGAGGCAGCAGAGAGCTGGACTGGCAAGGTGAAGGGAGGGAAACCGGCAAGGAGAAAACATGCCGCGGGGGACCCGTGTCCACCCACGTACAGGGCAGCTGGGGGCGAGGGCGGAAAACAGGATGAAAATGGCTCTGAGGTTACTACTGGGACTGGGCATGGGCCATACACATACCTGCCCGTCGATATAAGCAACCTCCCCTCGTAGGACCACACGCCGGACAGTGCCCTTCACCTTCTGCCCTTCAAAAGGTGTCCAGTGGGCCTTGGAGAAGGGCATGTGGCTGGGGACTGTCCATTCATGCTCCAGATCCACCTGCCCAGAGCCGCAGGTTATGCCAGGGAAAGGCCACACCAGAGCAGATCCCAGGGTAGGGGTCCCCATCCCCAGGCCCTCCACCCACCTCCACATAGGTGTCCTCCTGGTGGGGCAGGTGAAAGATGCGCCGAGGATTGTGGTGTAAGCGCTGCAGCAGGTCGTCCAGACTGAGCCGGCCCTCGCTGACGGCTGTGAGAAGCAGCGGCAGCATGGTCTCCAGTCCTGGGAAGCCGGGCGGGGGCCTGGGCCCACACTTCTCCTCCAAGCTGTGGGGGGCTGGAGGAGAGGGCATGACCCTCAGGACCAAGCACCTCCATACCTGAGAAGCCACACACGCTGACACGACTGCACCCCATGCTAATTTTTTTCTGGGAATCAGGAAAGGGAAACTGGGACTGCGACCATCTTCTGGGGCCATCCTTTATCCATATTCTCTCATTTACAACTTTACTGACTCATTTGCTCTTTCAGTGGACATTCTTCAAGCACCCATCACAGAGCAGGTGCTGTTTTGGAGGCGGGGTACAACGCAGTACGTCCCAGTCCTCATGGAGCCCAGAGTTCCTGAGTGGGGGCCCTGGCCCTGCTGGGCAGTAGTTACACTTTGGGCCCTCTTACCATGGTCTGAGGCAAAGCAGTCAATGACAGCAATGTTCTCCCACAGGGCCTCCACGTCCTGGCGGGAGCCGAGGCCAGGCCGGACCTCCCCCTTCCCGGGCCCCAGGCGCTCCAAGTCTTCATGGCTCAGGAACAGATGGTGGGGTGCCACCTCACAGGTCACTGGCAGCCCCCGCGCCTTTGCAGCCTTAATCAGCAGGATCTGGGGAGAGTGGGGACATCAAGAGGAGGCCTCCCTCTACACCCTGCCCTACAAGTCCCCGTGGCCAACATCTCCTCTTGGAAAGTGGATGAGGCACGCTGAGGGTGCTGGCTCCAGGCTCCCCGACCTTCTCCTACCCTCACAGACTACCCTGACCTCTTGGTGTCACTGGGAAAGCCACAGGGGCCCCAGGACCTCTGGTGTATGCTCACCTCCTCCTTCCGCGCCACGTGACAAATGTGCACTGAGCGCTGGGTCAGCTGAGCCACCATGAGGACGGCGGCGACACTTTGCCGCTCCGCGTGGGCCACAATGGGGAGGTGGGATGGCCATGTCTCAAAGTGCTGGGGGCAGAAAGGACTTTCAGGGAGGGTGCAGTACCTGTGATTCTCCACGCTCATCTGAGCCCAGAGTCCTCACGGAGCTCTTGATGCTTCACTGCTGTCAGGTCCTTGGTGGGACCCTCCAGGTAGGAGGTCCTATTTGATGGCTCCTTCCACCTGCCAACTCCCTACCTCCATCCACTGGGCCACGCTGTCCAGCCGCAGCTCAGAGAAGGTCTCATTCAGGTAGAGCTTCAGTCCCGCAGCAGACCCAGCCACCGTGCCCAGGGTCCCTGCATTTTCCGACGAGGCTCCAAGGAATAAGGCAAAGTCACAGCGGGCGCCAGCCTCCGCCAGCTGCAGAGGATACATGTGAGATATGCCAGCCTGGTACCAGCAGCCCAGGTCCCTGGGAAGGGCAGAGGAGTAGGGTTCTGGGGAGGCAGGGGAGGTTGGTGGGGCATGGGTCACCATGGAGCAGGAATACAAAGGCTCACCTTCTGGGCAAGGGCCAGAGCAGGGGCATCAATGATGGGGGGCCGAGTATTAGGCATGGCACACACCATGGTGACACCCCCCGCCAGGGCAGCAGCTGTGCCTGAGGCAAAGTCCTCCTTATGAGTGCCCCCTGGTTCCCGCAGGTGGACATGGACATCAATCAATCCTGGGAGAGGACGGAGGCAGCAGGGTTAGAGGAAGAGTCAGAGGCACAAAGCACATCAAGTTGGTGAACTGGGGCAGCAGGAATATAAGCAACAACCGATGCCAGTGACGAGCAGCGAGGCTCCTCAGTCAAGGACGCCATGAATCAAGGGCTGACAGCTCTCAGAGGACGAAGACTGGGACCTCCATACTCTATACAGTCTAGGGCAGGGAGTGGGCCCACGGCCGTCTTTCAGCACACCCAAGGTCTCCATGCCAGCTGCTACCTACTAGTGTCCAGAAGCCAGGTTCTCCCAAGAGATGTACTTACCAGGCAGCCGCACAAGCTTTTGGGAAGTCATGCAGTCAACATGCACCTTCAAAGGGGGGGCTGGCCCGATCTGGCCTAGGGCCTGCAGGTAGAAACCAGTCAGTTTTGATTTAAGGGCATCCTGGCACTGGTAGGTAGGGACTGGTTTTCCCATACACCAGGATCCTACCTTACACCCACCTTCTCTCTCTGCAGCCACAAAGCTTGATTAGCATGGCTGCCTCACACTGAGATTTCCCACCCCCATGACTTGCTCATCCCTGCCCTCCTCAGTGAGCACTGGCTATCTCCCTCCTAGCACCCAGGCCTCAGTTACCTCCACAAACAGTTTGGTGCACTTGATATCAATGATGAGGGGCACGGAGAAGTCTGCAGCCAGGCGCCGCGTGCGGTAGCCCTTGGTGACGAAGGAAGAGAGACGCCGGCCCCCAGCCCCACGCATGGACAGGTTAATCACTAGCTCAAAGTGATTCTCAGCCAGCTGCTCTAAGATGCTTCGCTGTGGCGGACACTCACCATCCACGGCCTCCTCAAAGTGCCAGTCCACAGCTGTTACCTGCGGCCCAGAGATGAGGTCAGGGCCAACCTCAGCCTGGTAGGAGTTGAGTAAGGACAGCTTGGGGGGAGGGGACGGGACCTCGGAGCCCATGAGGAGACTGAGGACCACAGGGTGGGGACCAGGGCTGCCTCTACTTGCTACTGGCAAAGTATTTCCCGACAGGAAAAATATCTACGCTATGGTTATCAACGACTGCAGTGTGAGCCCACACACATACACATATAGAGATACAATTCTGGAAGGAAATATACCATAATGTTAACAGTGGTATAAAGATCGTAAGGGACTTTTTTTCCTTTTTGTTTGTCTGTATGTTTTACTTGCTGTACATGGAATGTATGTGATTTGTACAATGACAATAAAAAGAGGGGAAGAGGGAGAGAACTCTGGTGCAGTGTGGGGGTAGGTCATGGAGCCCCTGTACCTTGACGCCGTGCTCGGTGTAGAAGTCTGCGGTGCCCAGACTGGCATAGAGGCTGTAGCCCAGACTCTCCAGCAGCCGCACAGTTGGGAGCAGCTCGCTTTTGTTCTGAACCAAGCAGAAGGATGAGGTTGTCTCTCCTGGCTTCCATTCCAAGTCAGCCCTGCCCCCACCTCTCCGGGCAGCCTGCCCTGCATTCTGTACCTTATAGCTGCCAATGGTCAGCAAGATGTTCTTCTTGGGGATCTTAAAGCCAGTGCTTAGCATGGCCTTGAGGTAGGCCTCGCAACGGCTCTCCCCAAAGCCAGCCACTTCCCCCGTACTGGTCATTTCCACACCCAACACCACATCAGCACCCGCCAGGCGGGAGAAGGAGAACTGGGGCACCTGAGGGAGCAGGAGGTGAGGCCTCAGGAGAGCAGCCATGGGCTCCTCCTGGTGGTCTGGTCCCAGCAGCAGGTTCACCTTTCCTGCTGCTCTACCTGTGCCCTTCCAGCCACTAGGGCCCTCCCAGACACATGCTGGGTCTTTCTTGGCTGCCCTCAGCTATTCCCTGGCCTTGGAATACTTCAACAAGCTCTGCATTTCATTGCACCCATCCTTTCCGGCTCAATTCAAATACCACCTCTTTTCTCAAGCCCCCCATTGTGAGTGTGAGCAGCTGGGGAACAAAGAGGATCCCACTGCACTTGTGGCCCAGCAGAGCCTGGCCCACAGTAGGTACTCACTGTTGTGCTGAGTGACGTGTAATTTGTGTGCTAAGTGAACTCTCTCCCCCAATTTGTCCCCCTGCTTCAGTTCCCCTTACCTTTACTCCCACAACTCCAGAGCCAGTCATGAGCCCCACAGGCTCCACCTCTTCCCCCATGATGACCCGGGTGGCCAAGGCTACTAGGTCCACGCCAAGCGTCTTAGAGACGAAGGGGAAGGAGCGAGAGACACGCACGTTGCATTCAATAACCTTCAGCTGGTCGTCCTGGGGTAGAGAGGGACTGGTCAGGCCTTCCACAGGCTGGGCTTGCTGATGCTGACACTATGCCACTGACCCCAACTCTCCCCTCTTTCACCATTCAGTGGGTGATCAACACCTGGGACAGCATTATCACAAACCCTGACAACACGTGGCCCTCACTGTGACCCCTGCCCTCCAGCTTTCCTGCCTACTCTGCTGAGGGCAGGAGGCAGCGCAGGGCTCCCTGGCACTGTGGCCGACACAGAACGAGGAGGTGCTGTGACCCATTAGTCCTTTCCCTTAGCCCTTCCTTACTACCTTGGCAATGAGCTGCAGGTTGAAGGGTCCAGTGACCTGCAGCTCCTGGCCCACGGCATGCACGATGGCTTTGATCCGCTCCAGGGTTTTGGCAGTGATGTCCTGTGGTGGGGTCACCAGTGTGGCATCTCCGGAATGCACACCTGCGTTCTCCACATGTTCAGAGATGGCGATGGCTGCCACCACACCATCTCGGGCCACGGCATCCACATCAATCTCCTAGGGGGACGTGAGGGCAGTGTGATCAAGAGCAGGGCCATCTTCTCCCACTCCCTTCCCTTAAGAGCCCTGGCACACCCCAGCCTTCCCAGCCCACTGTGCTTATGCATTTCTGTAGCATCAGAGAGGGGAGTCTCCTCCGAGGCTGGGAGCCTACCCTCAGAGACACCTGTCTGTAGCCTCCTACCTTGGCCTCCTGGATGAATTTGGAGATGACCACGGGATGCTCCTTGGAGACAGCTGCTGCGCTGCTCAGGAAGCGTTCCAGGTCTCCGTCAGTGTAGGCCACGTTCATAGCAGCGCCACTCAGTACATAGGAGGGGCGCACCACGCAGGGGTACCCCACAGTCTGGCAGAACTGGCGAGCAGACTAAGGGCACAGGGAGCTTAGCGGGTTGGTCCCACTCACCAAGGACATCATCCAGCCTCCAGCCCACCCCAGGCCCCAGCCCACCTCCAGGTCACTGAGCTCCCTCCACTGAGGCTGGCTGATACCAATGGTGTCAAGGAGTCGGGAGAACTTGAAACGGTTCTCAGCCGAGTCGATGGCTTCAGGAGAGGTGCCCAGCACCCGGCACTGCTGCCGATGCAAAGCCATGGCCATGTTGTTGGGTAGCTGCCCGCCCATGGAGAGGATCACACCCTCAGGGTTCTCCAGCTCATAGATGTCCATCACCACCTACAGTGCAGGAGGAGAAACAAGCAGTGGTAACGAGAGGGATCAGGGATCTGAGCCTTCTTGCTCACAGTTCCTTACCTTTTACCCATTTCCCATCAAACCCCACAAGTTCTCCACCTAACCCTGGCCACTCAGCTAACAGACAGCTTTCATCCTTCTCACCTCAAAAGAGATCTCATCAAAGTAGAGTCGGTCGCACATGTCATAGTCGGTGCTGACTGTCTCCGGGTTGTAGTTGACCATAATGGTCTTATACCCCATCTGTGGTCAGGAGGGGAATGTAGCAATGAGGGGGAAGGAAGAGCACACAGAGACTAAGCCAAAGCCCCTAGTTCAGACAAATCCGTCTCAGCTTCCTGAAATAGCTGTACAGGATACTTGCCTTGGGAGGGAAGCAGGGCCAGCACTGTAGATACTAACTGTTGGGGAGAAGACACATGCCCTGTGTAGGCCACAAGATGGCCTAAGGGGAGCCCCCTACTAAAGCCTTATGCTAGATGTAGATACAGCAATTAAAAGAAAGCGCCAAGATTAAGCGTGAGTAAAAGGCAATTGCTTGAGCTGAACCAAACAGCAGAAAAAACAGTATGAAAACTAGCTCTTGGACCTTTCGGAGCTGCTGGATGCAGCCCACGGCACACCAGTCAAATTCGACGCTGGAGCCGATACGGTAGACACCAGAGCCAAGGACCAGGACATGAGGGGTTCTGAAGGTGAGGTCATGGGTGGTGCCCCAGTATGTCAGGTACAAATAGTTTGTCTGGGCTGGCCACTCAGCTGCAACTGTGTCAATCTGTTTCACCGCTGGGCAGATCCCCAGTTCTTGACGCAGCTTGCGAACAGCCAGCTCTGTGCTAGAGGAGGAGAAGGGTCAGAAATAATAGGCCCCGAGAGTGGTGTATGGACTAAGTAGAGGGGTGAGATCCCAGGGCAGGGATCAGAGGAAAATATCCCGGGGATGACGGTCAGTAGTGTCCAACGCCCTCCACACCCCCTCCCTTCCAAGGGCCCCTCACTGATACAAAGATCCTCTGTCCCACATTTCACAGCCCAAGGCCTTCACCCCCATCTCTGACCTCAGAACTGCAAGAGCGATCTGCTTGTCTGAGAAGCCAAGGCGCTTGGCTTGGTGCAGCAGGACTGGAGGCAGAGGCTGTCCACGGTGTTGCTCCAGCAGCTGGGCGTGTGCTATGATTCGCTTCATTCGGTGCAGGAACCAGCGGTCGATGCGCGTGAGTTCATAGAGGCGCTCCACCGAGTAGCCAGCCCACAGAGCAGCTGCTACCACAAAGATCCGCTTATCTGTAGGAGTCTCCAGCTCCTAATGGGGAGGGCAGACAGATGTATATAGAAGGACTGTGCAGAGGTAGATGTCAGAATGTTCAGCAAAACATTCCCAATCTACTTTGAGCACCTCCAAAAGCCAGAGACATGAGTGTGAGGACAGGAAGCTGCAGATCACAGCAGAGGCTCTGAGATCAAAAACCTGGACACATATCCTGATTCTGCCCCCTACTGGCTGTGTGGCTTTGAGCAAGTTCCACAACCTCTCTAAGCCTGTGTCCTCATCTATAAAAACCAGTCTAATGACATATCCTCATATAATGATAAATGAGATGAAACCAAATTCTCAGCGAAGTGAAAACACCGATGTCCAATAATGGCTGCTGCTAGTATTACTGTTAACAAGCTCACAGGCTGGGGACAGAGAGAAGCAGCATTTATTTTAGGGGTGTTGCCAGGAGGAAGGGAAGCTTCTTACCATATCGCTGACTGGCTTTACTGTGTGATCAAAGCCCACACAGTTCTCATCCACCATGCGCAGAGCCTTCTGGAAAGCCTCCTCAAAAGAACGCCCAATGCCCATGACTTCACCTGGAGGAATAGGATTTAAGGACTGAGGGCCTGAGGATGCAGGGGTGGGCGGAATGCTGCCTAGAATGTCTATGGTTTTGTCAGGTCTCTGGAAGGTTCTCAAGGCAAGTTTCACAGTGGTGGGCTTTATGGTGTTTGATTAATTAGACATCTTAAACTTGCAGCTCTTCTCCCTACCACTTTGTTTTACATGTATTAGTGACTATGGATATTAAAATGCCTAAAATGGGCATATGGATATAGGAACATGTTCCAGTTTAATACGGTGGCCCAAGCACTGATGGTTATTCAGTTACTTGATTTCTTTTATTCATGCTGTGATGATACCATCTGGGATCAGTTTTATCCTTTAAAACCCTTTAAAAGTCTGGATAATAGAAGATGATCCTACTACTGTTTGAATCCATTCAGAGCTAATCATGTTTGCAAACACCATTTTAAGAGTATTTTTTTCTGGGCTTTTCAGATTTATGATTTATACACGATTATAGCACACACACTATTTCTATCCTGCTTTTCCCTCATCCTAAACATGTTTCCATATTGCTATGTGACCTAATTATAAGCTATTTAATTCCTGTATGATTTACCATGATTTAACTGCCAGCTTACTGAAGGACATTTAGCTCTGAAGTGTTCGTCACTCTAAGTGAGGCTGTCATGTTTTCTGTGGTTTGGATTACTTCTTTAGGATAAATTTCCACAAGCGCAGGGGCAATAGGTAACATAAATTTTCTGGCCTTTGGTGTATTGCCTTAATGGAAGTTTGTGCTTTACAATACAAATTTTAAGTTTAACCACCTTCTAAGAACAGTGTACAATTACTTTAAACATTTTTTGCTAAAAAGCACAAACCATTATCTCATTTTAACTAGAATAGTAAGAGGGCGCTCCCCCTGACCTCCAGTTTGCTTATGAATTTCCTCTTCCATGAAGTTTTGTTCATGTCCTCTGACAATTTATCCTAGGGTCTTCAAGTATTTCTTACTAGCTGTATTTTTCTATTTATAATCCTAATATTTGTTTCTTTAAAAAAAATTTAAATCACTAAGAGACTACCAGTAATGTTAAAGAAATAGATTATGAGTGACTTTAATTCTTTTGTAAAGTGGTTATATTACAAAAGCTTTTATTTTGGGTAAAAGAAACCCAACACACTCATACATGCATGCCTAGAAAATTCTGGCATCATATATATATACCCAAATAAATCTCTGTGTGGCAAGATTATGCATGATCATTCCTCTTTGGTTAAAGTATCTTTTCTAATTTGTCAATGATTCATGTATCTCTTACTTGTATAATAAAAGTTACAAAAAGTTACCAAAGATCACATTCCAAGAATACTTGATGTACAATGTCTCATCTAGGATACAATTCTTTGTCCTATTTTTCAATCCACTTCTTTCAGCCACAAGTTAATTATGGCTTCATTCCCATGTTTATTATGATTTTCATATAACAGAAATTCATCTCCAGAAGGAATGACTTGGCAATCTTTTAAGATTTCTAAAAATTCTGAAATTAATATCTGAGCTTACTTAAAGGCTACTCTTGCTCTTAATGGAAATTTGGAACACAATGATATGCTCTTATCCTTAGCTGGTAGCAATTTGGTTCCTGAGCATGCATGTTTTTGTTGAAATGTTTTAGAGGATAGTCTAAGGCAACTTCAAGGGACACTCTAAGGAAGCATATTAACTGAATTCCAGTACAGTCTGCTGCTGCTCAGAGACTATTACAACCATTCATCATTTACTACTAAATTGCCTTGTTTTATAAAAAAGGTCTCTGATGTCCTGCTCTGATCTTAAACATTGTGTTAAAAAAAATTTCCTTTAGTGACCATGGCAGAAAGTACCCAGAGAAGGAGATATGCTAAAAAGGGTTGCCACCGTGCTGACTTGGATTTAGAAGGATACACAGGAAAACAGCAGTCGTCATTTTCCCAAAGCATCAATACTGAAACCAGCATGGAGAAAAAAATACGTCACAGGCATTAACAGCCTAGTGATGAGGCCATGGGCAAAATGCCATGAAATGCTGAAGGCAGAGGGAGTTTCATGAACTGGCTTCGCCAGTGACAGGCAGAGAAGTGTAACAGGAATGTGCAACTAGCAACCAGGTCTACTTTTCAGTTTTTGGCCCTGCACTCCATGCAGCCATGTCACTTTCCTTCTGTAGGCACCTCCGTTTACTCGCATTTGTAAAATGAGAGATGAGATAGTTTGATGGCTATCACCCCATCCCAGAGATTCTGATATGCCATCTGCAGAGTGGAGGTGGCATGTATGTCCTGACACAGATTTCCAGATGCCTTTGATCCCCCTAACGAGGACTACTATCTCAGTTTGAAATGTTCCTATTCATTCCAAGAAACTGTGTGTCCCAAGAAGCTAATAGGGGAGCTGAAAGCACGCTCGGGAACTAACTCCACAACATCCTAGATCTCTGGGACCAGGTGGGTCCTGTGGGCTCTCAGGGCACATCTCTCTCACCAACGCTCTTCATGCAGCTCCCGATCTTTGTGCTGACACGGAGGAACTTGCTGAGGTCCCAGCGAGGAATCTTCACCACACAATAATCCAGGCTGGGTTCAAAAGCTGCTGTTCCCCCTGTCACTGAGTTTCTGGGAGCCGTCGGGGGGGGTGCCAGGACAGAGCAGGAGAAATGAAGAGTGAGCTTCCAGATAGCTCTTTCCATCCCCGCACATCCAGACCAACATCCTTTTCTTATTCCCTGTCCCAAAAATGTTTTCTTCAGCTCGCCACCCCCTTACCTGCCTGATCTCCCCCCACCTTTGTACCTGAGCTCAGGCAGAGGGATGCCCAAAGCCAGTTTGGCTGCAACATAGGCTAATGGATAGCCTGTGGCCTTACTGGCCAGGGCAGAGCTGCGAGAGAGCCTGGCATTCACTTCAATGATGTAATACTGCCAAGAGAGAACAGAGTAAGAGTCACCAGGTAACTGGCCTAGAAGGCCTGCCTAGGAGAGATCTTGGAAAGGCAAGAAAATAAAGCCCTCCCCCAAAGGAAGGGATAGCAAAAGTCCCCTCACCCCCCAGGCTCAACCCTACCAAGGACAATCCCAGCTTCTATTCCAGGGTCTATAGAAAGAAGCCAAAAGGCTTCTTGGCCTTTGGCCCCAAAATTATGGAAGGAGATTCAACAGCTAGAATACCAGCTCCAGGACCTAGAGTCTCACCTGCTCAGACTCTGGGTTCAAGGCATACTGTACATTGCACTCCCCAATGATTCCAAGGTGCTGGGTCACCTTGATGGCTGTCTGCCGCAGGAGCTGGTACTCCCTGTCATTCAGCGTCTGGCTCGGAGCCACCACTATGGACTCACCAGTGTGGATGCCCAGTGGGTCCAAGTTCTCCATGTTACACACCTGGGAAGGGAGGGTCCCATGGACGTCATTGCTAAAGGAAGGCAGGAGAGGCAGGAGGCTGTGTCCCAGGGTCCGGTGGCCTCTGAAGGCATTGATCCTGGGCCTGAGGGGCATCGAACCCTCAAGATCTAGCCCTGGCCTCTGCTCTGACAAGGCTCATAATGCCCGACACTCCCCCCTCCGTGCCGCCACCACTTACTGTGACACAGTTGCCATAGACGTCTCTCACCACCTCGTACTCAATCTCCTTCCATCCTTTCAGGGACTTGTCTACTAGTACTTGGCTAGTGTGGGCAAAAGCTGGGGCCACAAGAGCAGAGAGCTCCTCCCTGTTGGAGGCGAAGCCAGAGCCTAGGCCGCCCAGGGCAAAGGCTGCGCGTACCAGCACAGGGTAACCCAGTCGCTCGGCGGCTGCCTGGGCCTGCAGTGAGTGGAAGATGTGAACAAACAGATCAGGCCTTGACTGCCTGCTGCACAGAGGATTCCTGTACCTGAAGAAGTAAGATATAAAGAAAACGACACCATTCTACCTTCCCCAACCACTCCTCGAACCTGTTCAAGAGAATTTGCTGCCTCACTGGGGGCCACATGCTCTCCAATCTCTGCCATCCTAGAGGCGAAGGCACGCCGATCCTCGGTCAGCTCAATGGTCTCCACAGGTGTGCCCAGGACCCGGACCCCGTACCGGGCTAGGACTCCAGTCTTGGTCAGCTCCACACCACAGTTCAGAGCTGTCTGGCCCCCAAAAGTCAGTAACACACCATCTGGGCGCTCGTTACGGATCACCTGAGGGAGGGGAGAGGAATGACATGCAGTAAGACCTCGGAGCTGGGAGGAGATCAAAGAGGTTTAGAGACCCAGAGTGACCACAGGATCCCGTCCACACGGGTCCCCTCCTAGCCCAACCCTAACCCTGTCATACCTGGGTTACATAGTGAGGTGTTATGGGAAGGAAATAGACCTTGTCAGCCAGCCCCTGGGAGGTCTGCACCGTGGCAATATTGGGGTTGATCAGCAATGTCTGGATGTTTTCCTCCTTCAGGGCCTTGATTGCCTGGAGACAAAATGGCTTATCAGCCTGGACTGAAGAAGCAGGATTGTAAATAGTCTTCTACCACTATTTTTCTTCCTCTTTTTTCCCTTCCTGTATTCTTAGTCCCTAATAACTGACTCCTATTCCTCACCTCACCGTTCTGTAAATCCCCCAGATCTCTTGGTTCACTTCCTCCTAAGACCAATGTTCATGGCTCTGTCCTTCTTAATGCTATCCACTCCTGAGGTCACACACCCAGTGGGGCGGATGGACATGCTTTACCTGAGAGCCTGAGTAGTCAAACTCTCCAGCTTGGCCAATAGACAGGCCCCCTGAGCCCAGGATCAGAACCTTTCGTGGTGGTGGAAGCCCAGAGCCTGGGGTGGGAATCCCAGGGGGACAGAGGCGCTCAAACAGCCGTTCTCGTACTGTGCAGGCAAACAAAGTCATGGAATGTTAGCACTGAATGAGACCCGGGAGATCATCTAGATTAACCCCCTCGCTTTACAGAAGAATCCAGAACAAGTCATGCCTCTAATGAGTGGCAGAGGCAGGACCAGAGCCCAGGACTCATGACTCTGGGGTTCCTTTAAGCAGAAGCATAAATGAGTAAGGATAAGTGAATCACCTTGGCTTGGCTGACTTGCCACCCTGCCCCCTTAACCTCCCAAACATCAGTTTCCTTGGGGCACATCCATCTTAGGCCTATCCTGGAGCCAACCCTGTTCTACTCAGCTGCTTACCTGTCTGGCCCCTAGGGTTCCCAGCTATGGCTTCTTTTACAGTTTCCAGAAAGATGTCAAAAAGAAATTCCATATCTGAAGGGCCAGCTTGGTGCTCTGGGTGAAACTGGACACTGTGAAGAGATTGGATCAGGAAACCAGCCACCATTCCTGGCATGGGCAGTGGCGGCCTAGCTGGATAGCAGGACAGATGACTGGGGCCCATCAGTGTGCTTTACTATTTGATCTTCCAGTCCCAAGGGGGCCTCAAAGCTATACAAATCTAGGCACCCCGCCAGAATCATTCAGGCTCACCTGAAGAACGGCAGGCTGTCATGCACAATGCCTTCATTGGAACGATCATTGGCATTGGTGAAGAGAGGAAGCCAGCCTGCTGGCAGTGAGTCTGTTTCCACAGCAAACCCATGGTTCTGGGATGTCAGACAGCAGCGCCCAGAACCCACCAGCAAGCATGGCTGGTTGTGGCCTCGGTTCCCATATCTGGAGATGGAAACATGCTGTGTCACAGGCCCTCTCCACCCTCCCTTCACCACTGTATCAGATCCAGCTCTTGTTGATTTCATGACCATCACCAGCTCCCACTCCTATTTCAACACTAATAAAATACCGACCCTTCCCATTCCCAAGGCTCCCAATTCCTTCCATAAGTAGTGCAGGCCCTTCTCCTCCCCACAGGTCCTACCTCATCTTATACGTCTTGGCCCCAATGGCTAAAGCCAACAGCTGGTGTCCCAGACAGATCCCGAAGACAGGTCGAGGATTAGGCTCAGATAAGACACGACTTAGTGTGGATACCACATTGGGATAGGAGGCAGGGTCACCAGGGCCATTACTCAGGAAGAGACCCTCATACTCTGGAGTGGCAGAAAAGTATATGTCAAAACCAGTTCAACTACAGAGATACACTTGCAGCCCTAAACCATTAGAGCAAAAGCCCTTATCTCCACCTTCCTCCCTGCCACTCATGCTGACTTTCAGCATCTGGACCTGGGGACAGATCTTCCACCCATGCTTCTTGTCTGTGGCCCTGTATAGACCCCAGCTACTCACCCTGGCTGTCTAACGCATGGTCCCAGGGTACCACAGTGACCTCAGCCCCACGCTGGCACAGGCACCGGATCTGATTATACTTGAGGCCACAGTCCAAAGCAAGGATCCGGGGGGTACCATGTGCATTGAATACCTGTAGAGCCTGAGGAACAAAGGGCAATGGTTGGCAGCTGTGATCAGCGGGTGCAGGTATGTATACACCAACCCCTACCTTCAAGGCCTCTTCTGTTTCTCCCTCAAGTGTTCACCCCAGTTACAGGTGAACTCCTGGGCTGTAGGTTGCAACACTCTTCCACTCTACCTCTGTACCTTAATGGAGACCTCTGGGACCAGGGGGCGGGCATTGGGGTCCAAGAATGGCAGGGCTGATGGCTCTGTCCCATCCTGAACCAGCTTTCCCAGCAGAGACCCTTGCTCTCGCAACTTCTTAGTCAGCTCCCGAGTGTCCACTCCTGTCAAAACAGTCCACTCTGAGATATCATACTCCCCCAACTCAGTCACGCCTGAAGTAAGATTTCCAGGAGCACTTCATTCCAGAGCTCTGAGTCACACAGCTGCTTGATGGGCATCAAAATCCTGGGCCATCCTGATGGAAGTACAGCACCATGAAGTAGTCTTGCTAAAAATATCGCATCTCAACTGAACCACGAATCTAGATCTATCTGTTTACGGAAAATAATGCAGAGGGACAAAAGAATATGCTAAACGACACTACAGCGATATAATCAACAAAACATAGACTGTGATAGTCTAAAGGAAAGGTCACCTGTTTTTGTCCATTAGGTTACAAGGCCCATAGATTAAAGAGACATGTCAACCAGATAGATGCAATGTATGGACCTTACTTAGATCCAGATTAAAAAATAAATAGTAAAAACAAATAAGAGATAACAGGGAAAGCTTTAAACATTGCCTGATACTTGATGATATTCAGCAGCTATTATTAATTCTTAAAAGGTACAATAATATAATTATGGTCCTATTTTAAAAAGCATTCCTTTTTTATAGATAGTGAATTACTGTGGATGATACAATGTCTAAGATTTGCTTCAAAATAACCTGGGGGTTATAGCAGTGGTGATGAAATAAGGTTAGACCGGAGTTGTTGATTACAAAAGATGGGGGTTCTTAGGCTATTCTCTCCTTTTGCATGTTTGAAATATTCCACCTGATGGAGCCTCGGGTCCTTCTCTGAGCTCCAGCCCCCAGTCAAATCCTTCCAAATCAGATACATTCTATCACAACTTTGGACACAGTCCCAATAGTGCACAAGAGATCTTCTCTTGAATTCTATCCACAGACCAGTGCTGTGCTCCATACCTTGCAGGCCAGGGACGCCGTGCTGTCGTAGCCACTCATGCAGGGTGCGGGTGGCACTCCAATGGCTGGGTGTGGGGCAGCACTCTCCCACCACCAGTCCCGCTATATGGATCCCTGAAGATTCAAACCACTGTCAATGGAAGGAGGAGACTGTGAGGAGCCCAAGGCCACATACCTCCCCATGCCATCTTTTCCCACTGTGTAGCAGACCCTGCACTTCAGTCACACTGAATGACCATCATTCCTTTAACACACCAAGCACTCTTTGTTTTTGCTCTTTATCAACAATGCTGTCTCCCACATGAAACACTCGGCCCAGGGTGCCTGATTAATAACCCAAAATGACATTTTCCTTTTTCTTTCCTTCTCCTATCCAAAACTGGCATCACAAATCCCCTCTTCCGTGAAGCCACCCCCACTTACCCACCACAGCTTTGTCCCTCCTCCTTAGAGCTCACCTAAGCTCACTTTATTTTCGCTATTTACACTGTATTATGAATGTAACTCATGTTACATATTACGAATGTCTTCATCACAGAACTGTGAACTTCTCAAGAGCAAGGTGCCCAATACATGGCAGCAGTCAACAAACATTCGCTTAATGCCTACTTGGTGCCAGGCATTGTCATAAAAGCTGGGGGGGGAGCGTGAGCAGGGAAGATGACAGGGTCTCTGTCTTCATGATGTTGATTTGCTACTTAGGGGGCCTGAAAATTAGCAAGGTAATATGTAAATGAACAAGATAATAATTAGAGTATGATAAAAACAGAGTGTAAGATAGCTGTATAATACCTTACTAAATAAAGGTTCAGGATACAATACTAGACATGATTATTAACCCCCATCCCCATTCATAGGAGATTATCATTAAAAAAACAGCAACACAAACACACGTGTTGAAATAAAAGTTTGAACTAAGAAAAAAAAACACACAGATTTGTTACCCAACAGATAAGCATTTAATAACTAAACAGAGAAAACACGTCATTTATGTGGTTGGGAGTGCATATTTAAATTACATCTGTTTAGTAATGGACGGTTTAAAGGAAGACGGACGTTGACATTGTTCAGGGATCTGCGGAATAGTGTGGCAGACCCCTCTGTGGCCAGGGGACCAGCCTGCACCCAAATATATGTGTTTATACCATGTGTGCAACAGAGGCATGCATGATGGACTGCTGGTTCCAAGGAGGCCTTACCCTGGTTTTGTCAAGACCCCGTTTTGCACGTGTATACGCTCAATTTTGTCAGTCTGTCTGTAGTTGACAAAGCTGAAGACTAACACGTTAACCAAGACCCTGCATTATTAACTACAATACAGCGCTGTTTGTAAGTTTGTGATGAGGAATGGTCCTTTCCAGGAAGAGCAAGTATGTCCCTCACACAGAGGATGGAGAGGTGATTTATTTTGAATTAAAAGCTCAGGAAACTTGCAATCAGGATAAAATGAGTTTTGTGGAATATCTCACTTAGGCTAAGATGACTTCCACTGTTAACTTGTGTTGATTTTTTTATTACTTGAACTCTCGGAGGGCAACTTCATCTCCAAATTCCAGAGGAACAGGGGAAACCTTACTGTGGGGGTTAGCTGAGTTTAAGAACTCTACTGAAAAGTGATGGAAAATAAGGCAAAGCAAAGTTTAGAAGCCAGTAACCAACATCACCGATTTGGCAGGTGAATTGGGACCTGCAGTCACTGCGATGGGTGTGAGTGTGACCCCAGTTGCCAGTCTCTTTACCACTAATCTATGTAATCTTAGAGCACTGTTCCCATCACAACTCTGCCACTAAAAGATCTTCATAGGTTCCTTACCAAAGGCTTTGGCCTCAGGCACTCTGTGCCTCTCAGGATACTTCGCAAGCCCTATCTTTGTTCTCTCCAGGATGCCTAGCAGAATGTCAATGTCATCATTTGACTAAGGGTTGGATAATGATTGATTTTGAATGGAATGTAGATAAAGCATTGGGTGTGGCTACCTTGCTGAGACCGAACTCATCCACTTCATCACTGGGGATGCCATAGTTGCCGATCAGAGGATATGTCAGCACTAAGATCTGTGCTTTGTAGGAAGGGTCAGTCAGGGCTTCGGGGTAGCCGACCATGCCGGTTTGAAACACTGCAAGAAAGAGGCAGGGCTGAGGCGCAGGAAGGGCACCCTTCGGAACACTGCCCTACGCGATGAGAATGCCCTAGGGGAGGCTGCCTTGACCTTGAGGGACGAAAGGGGCTGGGGACGTGGGCGCCTAATGAGGGGGAGGGGTGGGCAGGCGGGAAAATGGCGGGGTCTGGGCAGGGCAGGCTGGACAGAGAAGCAGCAGAGTGGGATGAGATAGGCAGCCGGCCCGGGCTTGCTTACCCACTTCCCCGGCAGTCGACACAGCAGCCCCAAAGGGCTGGCCCCGCAGGACAAACCCGTCCTCCAGTACCAGGGCCGCCATGGGAACGGAGATCGGGCGGGGGCGAGCACGGAGAAGCAAGAAACGCTGCAAGCCCCCTGCAGATGCTGGAACCACGTGAGGACGGCGCGCCGGGATCGATCCACGTGGCTAACCGCGCCGGTGGCTGGAGCTAAGTCGGCGTGGAAGGTGCAGGAGCCCTAAGCGCGCTGGGCGGTGGCGGACTGCGGCGGCGCAGGGAGCCGGCAACGTGAGGGGCGGGGCAGGGCACGTAAGGGGCGGAACCAGAACCGCAACATAGTTGCAGGGGCCGCGCCTCTTCCCGACGTACTATCCAGCCTAGCCCGCGGGGCAAGACTACAACCCCAAAGCACTCTCTCCTACCGCCAACAAGAAACACACAAAGTCAAGGCGCCTTTCCCTTAATAAATAAAAATTAGAAGAAAGAAACAGAAACGTTTATTATAGTCAACATCACAAATGGGAACCGGTATTTAGTCCACTGCCGGACTGGAGTGTCTACTGCAATACAAGGTTATGCCATTTTTCATCTTCCTTCCAGCGGCAGCCTCCCCCTTGAGGAGGATCTGCTGGTCAGTGATGCCTGTCCAGGAAGAAAATCTCCCTGGCTGGTCTGAGATAGATCGGAATGATGTTTAGGTCTGTAGGAAGATCCGTGTGGTTTATGTAGCCTTGGCTTTTCGGCGTTGGGTCCCCCAAAACAGTATGGAAATGGATAATGTGGTGAATCCCAGAATCCCAAAAAACATAAGCAGTGGGAAGGAGCCCTGCGAATGACAAAAAAAAAACAAAAAAAAACCTCATACAGTGTTACACTAATGACTACATCCTTCCTAACACCCAGTTCTTCCCAGTATACCCTCATCCAGGGCAATTCTCTTAAGAGTTCCCTTCTCTAGTTGATTTGCATCAGCTCCTGGTTTTAGGGCTCTTCTTTTGAAAGGTTCTTGCTCTATGTATTCTCTTATCACTTATTAGAAGGCCAAATTCCTCACCTGACGCATGCACTTGTAGCCATGAAAGCCATCAGCACAAATACACTGCAGGAGACCTGGACCATCAGGTGCACAAGATCCATTCTCAGGGCACATTTCTGGGAGCCAGAGAGAAACAAAATATCACTGGACCTCATTTAGGTATGTTTCTCAAGTATCTGCTTCAACTCAAATTCTCTGAAGTACTTCTAAGTCAAAGGTGGAAAAATGGTTATAAATAATCAGAATATAAGAAGAATAACAATAATGAAATATGTCTTAAGACTTTCTTTCCAAGAACCCAGCTTCAGAAACCTGAACAAAAGGCAATTAAGCAACTTGACTGTCTTTCTGATTTAAAATGGAGACTACAAGGTGTAAAAGGCAGTTCCTAGAAAAGTGCAGATGAGACGGCATACCTAGGTCCCCAGTGCTGTTGCAAAGGTTCCTTTGCCCTTGGCAGGTGCGGTTGTTTATATAAAAGGTGACAGTATTCCAGGCATTAATACCTCCAGGACAGTTGACATCCTGTGGCAGAATCCTGGACACAACACAGGCAGTCACAATGTGCAGCCGGAAGTTGCTGAGCTCAAAGCACTGTCCCTCTTTCTCTCCCCAACCCCTTATCCTTACTCACAGAGTCTGGAGCTGGGTAAAGCCCTGGAAAGTGTTGGCCAAGTCATCCTTGAGGGGGTTTGCTTGCAGGTCTCTGCAAAGTACACTCAGTTAGCACTGTGCTCTAGGAAAATACCCTACTTCCATTCACACATCTTCCTGGACTGGTAATCCAGTTGTCATTCTGAGTTGCCCAAGTTTAGATATTCAAACATCTTTTACAAGTCCATTCTCAAACATTTCCCCATCAACCCTTCACCTTTTGGGAGGATAACTAACCACTTACATGATGATAGCAGTATGTGCCTGAGGAAAGTGTGGACCAGGGTCCTTCAGAGAACAGTTCTGGAGATCCAGCCTGTGGAAATAAAGTAATGAGCATAACTATGTGTCTCTCCTCATTAGCCACGGTAAGCTAATACAACCCCCTTTTCAGCTAATATTAGTTGAGTACAGCTGTGTTCAGGGCCACACACTAGGTGCTGTTGTAGATGTTTTAATCTTGCATTGTCCACTCACCACTAGCAACACGTAGCCACTCAATTTAAATTAAAAAAATTCAGCTCCTTATTTGCACTACCCCTATTTCTAGTGTTCAGTAACCACTAACATGCGGTTAGTAGTTACTGTACTGGAGAGTACAGATATAGACAATTTCCATACAGAAAGTTCTATTGGATAGTACTGTTCTAATCAGTATACCTGTGCATTTATGTATATATCGGAAGAAATTTCTCATCTAGATTAGTGAATCTCACATTGTGATCATTCTCAGACCCATAAAAGGCCTTCAAATGGAAAAAAATTTCAAGCCACATAAATGAAAAATTTTCCCAACTGCATTTTCTAACAGATTGGATGTAAACTGCCAGCTATGAAGGATCATGCCACATTATTTTTCCTTCATTATCTATTGCTGTCTGTTCCTTTATTCTACAAATATTCACTGAGGCCCACTAACTGAAAAACAGGCAGAATAAAAACCCTCAGTATCTTAGCTTTCAAATGGCTTACAATGTAGAACAAGACCATCACTAAAAAGAAAAACAATATAAACATTAATACAATATGAAAGAAATCACAGGACAATATATGAATAAATTTGAGTGGTACAGAGAGTAAGGATTAGAGGAAGTTAAAAAAAGATGTTGCTCTGATATTTAGTAGTAGAGAGCATTCACAAAAGACGTTGGAATTAAAGGATAGTTATGTCCTAATTTGGTAGATGAAAGCAATTTCAGGTAAGGAGAGAGGCCTGAACAACGAAACAAAGGTGGAATGCTTTTGGAGATAGAAAAATCTTGCTGAAGCCACACCATTATGGAAGATTTGAGTAGGCAAATAATTGGAAATAACCTTAAGTTGGGTTGGACCACTCTATGGTGGTTCATGATTTGAACTTTACCCTGAGGGCAAAAGAGTTTAATTTGAATTTTAAAGCCAGAGAGTGATAATGGATAAGATGTGGTTTACAGGAAGTTTACTATAGAGAAGTATTTAGGTAGATTGGAGAAAGAGAAAGGAAGCAAGACACGACATTTTGAATTTGAAGTGAGGGTGCACTCAAGAGAATATGTTTAATAGGAAGTTAGTGGTACCCAAATTTCCTGAAGCCTGGAGAGAGGTCAAAGGATACTCAAAGAAATCTAGTTTTGGAGGATACCTGCATGGTGGTTACACCTGAAGCCGTAAGAACAGGTGGATTCTCGAGGGTAAAGGGAAAAATGCAGGGACCAATCTGCACACGGGGATAGGAAGAGGAATTAGCAGCAAAGACAAACATGAACCATCGAAAGGGAAGAAAACCATATTAGCATGGTGTCTTGGAAGTCAAGGGAGTCATTTCATGGAGACACACAGAAACAATCCGAACTGTGGTTGCTAATACAAAAGAACAAAGCTTTTTAAAAAATGAAGCCACAGAAGGCTTTTAAAAATGGGCAAAGATTATGACTTTATGCAGTTTCAACCATGAAGCAGCACAGGGTTATTTACCTAGCCAAAAATGCTCTAACAGATTTAAAAGTCTGAGAATCATGGTTTAGATGCCTCCAAAATAGGCACCAGTATTTATTCCAAAAGCCTATCAGGTAAGCTTTTAACAGTCTGGTTTGGGAAGTGTTCCAGTAGTCAGGAATGTCTTCTCCTCCCTCACCCCAGGATGGTGCTCTTCTGATTCAGGCAGCAGCGGGCATGCAGCATTAGCCCTGGTGTCTGCTTACAATAATGGGCCACTTCTGACAAATTTTGAACACTCCCTGGACACTGGATGCATATCTGCAGAAAAGAGAAAAATATTAAGACTCAACAAAGAAAAGTGAAAAAAAAAAAAAGAACAAACAGGGATCAAGTTAACTCAGTACACTGCAGAATTCCTCTGCCAGAGTAGGGAAGGGCCCTACTTAGACCCTTTATCAAGTTTGACTAGGAGATCCACTTCTTCCCCTGGAGACAGGCCCCAAATCGGCCTGCGAGAGCCTGTCTGTATCAGACCCTCCCCCAGGGAAGGCTCTCATCTTTTAGGGATCCCTTTTCGAATATATTATGCCCTCTCCAGTGACTTCTCAGCCTGACAGACTCGGTTTGACCAGGTGTTAGAAGGGCTGCAGGTACACAAAGAACTCATCAAGCATTACGCCAAGTACACTACTGCCACCGCACGATATACCGGCGTTTGTGCTTGGTGAGCTTGCAGAAGAGCCAGAGGACTAGTCAGTAGGAAGAACAACTCGGTTACTCAAAGATTAAAGAGCAAGGTCTAATTTCAAAGGTCTACGTTGCTAGGACGAGGGCTGGGGGTGGGGGGGACACCTGCCCAGCATGAGTACTCGGGAGCGGGAGCCGGCTAGGTGCCGGTTGGGTTGGCCTCAAGGACGAAATCGGAGCTGCGAGTCGGCCAGGACAAGACGAGGGTGGGCGAGCGCGACACACTGCCCGCCAGCGACTCTACTTCAGCCTGACTTCTAACTTGCCTCTGTACCTCGGGTAGCGCCAAAGCCCCATCCACGCCCAGAGCGAAGAGCAAAGCCGCAGCCCAGGGTACGAAGCTCGAAGGACTGACGGACCCCCAAAAGGCCATTTTTCGCTCCCTTAGTCCTTCTCCGTGGCTCGCCATACTTGCACGTGTGGCTACGCCCCAGGGGCGTGGCCTAGTAGGCCCGGTGTGGGCGGTGGGTTGCCGCTGCTTGAGGGGTTCGGCTCTGTTCTTTGTACGTCCCAGTCGTCGTTAGGGGGAACTGGCCGAACCCCTCATCTTCTCCCGCGCTAGCGAAGCATACCCTGCCGCTGCGCTTTCAGCCCCACGTTCCTCGTCCCCGGACGCCGAGGTCGCGTGTCCGTAGCCGCTCGGGGCCACGCCATCCGCCCTCAGTAAACATGGCGGCGCGGGGGCGGGAAGGGGGTGGGGCCCTGCTGTCACCCGGTTGGGGCGATGCAGGCCTGGCTGTCGCTCAGGCGGGACCCACGTGTGGAGACCCGGCCGGTGGGCCGGACGGAGGCGGGCCTGGAGGGTGTGGGCCGGCGCCGAAAGGCTCCGTAGAGTGGGCCGGGGCGGGGCGAGCCGGCCCCCGGCTTGGAGGCCCGGGAATATCCGAGGTGGACCCGCACGGTGGTGGTAGTGGTTCCGTCACCTCACATGTGGAGGGAAGAAGGGAAGCCAGGAAGTAAAGAGCGTTAAGGGTGATGAAGATCTAAGAGTGAAGGGCAAACCCGCGCGGGAGGAGAGAAGCCTGGGGACGCCCCGGGAACTTTGGCCCTTCACTTCAGTCCTGATACCGCGCGGCGTCCGGAGCCCTGGCGGGGAGGTAAGGGTGGGAGAGACTCTTTCCTAGCTCCTCATCTCCTTTGCTTTCCCAGGAGGGCGGAGCGATGCTGATCTCAGGAAGGACGTAGGGACCTTCTTAGCGCTTGCAGAGCTACGGAGGTAAGGGGAAAGCGAGTGGTATCTATCCTAGGGTGCCGGGGCCCAGACCGAAGGTGCCTGCCAGACCCGCGCCCAGAGGGACTGGGTGCTGGCTTTGGTCAGGACCATCCAAAAGCTCATCAGAGCTAACCAGAGCTCACCTGGGTAGTCAGCGCAGGCTTCCCTTCCGCACGCCCCCAGATTTCTGGAATCTCCAGAAATCTTACTTTCAGTTGGCACATTTCTAAGGCATTGATAGTTACAGGCATTTTAATGAGGGCCTCCAAAGCTTTTCAGACCTAGTGGAATTCTAGGCACAAGGACGGATTTTGAAGGAACCTTTTTGGGAAGGTTGGTTCTACAGTGGCCACTTTGCTTCTTGTAGGAGTCAAAGCAAACTAGTGCGGTTGTGACCAAAGTGAGGGTTGAGGGGTAGGGTGGTGGAGAGTGAGTCTCTTGCCTCTGTGTGTGATAGATTCTTAAAAGGGGGTTTCAGCCAGCTATTTGTGCCTGTGTGTTAGTTTTAGTGAAACAGCTCTTACTTTGGTTCCCACTCTCTGAGAAACATGCACGTCCATAGGCTTTAGGTCATTGTAGAGTTTCTAGAAAGCCCCTCTCTTCTGTTCTTAGAATCAGACAAACACTTTTGTTACTGGGTCAGGTTTTTCCTGTCTTGCCTGGCTTTTGCTTTAGCCATCCAGGAAGGTTCTCTGCACCACGTGCAGACAAATTCTATCAAGAAGCCCTGCCAGTTTACCCCAGCAGTATAGGGTCTCCATTTCTGTAGGTCTGTTTCCAGTCTACACTGTGGCATGTTGGGAACATTGTTCTAGGGACTAACATTTGTGACTCGGTAGAACATGTGATTTGAGAGTTGCCAACTCCAGATTCCCATCTTCATTGGCCTCAGGAGGCTCAGAGTTCAGGTTTGGTCTGCGTGGGGCCCTATCTTGCCAGCAGGGCAACAGCTGCCCAAGAACAAAATGTGGGAAAGCCAGAAGAAAGCCAGGCTGAACTTTCTCCTAGTGGGTAAAAACAGAAGACCTATCTTACATTAATCCGTTTCTAAGTTAGTTGAAGTCTAAATTTTGTTTCATGAATGACTGACTACAATTAACATTCTGTCCCTGTCCTGTCTGGGAGCAGTAAGACCAGGCCCCCTAGTGAATCACCTACCATACTTGCAGATAGCATTATTTCTTTCTCCCTTATTTTGTATCATGCTGTGTAACCTTAAGCAAGTTATTTAATGTTTCTAAGCCTCAGTTTCCTTTAGAATTAGAATGTTTGTGTCAAGTGCATACCCTGAGATGTGGTGTTTTGAAGGTGATAGCTGTGGTTACTTTTCACTGTTTATCATTATGAATGTTTATAAAGTGCTTAGCCTACTGCTGGGTTATGTAGCAGGTGTTCAAAAAATGTTACCTATCACTATGTTAGGCTAAGTACATGACATTGCCTGGTAGTTTGTTCTGCAATAAGTACCCCAGAGAATACCCTCTCAGGACAATGTATGGAGAGTGGATGGATGGAGAATCACTAGATCTGAGTTAATCTAGCCCCTGACAATAGTCGACTCTGTGGTTTTGGGAAGATCATTGGAGTCATCTGGGCTTCAGTGTCTGTTGGTAAATGAGGGGGTTGTGACAGTGATCTCTTAAGATTCTTACAAGTTTTGGAATACTATGTTCCTGTACTTGTTCTGAGGATAATGGTATATTGTTTGAGGATTAGTATTTCTTATGCAGGAGTCAGAAAAGCAACTTCCCCATCTCTCAGCTCCTTTCCAGTTCCTTCTAGCACACAGTGCCAAGTGTAACTTACAGTGAAAGCATAATCCAGCTAGGAATGCTGTTGAATGTGAGTTCCCTGCTCCCCATTCTGGAGCCTCCAGGGCTGAGCTGGTGTTTGAGGGCCATAGGGTGATAGGACCATTTGGATCACAGCAGTCGGTTTTCCCTGAAGGAGCCAGAACAAATAGCAGCTGAGCTTCAATTCCACCCACCAATTCCTGATCTCACCTCAGCCACTTATAGAACCAGACTCTCAGCCTCTGCTCAGGTCCAGACACACAGCTTGTCCAGGCAGCTCTGCCTCAGAGCAGGGATTGCTTCTCCAGGTAGGTATCTGCCCCAGCAGGGTAGGACCACTCTCCTTGGCTGCTCCCCTTGCCCCAGGTCCGACTGGTGTGCTTCTTTCCAAACTGCACCTGTAGTCCTAAGTCTGAATCCCTGGCTCTTGCACATAGCCTAGCCCTCTTACTTTTGAACCCCATGGCTCTCTTGGATCTGCTATGGACAGGTAATTTCAGGTACAGGAGCTGAGAGGTGGGTGGCAGGGCTTCTCTAGTGGTGTTGGGGAGAATGGAACAGTTGCCCTGGGGATGCCTGGAATAGAGTTTGGGGCTGCCCTTGAAGGTGATCTCAGTGGGAATCAGTGCTGAGAAAGGGTTATGTTAGGAAGGTGACCCTGGGGATCATAGGAGGTGGGGGTTGAGGCTAGGGGAAATGCAGTAAGGCATGTTATCATTATTCTCTATTTTTCTTCCCTGCTGGGCCGTGGCGCCAGTGGGCTTCCTGGCTTAGTACATTGTAGTGACTGGGTCTTTGCCTGCAAGTCGGGGCAGGAAAATCTCCTGAGAAGAAACACAGGCTAGAGTTTATTTTTCTTCTTTTACTGGGTGGATGCCTAAGAAGGTTCTTATATCTCACAGCTGTGCACACCCAAAAAGGTCTGTCTCCCTTTCTCCTCTGCCACATCCATATCAACACCTTCCAGACCTTCAAGGGCTGCCACCCAGCTGGCTCGTCCAAGTTTTGTGGGTATAGGATGCATAGGCCTGAGGGTGGGTGGCCATGAGGGCCGGGTAGGCCTAACTAGAAGCTGATTCCTTTACAGCTCACCCAGGACAATGTCAGTTGGTGGAGGAGGAAGATTGTGAGACTGTGGCTGGGAACCAGGTTGTAGCCACTTGCCCTCCTCTGCCCAGCCAAGTGGCAGCCCAGAGTCCAGAAGCATCAAGTGGCCATAGGTCACAGACACAGTGAAGATATGAGTGTGGGGGTGAGCACCTCGGCTTCCCTGCCCCCGGCCTCAGACACAAGCATGGTCACATCCACTTTCTCCCTTGTGGACTATGTGGTCTTCATCCTGCTTCTGGTTCTCTCCCTTGCCATTGGGCTCTACCATGCCTGTCGTGGCTGGGGCCGGCACACCGTTAGCCAGCTGCTGATGGCAGACCGCAAAATGGGCTGCTTTCCTGTGGCACTGTCCCTGCTGGCCACCTTCCAGTCAGCGGTGGCCATCCTGGGTGTACCGTCAGAAATCTACCGATTTGGGACCCAGTACTGGTTCCTGGGCTGCTGCTATTTCCTGGGGCTGCTTATCCCTGCACACATCTTCATCCCTGTCTTCTACCGCCTGCATCTCACCAGTGCCTATGAGGTGAGCAGGGAGGAAGGGAAGAGCACCAGGGGCAAGGATGGGGAGGAAGGACTGGGTACATACGAGCATCTGGGCCCCAGGATCTCCTCTGCCTGATGGGAGTGACAGGTAACACATTGTGTGTTTGCAAGTTCTTCTTGGGTGAGGTCAGGCAGGGGTGGGAGTCGGGAGGCGGGTGCTGTGCTGAGAGGGGCCCAGAGTGAATATGAGTTGGATATTCCCTTGTGTTTCTGGGCCTCTTGAGGAAAGCTGTGTGTGAATTGTAGGGGGTGGATTGGGAAGAATACCTCTTTTTTTTTTTAACTTATACTCCTATCTAGTACCTGGAGCTCCGATTCAATAAAGCTGTGCGGGTTTGTGGGACGGTGACCTTCATCTTTCAGATGGTAAGTAGAATGAGGATAAAAATGGAGCCTAAGACATGGCAGGGGGACCCAGACTCAGTCGTGCTGAAGCAGTTGGAGCCTTCTCTGCTCTCAAACTGCAGGATTGAAATTCCTGCTAGGGTCAGTGTCACTGAAGCCCCCACAGGCATCCTACTTCCCATTCCTTCCAGTTCCAGCACAGATATTGTGGTAGTAGCAAGCCAAAATTTGGAAGCAGGGAGAGGGAAGTGAGCCTGGGTGAAGAAAAGCTCTTGGGATATTGGAGCTGAGACCCACTGCTCCTGTGCTCTGCCCACCCTTGTCTCTTCGCCTCACTGTCGCTTTTCCCTCTCCAACAGGTGATCTACATGGGGGTTGTGCTCTATGCACCCTCACTGGCTCTCAATGCAGGTGAGGAGTCACAGCCCCTGGTTCCCAGCTGGCTGGCTGGGAAAACACCTCTGGGAGGGGCAGGTAGAGGACAGTGTGTGCAAGAAAGAACCTGACCTCAGCGCAGGAATTATTTTTACCTCATGGGCTCTTAGCTGGCCCCAACCAGAGGTGGAAGCAGGCTTGGTTCATCTCACTTGAAAGCAAATCACACATTACCATGCCCCATCTGAATTGGTTAATCAACACCTTTTGGTGGAGCTCTACGTTTTTTCCGGTTGTGGTAAATGATTTATTTTATCATTAATGATCAGATGCCTTACATCTTACTAGGGCTTCTCTGGTATCTCTGCTGGGAAACCCTCTTCTAGAGACAGGAATGTGATTTTTATCTGTTTACAGTAACTGGCTTTGATCTGTGGCTGTCTATGCTGACCCTAGGCATTGTTTGTACTGTCTACACTGCTCTGGTAAGTGCAGTCAGTCTTAGGAGAGGAAGAAGAAAAGATGAAGTAAAGATGGGAGGTGGGAGGAAAAGAAGGGCTGAGATAAGAATATAGCTGAGGAGCTGGGATGCTAGGGTGGGATAAAATGGGGATTGTGGTGGGGGCTGGAATGGGGGAGGGGAGGTTGCTGTGGGGGATGGGATGGGGGAGAGGGGCTGGCACATGAAAGTAGGAGATGGGGTGGGAATGATGGCAGCTGGGTCTCAGCAGTTACGCTCCTGGTGCTAGCTGAGCAGTGCCCTTGCCGGGAGTGTGTCCTTACCGGCAGGTGGGTGTAGAGATATCCATGGCAGGTGCGCTGTCTGTTCCCTGCAGGGTGGGCTGAAGGCAGTCATCTGGACAGATGTGTTCCAGACACTGGTCATGTTCCTAGGGCAGCTGGCCGTCATCATCGTGGGGTCGGTCAAGGTGGGCGGCTTGGGGCGTGTGTGGGATGTGGCTTCCCAGCATGGCCTCATCTCTGGGTTTGAGTAAGTACACCCCTTCCCC
Source organism: Smutsia gigantea (assembly GCA_032199065.1). NCBI lineage: Eukaryota > Metazoa > Chordata > Mammalia > Pholidota > Manidae > Smutsia > Smutsia gigantea. Next base: position 117,836 of record JAVSCE010010728.1, on the reverse strand, counting down.
TGGCTGGGGTCTGTAGTGCCTGAGAGCTGGGCCCATCCTCAAGCCTGAGCTCAGGGCTCTGGTGAGTGGAGGGCAACCTGTGGAAGCCTTAGGTGCAGCACTGAGACCAGTGGGAAGCTGTGATCTGTCCTCGGGGGTCCAGCTGGTGGTTAAGGAGGATCAGGATGTTTTTGATACTCGGGATGAGGGTGTGGGTTGGAGGGATGGAAATGTCCTCTAGCTTTCTGCATGGTTTCGAGTCCACACAGTTCTTGCCTTCAGTATTTCCTTGGCCCTTGTGGTGGGGTCTCTGCTCTCCTGCCCTCTGACCCCTGTTATAGGAGGCTAGGAAGGTTGAGTCTCTGTCTGGGGCAATGGCACAGTGACGAGTTGGTGTCTGTTACAGACTGGATCCGGACCCTTTTGTGCGGCACACTTTCTGGACCTTGGCCTTTGGCGGTGTCTTCATGATGCTCTCCTTGTATGGCGTGAACCAGGCCCAGGTGCAGCGCTACCTCAGTTCCCGCACAGAGAAGGCTGCTGTGCTGTGAGTGTAGGGGCAGGAACACCGGGAAGCAAGACTGGGGGAAGGGAGGGGCCCTGCTTCCATGGGGGCAGGATTCCAGAGCACACACACCCACCCACTGGGGTCAGGATGTGAATCTGCTTTCTGGGGCTTGGGGATGTGCTTGAGGGTGTCTGTTAATAGCCTCTCTCCCACTGGCCTGTTTTGCAGCTCCTGCTACGCAGTCTTCCCTTGCCAGCAGGTGGCCCTCTGCATGGGCTGCCTCATTGGCCTGGTCATGTTTGCCTACTACCAGGAGTATCCCATGAGCACCCAGCAGAGTCAGGCAGCCCCTGACCAGGTGAGAAGACCTCCTTGGCCGCATCCTGTGCCCATGAAGGGCTAACCTAGGCCCCTCAAAAGGGGTATCTGGGTAGTTGCAGAAAGAACGCCCGCCTTTGGATTGATGTGAAATGTATGTGAAAGCCTTTCCCATTCTGGGATTCTAGCAGTCTAGCACATGAGGACCCCAGCCTAGGCTCACCCTTGTGGCCCGGGACCTACCTTTATTGACTCACTGCTGTGCACCATATGCTTTGCTGGGAGCTGTCGCACACCTGGTCTCATCTAACCCTCCCCACAGCCATGTTTTTATGGAGACGAGGCTCACCAAGGTTGTGTTCTCTTTCCAGAGCCCATTTTCTCTACACTTACTGTGGGGTCACCCTCAGCACCTGGCCCATTCCTCATGCATCCAGTCTCCACCGACTATGACTGGGGCAGAGGGGCCTTTGCTTTGGGGAAGGGCTCCCCTCTGAAGAGAGCTTTGCACTTGTGCTCTGTCTGCAGTTCGCCCTGTACTTTGTGATAGATCTCCTGAAAGGCCAGCCGGGCCTGCCTGGGCTCTTTGTTGCCTGCCTCTTCAGTGGCTCCCTCAGGTACCCTCTGACCATTTCCCTCATGCTTGGCGCAGCTGAGCCCTACCTGTTACAAGGTCAGGTGGAGGAGGGGATCCTCCTGAATTTGTTGTTGTGCCTCTCCACCTGTAGATGACAGAGGACAGCTCACCTGTGTAGGACAGGGCGTATTCTCTCCAGAGACCCCCACTTTTGGGTGAGGGATTCTTCTACAATACCAGGAATGGATCTACTTAAAACCTGTACCCCACTCAGGAAAGGACAGGTGTCCTCGCTTTCCAGCTGCCAGCTGTGAGGGTGGCTTTTTGGCTATACTCGTCATCTCCTACCTGAGGGCACTAGTTCCACAATAGAAAACTTTGTTAGTTTTGCCTCCCTCCAATCCCAGACTCAGTGCAGCTCGTCTTTCTCTTTTTCCTTTCAGCACCATATCCTCTGCTTTTAATTCATTGGCAACAGTTACAATGGAAGACCTGATCCGACCCTGGTTCCCTCGATTCTCTGAAGTTCACGCCACCATGCTTTCCAGAATTCTTGGTGGGCTCGTGCTTCATCATCTCCTCAGTCGTGCTCTAAGACACACTCTCAGCTTTAAAGCTGTCATCAGTTTGCTTTAAAGCATCAGCTTTGGCCTGGGCTCAGCGCTTGCCGATTGAATCGCAAGATCTTGTTTACATCTCGGGATTTTCTGGGGAGGTGTCGGACTCACATAGGCATGGAGAGAGGGTGGGAGGGACTGGAGCTGGGACATGAAGTAATATAGGCCCTGCTTCCAGGGACACACTTTGGCTAGAGAAGGACCTTTGCTCAATTTTTATCCCTTTTTATTGTGTAAACTCATATCTGCTTGTTTCTTCCCTTCCTTTCTCGCAGCTTTTGGCTATGGGCTGCTTTGTCTGGGAATGGCCTATATTTCCTCCCAGATGGGACCTGTGCTACAGGTAAGGACTACGGAGAGAAGAAAGCAGTTTTTAAGGGAGAAAAGGAGCTGATTGAAATGGGAAGTTGAGGAAGACAGCCACTGTGAAAGGAATGGCATGGAGGCAGGGGTCAGAGCCACGCCCCCTTTGGTGGACCACCTTTAGCTGTGAACAGATTCTCAAGTAGCCAAGAGCCCCAGGGTCATTCCCGGAACATTATCTAAGGATCAGCCTCAGGAGAACCCAAAGCATATTCCCTTAACCATTACCACTGTCTGGAATCCTGTGTTCTGATGCTTCCAGGTAGAAGAGACAAATCTGACAGGGCTCTGGGGCAACAGTGTGTAGCCGTGCTCTGTGTTGGTGAGGCTAGGAGACTCTGAGCCTGTGTGTTCGTTTTCCCTTATTTTTTCAACACTGTCTTCTGTAGGCAGCAATCAGCATCTTTGGCATGGTTGGGGGGCCGCTGCTCGGACTCTTCTGCCTTGGGATGTTCTTTCCTTGTGCAAACCCTCCTGTGAGTGACCCACCCGGCTCTATAGTCATGTGCAGGGGCGCCTAGGGAATGGCACGGCAAGGCTGTCACCAGGAATGCCGGGAACTGGCAGGCGGGTTTGTTGGGTTGGCATGGTGACAGGAGAGTGTGTTCTCTGGGCAGGGTGCCATTGTGGGTTTGTTGGCTGGACTCATCATGGCCTTCTGGATTGGCATTGGGAGCATAGTGACCAGTATGGGCTCCAGCACGGCACCTTCTCCGCTTAATGGGTCCAGCTTTTCCCTGCCTAGCAATCTGACTGCTGTCACCATGACCACATTGATGCCCTCGATCACTCTCTCCAAGTGAGTTAGAGCTCACTTACTTTCTCCTTGGGAAGAATAGCTCATTTGGTGGTGGGGCGGGGGCAGGGTTTCCCAGGGGCCTTGCCAGGGACAGGCCACCAGAGGTCACAGGGGCCTTGCTAGGGACGGGCCACCAGGGGTTTCAGGGAAATGTAGGATGCTGGGTCCCAAGACCTTAGGACTGTGCCGGTCAGTGGAGCCTGGTGCCTGAGGAGTGCACTGTCAATGAATTGTTAATGGTCCTCACTCCCCTCCTCTCCCCAGGCCCACAGGGCTACAGCGGCTCTATTCCCTGTCGTATTTATGGTACAGCGCTCACAACTCCACCACAGTCATTGTGGTGGGCCTGACTGTCAGTCTGCTCACTGGTGAGGGGGTGTAAGATGGGGGCACAGTGAAATAGGATGGGCTGGGGAGGGTGCTCAGTAAATCTGGAGTCTGGGGCTCAGGGAATTCCGGGCTCCTGGGTGTCTGTAACAGTCAGGCTTCTTGCCTGAGCTCTGGGAGGTGGGCAGGGGCGGGGGCTCCATTCCCCAAGAGCAGACAGCTTGCTGGGTGTGCCCTGCTTCCCCAGTAGGAGATTCAAGCCCCTTTGCCTTCAGGGGGAATGCGGGGCCGGACGCTGAACCCTCGGACCATTTACCCCGTGTTGCCCAGACTCCGTGCTCTGCTGCCCCTGTCCTGTCAGAAGCGACTTCACTGCAAAAGCTACGGCCAGGTAGCGCCTCTTGGCCCGCATGGCCCCTCTCTCCCCTCTCCAGGCTGCTTACTGCCAGACCTTCCAGGTTCCCTCCATTCCTTTCCTTTCTCCTCCCCAGCACCCCTTTCTCTGATAATCTGCAGGAGCTGGGAGCCTGCCCCATCCCATGGCAGCTGCCCTGGCCCCTCCCCACGGGCAGCGCTGGCTTGGTGGGCAGAGGGGTCTCAGCCCGGAGAGGGAGAGGCGCAGGGCTGCTGGCCTCCACCCCAGCCCGGGCTGGGCTCCCTGTCTCCCGGCCCGCTGCCGAGCTCCCTTCCAGCCAGCAGGTCTTCACCTCTTCTGTGCAGGCCCTTCACCAGCCCTTTGGCTGCCATTCATCCCCCGGCTCCCTTTGCTCTGTGTTCCCCAGGAGCTGTCCGTGGACACCGCCACCTTTCCTGAGAAGATGAGTAATGGGATGCTGGGGGGCAGCAGTGACAAGGAAGCCATGGTGGGGTCTGAGGAAGCCTCAGCCTGCCAGGGGAGCAGCGCCACCTTTGTCCTCCAGGAGACCTCACTGTGATCCGGACTCGGGGCCCAGGCCTGTGATACGGGGATGAGTTTCTTGATGTGTTCTCTGGGGACGATGGATGATCTAGCCCACACCAAAGGTCCTTGTTCTTAGGGATCTTTGCTGCAGTAGAAACTGTCATGTCATGGGACCTGTGAGGGTAGGACAGGGTTTACCTTACCCCTTGCCAGACTGTTCTCTAGAGGACCAGGCTTGCAGGGGACAGGATTTTGCCAGAAAAGGGGATAGAAGCAAAACCTCTAGAAAAAGGATAATGGCTTCTGATTCATCATTGCCAGGCTCCTTTGAAGTGAATAGAAACAGCAGTGCTGGTTGTAAGTGCTCTGGGGCATGATTTGGCAAGATTGACCACCTCTACTGTAAAACTCAAAGCTGCCTCGGGCAGCTACTGCTTCTCTTGCAGTCCCTTCTAAATCGGGATTCTGTCCACCACAGAGGGACCCTGTGACCCCTTACAGGTTGTTTGATACTCAGGCCCTTCTCATTCTTACCTGTCTACCTCCAGTCTTGAGAGGGAGGTTTTGGTGTCCCTCGGAATAGACAGGTACATCCATCTCCTTTGTGTAGGGTAGGGAAGCTTTTCACCTCACTGCCCTCCCCCTCTCCTTCTGTAAGGGGCACCTGGGGGTGGGGCATATTTTGGTCCAGGAAACCAGGGCATGACCAGGCCCACTGTGGAGTGTGCCATCCCTCTCACTCCCAAGGCACACCACCCTAGTGTCATCTTGTCATTCATGTTCCTGTTGCCTTTTGGAGTTTCCCACATGTCTTTGTTCCTAGGGAATAAAAACTGCCATTGGATCTAGAATCTGGGCTCCTGTACTGTCTGCAGCTGCTCTTGTCCATCCCAGCCCCAACCCTGGTGAGGATGAAGAGCCCCCTGCTGTGCACAGCTCTCCTGCTGAGGAGAGGCAGAGGGGACCAGCGCCAGCTCCTTGAGGTTTCAGGTTTGGGCAGCCGGCATGTCTGCAGGGGGCAGAATTGTCCTCATCAGGGTGCCAGATGCACACTCTGCTGCCTCTCATCATGTGGCACTGTCTGCCTCCTGTCTTGCCTTATCCTTGACCAGAACAATCATTGCTACTCTGAGCCTTTTTCTTCTGGGGCTGGAGGAAGAATGCTGCTATTTGGCTTTAAAAACAGAACATTCCAGCTGGACTCTTACGGTCTTGTGAATAACACTGTGCTCATGCCCACCAACACCTGGTCTCTGCCCCTGCCTGGCCCCATCCAGCTGCCCAGAACAGCCCTGTACAACCTCTCCAGGCCCCTGAGCAGAGACTTGGTCCCAGGCCAGTCTGTGGACCATCCCAGAAAATGCCAGGTTGACTCTGCCCTGAGGTCTGCCCCTCTCTGACGGCTCCTGCACCTGGGGGCTGAGGGGGCAGTGCACCTGGCTAACTATGCCACCCACCAAGGGCCACACACATCTAGACCTAACCTGGCTGTCACTGGTTCATCCTTAATCATACTCATCCATCACTTCCCACAGGCAAGTGCCTTACTTGGGCCATTTTGCAGCTAAGGAAGTGGCTGTGCCACCCCAGGGCCTTGCACCAGGTGCCACCATCATTTCAAAGTTACCTCGTTGAGCCTCAAATTCTTGCATTTTAGTTAATGTTTGTACAGAAAAAGGGGGAAAAGCCCAGGACTCAAAATTTCCAAGAAGTATGATATTTAAAGTATGATAAAGACTCGGTTTTCCAGTGAATGTCTGTGTGTGTCCCACATGGAGAATCAGAACCCAGACAGAATGAAGAGGGCCTCTGCACCTGTGAGCAGCCCAACTTGGGCAGTTAGAGCCTGAGGGCAGTGAGGAGGGCATCCCTATAGGAGGAAGACCTGTGGTATGGTGGGAGGGACCCAAATAGGGTGAGGAGGTCATCCACCATGGGGCAGCATCAGCCTAAGTGGGGTGATAAGGACATCCACATAGGGGCCAGACCAGGGCAGTTGCAGGGCCTGAGGACGGTGAGGGGGGCATATTTGCAAGAGATGGTGATGGTACTTTGACTACATACAGATATACTCAAATCAGCAAGGATAGTGTGAAGCATGTTTCTCACTGTTGGAGAAGGGTGTTGCATACATGGAAAGGGAGAAAGCAAGCTGGTGTCTTAGTGATCCACAAATAGTTGGAAGGATTTTCCTCCAACTGGCAAAAATGGTCAAATGAACTCAAAACCCTGTACACTACCATCCCTGTCATGGAGTCATCTGTTTTCTGCTCTGTTAGATGGAGGGAAGGCAGGGCTGGCTGCTGGGACTGCAGGCTGAAAGATCCTTTATTTTCCACAGGAATAATATATATGAATATAAAATTAAAAGTCATGGATTTCTAGATTTGGCAATAAATTAACCATTTACTATTAAAAAAGATAAAATAGCGCAGTATAATTGAAAATAAAGGGAAAAAAATTGCCATGCAAATGATAAAAATAAAAATAGTAGTAATATCAAACTTCAATAGTATATCAATAGAATTCAAGACAGAAAGCATTAAAACAGACCCAAAATGGTATTTCATATTGTTTAAAACAAAACTACTGGATTTGCAGAAATTTTACCAAAGACTGGTAAAATATCTGGGCCAGTGTTCTTGTTTAAAAGTAATTATAATCTGAATGAAATGTTTTTTAAGAACTTAAAATCTTCATACAGCTAGTAAGGGTAAGGATTCATTGGGCTGACAGAAGTGAGGGTGGGAACCCAAAGGAGCAAGCAGAACCCCGAGGCCACTCGTGTCCCAAGGGCAGCTGCAGATGTGCATGAGACTGAGCTTCAGTTTAGACAGCTGCAGATTTGACAGAAGCCTAGCCCAGGGGATGCCCAGCAGGTGGAGACTAAAAGGATGCCTTCCCTTCAGAAAGCTGGGGCCCAAACGGATGGCGCCTGCAGGCCCCAGGGATTGCAGGGAGAGTTGCTTTAGAGCCGTGCAGAGCAGTGAAAGAAATCTGTGGAAAATCACAAATCAGTTCTCCTGTGGACTTGCAGCCCAATTTCACATTGCTCAACAAATCAAAATTTGGGACTTTGAAAAGAATAATAAAAGTCCCCAACTTTGGCAAAAATGGTTAAGAAAAAAGAAAGGCACAAATAACAGGGTACAAAATTACAGATATTGACATTAAAATGATAGAAAAGATACTAACTTTAGGCCAATAAATTTGAAACTTTAGATAAAATGGACAAATTACTAGAAAATGTCACTCACTAAAAGAGGCTCAGAAAACAGTAAAATAGTCCTATTCCCATTAAAGAAAGAAAACAGTCATTAAAAAAAAAACCCTATCTTGGGAGAAGATATTTGTAAATGACATATCTGACAAGGGGTTAACATACAAAATATATAAAGAACTCACGTGCAACACCCAAAAAGCAAATAACCCTATTAAAAAATGGGTGGAGGATATGAACAGACATCTCTCCAAAGAAGAAATTCATATAGCTAACAGGTACATGAAAAGATGCTCCACATCGCTAATTACCAGGGAAATGCAAATTAAAACCACAATGAAATAACCTCACACCAGTGAGGATGGCCAGCATCGAAAAGACTAAGAACAACAAGCTGGCGAGGATGCGGAGAAAGGGGAACCCTCCTACACTGCTGGTGGGAATGTAAACTAGCTCAACCACTGGAAAACAACATAGGAGGTTCCTCAAAAAACTAAAAATAGAAATACCATTTGACCCGGGAATTCCACTCCTAGGAATTTACCCCAAGAATATAATTTCTCATATTCAAAAGACAGATGCACCCCATATGTTTATTGCAGCACTATTTACAATAGCCAAGAAATGGAAGCAACTTAAGTGTCCATCAGTAGATGAATGGATAAAGAAGAGGTGGTACATATACACAATGGAATACTATTCAGCCATAAGAAAGAAACAAATCCTACCATTTGCAACAACTTGTATGGAGCTGGAGGATATTATGCTCAATGAAATAAGCCAGGTGGAGAAAGACAAGTACCAAATAATTTCCTTCATTTGTGGAGTATAACAACGAAGCAAAACTGAAGGAATAAAATAGCAACAGGCTCACAGATTCCAAGAAGGGACCAGTGGTTACCAAAGGGGAGGGGTGGGGTAGGGTGGGTGGGAGGGAGGGAGGGAGAAGGGGATTGAGGGGTATTATGATTGGCACAAACAGTGTGGGGGGATCATGGGGAAGACAGTGTGGCACAGAGAAGGCAAATAGTGACTGTGGCATCTTACTATACTGCTCGGGCAGTGACTGCAGTGGGGTATGGGGGGGACACGATAATATGGGTGAATGTAATAACCACGTTTTTTCATTTGAAACCTTCATAAGAGTGTATATCAGTAATACCTTAACAAAAAAAAGAACCCATCTTACTTTGAGGAAAATCCCAGGCCCATATGGCTTCACTGTTGCATTCTAATATTTCAAGGAATAAATTATTTTATACCAGTGATTCCAGGGTATACATGAAGAGGGAACCTTCCTGAATTCATTTTGTATTTACCAGCAACAAGCATATAAAGTATGAAAATTTCAATGTGTCTTTTTAAATATAATCAATCTAATACCTACACCGGCTAAGGACAGCATAAGAAGAAAAGAGTGGATCAATATTACTCATTAACATAGATGCAGTCATAGAATATTAGTGAACTGAATTCAGCAATGTATATAAAAAAGACTATCATCATGGAGTTTCTCTCAGAACTGAGGGGTTGCTCTTAACAATAGAAACTCAATATCATCCTAATGTTAACAGATTAAAGCAAGAATCTCAATATCATCTCAACAGGTGCAGAAAAGGTGTTTCACAAAATTCAACGTTCATTTATGAGAAAAGCTAGCACTGGGAGAACTTCCCTAACCTGGTTAAGGTCTAGTGGTTACCAAGGGCAAGGGGTTGGGGGTGCCGGGGCGGTGGGGGCATGTATAAAAGGGCACAATAATTCGCAATCACAGGGGCTGTTGAACCACTGTGATGTACATCTGAAATCAACATAAGATCCTGTGTTAGTGACACTTAAAAATTTTTAAGAAAGGAAAGAAAAAGTAAAAAACAAACCATATGAAAAAGGATTGGCGCACTTGACTACTACATAAAGTAAAATTTCTATATATTAAATGATACCATAAACAATAAAAAAGTAGGTTAAGAGATTTGCAATATATGGACCTCACAAAGTTTAGAATTCAGAATATATAAAGAATTCCTATAATAATAAAAAGGTAAGTCCCAGCAGGAAGAGGGGCAAAGAAAACAGAAAGGCAATTCACAAAAGAAGAAAATTGACTGGCCAATAAATTCAGGAAAAGCTGCCCAACGTCTTTAGTAAACAGGGAGACATAAAAAAAAGCAATCTTCCACCCACCTCCATTAGATTGGCAACTATGAAAAATCTCATAAAATTAAATATAGATGAAATTTTGGAAAAAAGACCTCTCATTTACCACTAGGTGGAGCCTGAATTTGTATAACAACTCTGGAGGAGAATTTGGTAGTCAAACTGCAAATGGCCACCATTCAACTCAGCAATACCACTTGTTCCTGAGAAACCCTGCACACGTGTGAAGGAGGGCATATGTGAGCATGTTCAAGGAGTTGTTTGTAAGGGTAAACACTGGAAGCAACCTCGGTGTCCATCAGTGGGGAATATAGACTGTTACATATTCATACAAAGGGATACAATACAACTGGGCTCAGCAAACTTTTTCTGAGCCAGGGGGTAAATGTTTCTGGCTTTGTAAATCACCTAAGTATGTATTGCAGACTAGGTCTTCTTTTAACTATCTTTAAAAATGTAAAACCATTCTTACCCAGATTTGCTCACAGGCTAGATATACTCCCAGCCATAGTTTGCCAACTGATGCTGTAATAGCAATTAAAATTAGTGAATTAGGTCTATATGCGTCAATGTGAATAAGTTTTAAAGACAATGAATGACAAAAACAAATTCCAGAAAAGTATAATATACCGTTTCAGTAAATCTTGAAGTCCTTCAAAATATAAATACATGCATAAAGTTAATCTATAAAAATGTGTATGGAAAGGGTATATAAAGTTCTCAGCAGAAGTTGATTCTAAGGAATAAAGAAGGAAAACAGGATTGAGTGGGAAAGGACTTGAATTCTATCAGTAATATTTTGTTTCTTTTATATAAAATATCTGAGGCAAATATGACAAAATGTAAATACTTATTCATTCAGGGTATTGGGTACCTGAGTATTTGTCATGTTATTCACTCTACTTTTCTATAAACATTTTTTTTTCCTGAAATACATACAGAAAACAAAAAAATTGCTAGTGTCAAAATTTTACTAGCGGTAATTTCTGCTAAGTGGGATTTCTTATTTTTACTTATCTGTATTTTCTAAATCAACATCTCTAAAAACTGATTTTGTAATGAGGAAATAAAGTTATAAAAAACTTCCAAAGGCACCCGCTTAACTACTGAATATGCCTTATTTTTGGAATCCTGAATGAGGAGATAAATCCTACTTCCCTCTTCAGGGGGCTTGTGTGTCGTTCACAAGAAAGCACTTGCTCCAGGGTCAAATGAGAACCAGTCATTTGCCTGGACATAAGGGCCGACCTGTTTCTCTCTTTTTCCTCTGTACAGTGATCACTTTACTCTGCAGCTGGGAAAAGGCTTAAGACGCTGCCCACCACTCTCTAGCAGCATAAGAGAGGACGAGGCTGTGCTGATGGTCAGGCATCAGCAGGAAATCTGCTCCCTCAGCAATCATCACCCCCATGTGCTTATGATCTGCTGACCCCTCCCGAGGCCTAGGTCACCAGATTGTGGGGCAGGGGCGGGGGAGTAAGGAACATGAGTTAGTTAGCAACTGTTTCCTCTCTACTCCTGGAACATAAGTCTTTCAAGCTGTTTATCAGTATGCTGTCTCTGTGTTATGACTTGGGATGTGCTGGGTTTCCATTTTTAGAAGCCAGTCCTGGTTTCTATGGGTCTCCTGACTTGGAGCACTTTCTGGCTTTCAGTCTAAAGATCCTACTGCTTCCCCGCCAAGGTCTGCACACATGTCCTGAATCAGGGTGGACCCCATGGGTGTGCAAGCTGTGCAGTTGCACAAGGCCTAACTCTCAGATTTGGTTTAATGGTCTGTGCCTGTTATCCTGAAATTCTTAATAGTTTTACTTTTGAATTCATATGTTGTAAGTAAAGCCTAATGAGACACAAAGCGTGTGTGAGAACAGAGGAGATAGCTGGCACCAGGTACACATTCAGGCCTGTAGGCATTGCAGGAAGCGTGATAAGGGGGCAGTGTGGAGAGTGGTTGGGACAGAAGGAGCAAGAGTACAGGACAGGACTGATTGTGTTTTTGTGCCTAGTGTCCATCTAAGGCCTGAACCAGGCTTGACTCTGAAAGAAACCTTGAAAAGTTTCCTAAATTCCAGGAACAAGTATCTCAGGAATGCAGGGAGGTCTTATCTCAAGGCCAGCCACGTGGACCAGATGCCCCCAGGCAGATGTGACCTAAGTATTCGATTAATGTCCCATTGTATTGATCTGTGGGCAATACTTCAGTGATTGAATTGAGGTCCTTGAGAATGGTGTGTGAATCTAATCTGTAGGCAATTCATGTGTATATAAGCCATGCCAGAATAAAGCTTGTTGGCATTCTGCATTCTGCACCAGACAGTTTGCCCTCCTGTCGTCTTGTATATACAGCCCGATGCCCCTACTCAAGAACTGTTTGATTCCTGCCGGCAGGCCCTGGCAGAAAGTGGCGCCCGAACAGGGACCTGAGTACGGGGTAGCAACGCCAGGGAGCCACCAAGAGAGAAGACGCAGTGCTGCAGATCTGAAGCACTTCTGCCATAGCACGCAGGCAAGAAAGGGCGGGGACGGTGGTAAAGACAGGAGTTGAAGAAAAGGACCAGCAGTCCGTGAGTATAATAAAAGGTATAATAACCCCGGGGAACAGACACTGCCTTTCTCTTTTACTTTTCTTATAAAAAAAAAAAAAGCCGTCTGTAGCTCACAACATCGGGCGCTCGTCAGCCACTTAAAAGGACTAGCCCGGCTGCCGTTCTCAAGTCTCGAGCGACAGGTTCCCCTGTGTTTCCCTCAGTGGATCCCCCGTCTCCCTTGGGAGCCGGGAACGTCAGCTGAGCGGAGGCCAGGATTCCCTTTCAACGGCACCTCCTTGGATGCGAGGGACTGAGGAAAGCCCGTGGGCAACTGCGAGAGTCCAGGCTGAGGCTGCACTTCAGCAGCTCCTCAAAGGCCCACGTGTCTGGATTCAGACCCCGATAGCCCGACTGGGTATCCGTGAGGAGTGTCTCTTTCTCAGTCTCTGACTTCCAGCCTGCTTTTTCAGGCCGCCTTGGCCTTGGAGTCAGGTGAATGTCGCTCCTAGCTCTTTCCTACTTCGCTAGCTAAAAGTGGAAGTATAAAAACCTCATTATTTATAAATAATAGTGTTGCAGTAGAGATAAGTATGGGAAACGGGAATAGCCGTTTGCTCTTTACTTGCGCTTTTGGGCTTTGGACTCTAATCAGAGATAGTTTAGGTCCTAGACATGAGAGGCAGAGATTAAATTCGGCCACAGGCCAAAGTGGAAGTATAAACGCTGAAGCCGGTCGAGTCATTCCTTCCGCACCACCCGAGACTGCATCGGAAATGGCAGATGAGGAAGAATGGGAGAGCGATCGCAGCTCTTTAGCAGACCTTAAAGAACAAAGGCCCGAAAAATTAGATCTGCCAGAGGTTTGCTTGTGTAAAACCTTTAGCAAGCTCATGGCTGAAGGTGCATTGAAATATACTCCTCCAACTCCCCCTCAGTCAGTTGTTGCGGGGCTTGATCCCCCTGCGCCGCCTCTTACAGCCTTGGCCGTCTCGCCTTTAAAACCTAGACCAGATAAAAGACAGCTGTTGCCACCAAAACAGCTTTCTCCCCTGCAAAAGGCTCTGAAACAAGCTTCAGAGAGAGGGGAAGATACTATGGGTTTTGTAGCCTGTCCGGTCTTTGAGGAAGTGGATGAGCAAGGGGTGAGGCACAGAATTCATCAGCCTTTATCATTCAAACAACTGAAAGAGCTGAAAATGGCCTGCTCATCCTATGGAGCCACTGCTCCGTTTACACAAACTATGCTTGAGGCTTTTACGGCTGATGCTCTCCCGCCCTCTGATTGGAAAGCTATTGCACGAGCCTGTTTAAGTGGAGGAGATTATCTATTGTGGAGGTCAGAATATGCGGAGCAATGTCAAAAGACAGCTGATATTAATAGAGCTCAAAATCATCCAGTAACTTTTGAAATGCTTATGGGGGAAGGGCCCTACAGTGATCTTAACAGGCAGTTAGATTTCGATCCTGCTGCCTATGCACAAGTAAATGCCGCTGCTAAGCACGCTTGGATGAAACTGCCCTCAGGGGGGGCATGATCCAAAGTACCCTGAAGCATCAGCTTCAAAAAATAAAAAAGGGGGAGTTATACCGAGAAACTCCCACAAACTATTTAAACAATGCACTTTTTAGTTAAAATTTTCTCACTGTAGATGCACAGAGCAGGTCTGCAGTGGATAGATTTTGGCATCCAAAAACAAAAGATTCATATGCTATGGTGAGGTGGAAGGATCCTCTCACGGGTCAATGGAATGGCCCAGATCCAGTACTAATCTGGGGACGAGGGCATGTTTGTGTTTTTCCACAGGATGCAGAAGGAGCCAGGTGGCTCCCAGAAAAATTGGTCCGCCATGCTGAAGCTCATACTCCTCTGCATTCTGCCGACCATCGCAGGAGCCAACCACACACACTGGGCACTTGTGCCAGACCCTCTGATCCTCCACCCAGCGGTTTGGGACGGCCCGGAGATCATTGTCCAGGTCAATGATACCAGGATTCTGGGCCATCCTTCCACCTCCAGGAATTTGCCTGCCCTGAGCCCTTATCAGAAATTATTCAGCCGAAGGAAGAGGAATGCCGGTGTGCTTCTGTGCTGGACCTTCAGACAATTGTATCAGTGTTATGGACAACAAAGGGAACAGAGTGCTCATGCCTGTGGTGAATATGTCCTATCCTGGGATGACTAACGATTCCAAGAGTAAATCCAAATGTGACTATGACCATGGACATCCTTTCCCCCTCAGCAAGTGCCTTATTGTGGCACAGAGAATACGAGGTTTAATGTTATGGACCCGTTGTGTAGAAAGAACCCCAAAACGGTGTAATGTGTCAACAGGGCACTATTGGGACTGTTCTACCTGTGATAACTGTTCGTTAGCATCAGCTGACGGCTGGAATGTGGTGGTCTAGTAATGGGCATCCTCAAATTTATATTTGGAAGCTGGCATCTGCGTCAGGACGAAGGGTGAACATGAATGATCCAAATGAGGAATGGGGTTTTAATGATAATGCAAAAGATTTTACAGTGCTTGCTTGTGTCAATCCCTCTTATGTTCTATTAATCGGTGATGTTTATGTAAATGTGGGGAATAATTCATAATCCAATGTTAGCTGCAATAATTGTAACTTCACTTCCGGTGTAACTTCTCTATCAGAAATTCAGACTGCAGGTTTTGTAGATAATTTGGCTCATAATGTGTCTATTGCCTGGCCACCCAAGAATCAAGTGATTCCAAGGTGGAACATAAACTCCAGAATTTAGAGCATACGTGCTTTACTTGGGTGATCAAGTTAATGTGTTGAGAACTAGAAAGTTACATCAAGAGATAATAGCTATTCAAGAGGCAAAATTAGATTTGTCACCAGAAAAATTAGCAGAAGAGTTTTTGGAAGGTTTAAGCTCCATGGTCCCCACCTGGGCCTCTACCAAAATAGCTCTTGAGCTCCTTCATTGTCTGCGCTCTAATGCTCTTTCTTCTACTTATATTGGTCCCTACAGCACTACGTTTGGTAGAAAAAGTGCTTAAGCAAATCTATGGAAGCCTCCACAAGCAAAACTTCTCACTCAAACCCCCCAGCCAATTTTGGCTTAGGAGGCTGGATAGCCAGTGATGGGTAAGGCAAGAAGGGGAGTGGACCAACCTAAGACAGGGAATGGGTCATGCAACCCTCAGCCCGATGACGGGTAAGGCCATCCCCGTTCTTGACCAACCTAAGACAGGCACAGTCATCCCATGCATTCAAGCATTTTAAAAAATAAAAAAGGGGGAGATGTGGAGAGCGGTTGGGACAGAAGGAGCAAGAGTACAGGACAGGACTGATTGTGTTTTTGTGCCTAGTCTCCATCTAAGGCCTGAACCGGGCCTGACTCTGAAAGAAACCTTGAAAAGTTTCCTAAATTCCAGGTACAAGTATCTCAGGAATGCAGGGAGGTCTTATCTCAAGGCCAGCCCCCTGGACCAGATGCCCCTAGGCATATGTGACTTAAGTATTGAATTAATGTCTGATTGGATTGATCTGTGGGCAATACTTAAGTGATTGGATTAAGGTCCTTGAGAAAGGTGCGTGAATCTAATCTGTAGGCAGTTCATGTGTATATAAGCCATGCCAGAATAAAGCTTCTTGGCATTCTGCATTCTGCACCAGACAGTTTGCCCTCCTGTCATCTTGTATATACAGCCCGACGCCCCCACTCAGGAACTGTTCGACTCCTGCAATTACTGTGGCTTTGTAGTAGAGCTTGAAATTGGGGAATGTAATTCCCCCAGCTTTATTCTTCCTTCTAGGATTGGTTTGGCTATTCGGGGGTTTTGTGGTTCCATATGATTTTTAGAACAATTTGCTCTAGTTCATTGAAGGATGCTGTTGGTATTTTGATAGGAATTGCAGGATGGCCATTTTGTAGATTGCTTTAGGCAGGATAGCCATTTTGACAATATTAATTCTTCCTATTCATGAGCATGGGATGTGTTTCCATTTATTGGTATCTTCTTTAATTTCTCTCATGAGTGTCTTGTAGTTTTCAGAGTATAGGTCTTTCACTTCCTTGGTTAGGTTTATTCCTAGATATTTTATTCTTTTTGATGCAATTGTGAATGGAATTGTTTTTCTGATTTCTCCTGCTAGTTCATCATTAATGTATAGGAATGCAACAGATTTCTGTGTAGTAATTTTGTATCTGGCAACTTTGCTGAATTCAGGTATTAGATGTAGTAATTTTGTGTTCCTAGTCTTTTTGATGTTGGCCATCCTAACTGGTGTGAGGTGATATCTCATTGTGGTTTTAATTTGCATTTCCCTGATAATTAATTGCCACACTATTTGCAATAGGCAAGATATGGAAGCAATCTAAGTGTCCATCAGTAGATGAATGGAATGATGTTGTAGTACACATACATAATGGAATATTATTCAGCCATAAAAAGAAAAGAAATCCTGCCATTTGCAATAACATGGATACAGCTAGAGGGTATATGCTCAGTGAAACAAGGCAGGCAGAGTAAGACAAATACCATATGATTTCACTTATTTGTGAAGGATAAAAACAAAGCAAAGCAAAAGGAACAAAATAGATGCATACACACTGAGAAGTGACTAGTGGTTACCAAGGGGGACGGGACTAGGCGGGTCAGGGGTGGCTGTAGGGGGAAGGAGATAAAGGAACACAATAATTCACAATAACAATATAAGTTGATCCCGGGGACTGTTAAACCACTATGGTGTACATTTGAAACCAACATAAGATTGTATATTAATGAAAAAATATATATATAAAAAGAAAAAATCCAACTGTTTATATTGGTTTTAACATTGTATTGTGTGTATGTGGTTACTTTGAAATACTTTTGTTAGGACCTATTAGGAGCTTAGTTGAGTGTCTGGCTGAGGGAGCCTAAGCAAGCAGTAGAATTTATTCTCCCACAGAAGTGAAACTGGGTGGCTGGGCATTATTAGTAGTATGATCCTGACATCAAATTCAGCCAGATAAACACACTATGAAAAAAGAAAACTATTAATCAATTACCTTTGTGAAAAGAAATATGAAAAAACTTAACAAAATATTGCAAGCCAAATCTAGCAACATACAAAGGGATTACACATCAAAAGAAATATCACATGATTGTCTCAATAGATGCAGAAAAGGCATTTGAAAAATCCAACATCCATTCATGATGGAAAGTATTAAGAATCTAGGGAAATAATGGACTTTTCTCACCTGGTAAAGAGTCTTTTTAAAAATCCTAGAGCTAATCTCATACTTAATGGTGAATGACTGATTGCTTCCCCTGAGAACTGGGAACAAGACAAGGATGTCTTTTCTCAGTTCTATTCAGCATTGTAGTGGAGGCTCTAGTCAGTGTAGTAAGAAAAAGAATTAAAGGTAATAGAAGGAAAAAAAGAAAACTACTGCTCCTGTTGATAGATGGCATGGTCCTCTATATAGAAATTCAAAGGACTCAACACAAAAGCCACTAGAACAAGTGTATCAAGGTCTCTGGAAACATGAACAATATACAAAAATACTTTTATTTCTATATACTAGCAAAGAATGGTCCAAAAATGAAATTAGGAAAACAATACTATTCCAATAACACCAGAAAGAATAAAATACTTTAGCATACATTTAATAAAAGAAGTGCAAGAACACTATAGAGCACTGCTGAGAGAAATAATACAGGAGACAAATCTTTGTGACCTTGGGTTAGGCAAGGATTTCTTAGATATGACAATAAAAACATAATATATGAAAGAAAACATTGATAATTTGAACTACATTGCAATAGGTGAGGTGATAAAGAAGTCATGGGGATAAAAAGTACAATGTAGGGAACATAGTCAATAATATTGTAATAACTTTGTATGATGACAGATGGTAACTACACTTACTGTAGTGATCCTTTTTTTCTCTATATCTTTTTATTAAGATACAATTGATGTAACTTTGTATTAGTTTCAAGTATATAACATAATGATTTTTTTTACAGGCATAACCTATTTTATTGCACTTCCCAGATATTACTTTTTTTTTTAACCTACCCCCTTCATCAGGTCCCCCCACCAACCCCATTACAGTCACTGTCCATCAGCGTAGTGAGATGCTGTAGAGTCACTACTAGTCTTCTCTGAGTTGTACAGCCCTCCCCGTGCCCCCCAACATTACATCTGCTAATCGTAATGCCCCTTTTTCCCCCTTGTCCCTCCCTTCCCACCCATCCTCCCCAGTCCCTTTCTCTTTGGTAACTATTAGTCCATTCTCGGGTTCTGTAAGTCTGCTGCTGTTTTGTTCCTTCATTTAGTGAGCATTTTTAATGTATATAATTATCAAATCACTATGTTCTACACCTGACACTAATATAATTTTATGTCAATTATACTTAAAAAAGCTTATAAGGACACTATTAAAAATGAAAAGACAAGCTACAGATTGGGAAGAAATATTTTAAAGTTGTATGCCTGATAACAGATTTGTATCCAGAATTATAAGAACATTTGCAACTCTGTAAAGAGAGACAGGTGACAAAAGATTTGAATATTTAAATA
Organism: Smutsia gigantea; assembly: GCA_032199065.1. Taxonomy (NCBI): domain Eukaryota; kingdom Metazoa; phylum Chordata; class Mammalia; order Pholidota; family Manidae; genus Smutsia; species Smutsia gigantea. Next base: position 99,005 of record JAVSCE010010728.1, on the reverse strand, counting down.
AACATATCAGAGATGATATATGAATGGCTAATACATATATGAAAAGTTGCTCAACAGTATTAGCCATTAGGGAAATGGAAATTAAAACCATGATGAGACACCATTACACACCCACCAGAATGGCTATAAGAAAAAAGGATGACAATGCTAAGTGTTGGTGAAGACATGGAGCAACTACAACTCTCAAATATTGCTGGTGGAAATGTTAAATGGCACAGTCTCTTTGGAAAATAGTTTGGCAGTTTCTTAAAAAGTTATACTTACCATATGAGCCAGCAGTTTCACTCCTAGATATCCACCCAGGAGTTAATGAGACTTGTACACAAATGTTCATAGTAACATTATTTATAATTGTTCCAAACTGGACACAATCCAACTGTCTATCAACTATTGTACAAATCAACAAAATGTTGGAATATTCATGCAGTGGTCTACAATTCAGCACTAAAAAGGAATAACTTACTGATACATGCTCTATTATGAATGAACCTCAAAAACATATTCAGTGATAGAAGCCAGACCCTAAAGACTATGTGTTATACAACTGTATTGATATATAATTTTCCAAAAAGGCAAGTGTATAGACAGAAAGCAGATATATGTTAATATAAATGATGTATTTTTATGATAAAATGAAAATAATTTGAGTGTCATTATTTTAAAAACCTCTTTGATGTCTGGCTTAACAGAAGACAGCTGGGTCCTTGTATCTCTTTGTGCATTCAATCTATTGTGATATGTTTTGGTTGAAACATTTGAAGAAAATCTAGTCTCATACAGATAAGTTGGAAAAGGAAAACTATTTTTTGTAGCCTTTCTGGATAATTCTAGATATTCTTCTTTGATACTACACCAAACTTGACATATGGTAGTTTCTTAGAGTGCAGTTGTAATGTAGTTTACATTTGAAACCGTATCAATTAACTTTCTGTATTCTGCCACATTAAAATCCATGGGGTCTATCTTACACTCTGATGACACTTTTTGATTTTGTGATAGCATACATTGGTTATTTTGAAAATAGTTGTTTATTCAATCGTAGAGATCTTCCAAATCCTGTAATGTAAAAAAATTTTGTTAATATTCACTGGCATTTTTTAGCAGAAAATTCTTAAGTACAGGAAAGCTGTCAAGTCCAAGGTCGTGTATATGACCTTTACAAAATTTGGAGCTTTGTGTGAAAACTCAGTCGTACAAGTGCTTTTTCTGGGGACAACCATGCCGCAGAAGCACCAACTATTTCTTCACACATACTGAAAAGACACATGTATGCTAGGGTGAAGATTTAATAAAAAGAATAATTTCTACTCCTTTGTCAAGGACAGTCTTAAATTAAACCAGCTTATTTTAAAAATCTTAAAATTTTGTATGCTATGAGTGCAAGGAAGTAAAGATTACAAAACACCACTGATCAGCACAGTTTGGTGCCACGGCCTTGATTCCCGCTAGCATGCCAGCAGTTTAATCAAGTGTTACAGCATCAGTGCAAAAGTCAACAAAGTGAAAAGGTCAGGAAAATGTTAGCATTAGAAAATTGCGTTGATCTTGGTGAAAGGGCCTAGGGGCTGTTAGGCAGGAAAATAAATATGAGCGGGGTGGAAAGAGAATAAGGCCAGGAAAGCCCACTAAAAAGACCCAGAGTTAATCAGTTAATGAGTTAAAGCTCAAAAAGCCAGGAGTAACTTGGCCTGGAATGTTTGAATACTCCCTAAAGGAGAGTACTTCAGCATAGCCCATGTCTTTATTGTGTTAATCATGCAGGCCTAGCTTATTTTTTAACTTCACCTATATGCTGTTTTTTTCTCCCTCAGCCCTAATCAAGTAATTTGCAACCTGGGCAACTAATTTCACATGTAGGCCCAGCCATAAACAACATAGTAAAAGGAAGGATGAATTCCATCTTAAAAGATAAGATTGCATTTTAATACCCAGGAAGTTAAGAAGAAAGATTCTTAACTTACTCTTTAACGAACAGACAGTAACTCAGCCCACCTTGGGGGGCTGGGCAGGCAGTCTTAATTGATATGTTCCCAAATCAGGAAGCTGCTATCCTGGGAGGGGAACAGAGCAGTAAATTTCTTGTGTTAATTCTAAATATTCAGAGGCCACTTTACAAGTCTGCACCCCCAGCCCTTTGTCATTTCTGAAAAATCCTTAAAAGGGGGTACCCCCAACCTTTCAGGGCGCTCCTCTCTCTGAGGGTGCCTGCACTTTTTTTCTCTAAGTAACTTTAAATAAAACTTATACTCTGCTTCACTACTGTGTCTGCCCCTCAATTCTTTGTTGCAGCAGGGACAAGAATGGAGGAAAATACACAACGCCTCTCACCCAACAGGGCCCCTCTGGGCTCTGCGGATGACCTTTTGGTCCCAGTTCACATACTACTGTTGTTTCGTTAGGTTTCAAGTTCTGTGTGGACCACCTTTACCTGCCTTTAATGAGCCCTTGTCTAACAGTGTGTGGTATTTAAGACTCAGTACCTACTAATACCTGCGGAATGAGCGGATAAGTTACCAGTCACGACAGCACAACTGTCAATCTCATTACCTCCTTCCATAATTCAACCTGAACTTAGTCGTTTTGTTGAATATTTTCCAAGTTTTTTCACAATTGGCCAATTTTTTACATAGTTGGCGCTGGAGGGCTGGCGGTATAAAATACTGACGCGCTGTAATTTATCTCTGATGCTCGAGAGCCCCGTCCTCCTCAGGCCTGCACTAGCAGGCCAGGCCTCGTGATTCCCTAGCTCCCGCTAAAGGGGAAAGAGCTGGGTCTCCCGGGTTGACAGGAGCACAAGAATTTCATCGAGACGGAGCCGGGAGTGACGGGTGGGGCGAAGGGTTAGGAGGCGGATCGATAAAAATCTCGGCGGGGAACAGAGCAGCAGCCGCCACAGCCTCCGGAGCCCTAGTGCTCCAGGCCTCAGCCGCCCCGAATCCGCCTGGTTGCCGGGACGACGCTTCCGGCTGGCGCGCGCAGCCCTGGGAGCAGGGGAGTTGTGAACTACGCGGCTAGACCTGCCCGCCGCCGCGAATTCGCCCGCGGGAGCGCGCTCGCGGCCGCGCGTTCTCCGCCTTCCCGGCTCTGTTGCTGACGCGTAGTAGACGCTGGGGAACGAGAGGCAGCGGGTCGGGATGAACAGCGGTGGCGGCTTCGGTTTGGGTTTAGGCTTCGGCCTCACCCCTACTGCGGTGATTCAGGTGACGAATCTGTCGTCAGCGGTGACCAGCGAGCAGATGCGGACGCTCTTTTCCTTCCTAGGAGAAATCGAGGAGCTGCGGCTCTACCCTCCGGAGTAAGTGCTGGAGCTCGGCTGGGGGAGGGGCGCGAGCGCCATGGGGACCTCGGCGCCGAGGCGTGGAGGGGAGCGCGGACGGGGGCGCGCAGCGCGTCACTTGACCCCCGGCCTCCCCGCGGTGCCCGAGCTTAATAAGGGTGCCGCGCTGCTGCGCCCTTGTTAGTTGCACTTCGTGGGTTGATCACCCTTGCAAAAGATTGAGAGAGGTGGCTTTTTTCGTGCCTCCCGGATTCGTTGTCGCCACCGGGTCCTCGTATTTAGTGCCCGCCCCCTTCCCCTTTTTCTTCCCGAATTTAAGATGGCCGCAGGTGGGCCCGGAATAGCCCGCATGGCGAACGCCTGGTAGCGTTTTTGCAACGTGAAAATCGCAGAGACTGCGCCCGAGAACCTGCCCAGCCCTTGGGGCCTTAGGGTCAGGCTGTTACTGCTGAAGAGAAAGCCTGCGACTGATGATTAGATGGAATTAGGACCATATTTATTACCCAGGACAGTGTTCACAAATTTAGCATCTTCTTGGTTAATCCATTCTTGTTAAAGATCATGTCTCTTCGCCTTCTTGGCAGCAGATTAAAATTTACTCCTTGAAGGTCACACTGACCTAACTAAGCCTTTCAGAAAAAGTATTAGTCGGTGCAGGATTCTCCCTTTCTGTATACCTTTAACCGGATCTCGACTGGCATTCTCGGGTTGCGGCCACTTCCTAAGTAAGTGTATTTTCAAGTGAAATTTCCCTTGTACAATACCATCTACTCACCAGATTTGTAAGGGGGGGTGAGGGTTGTTTACACTCCTAAGCGCTTAAAATTCTTTTTTTTAAAGGTAGAGCTTAGAATCTTAAATTCTTCAGTATTTTGTGTCCTTTGAAGGAAGGGATAGTAGCAGAATTTTTTTTTTTAATTTGACGTTTGGTGTATTTCATAGTGCTGCATGTGGACCTGTTTAAGGATTTGTTTTTAAGTGTATTGCGTTGATACTGCATACCTGATAAAGTTTGGTATTTGGGTTAATTTTAGTTTTTTAAGTTTTTCTCCTCTGCGTTTTGATTTGAAATACTTATTGCATACAGAACATTAGAAGGAATACCACCAATGGTCCCTTCACCTGCACTCATCATTTGCCACAGTTGGCTTCTCTGTCTCCCCTTTTCCACCTCTACACACACCCTCCTCCTCCCTCTTCCCATCCTTTTGAAAGTAATTGCAGACACCATGACCATTCATCCCTCAACACTCAAGTATCTCTCTCTTTCGAACAAGTACATTGTTCTTTATTACCACAATATGATGAACATATCCAAGAATTTTAACATGGATAATGTATAACAGGTAGTTCCTATTGAAATGTCCCTACTTATCTATTTTTTTTTCTTTTTCTGATCTAGAATATAATCAGAGACCACTATTGCATTTGGTTATATTCTTTAATCTAGGACAGACTGTTGTCACCTTTTAAAAAGTCTTTTCATGACTTTGACATTGATGTCTTGTAGTCTGATTTGTAATATGACTCATAATCGGGGTTTAAATAGATTGTTTCTCCATGAATTGATTCAGGTGATACATTTTTGTCAGTACTTTTTCAGTGTATACATAGACACCTTTATTGACTGTGACACAGCTTTGAGTATCTTAGCTTTTGAAAATACATCTCTTTAATAGAATGTGGTTAAGTTTCTCATTAACATTTAAGCAATTGAGTTGCTAATATGAAAATTCAGATTTTAAATTCTTTGGCATAAGGCAGTGATTTAGTTTCTTTTTAGTTTCTAAACTTTAGGTATTAGTGAAACATTCATTCTAAAGTTTAAAAATTCAACTTGTCATTTTTTTGTGCTGCCAGGTGAATTTCTATTACAACTTTTTGCACAACAAATGAGTAACATGTATAAAAAACCTTTTTACAGTAGTAAGAAATCTTTGGTTTTTACAGTAACCTTTTTATTCTGGTATAATGTGAGAACAGTAAAGTACGTGGTTAAGTGTACAGTTCAATAAGTTATCACAAAGTGAATATATCTGGATAACCAGCACCCATACCAGGATTATCTGTGTCCCTCTACGTTCTATGCCCTCCTTCAACTAATTCCCGAAAGGTAATCCCATCCTGATTTCTAACACGCATTTCTAACATCAAACACCTGTATTGATCTGTTTGTTTGCTGGTTTTCTTCACTTCTCTGGTCTTCAAAAGTACTAATAAGAAAGGATATGTCACCTACTTAATTAAGTTTATTTAGTTAGAAAACTTAATACAACCTATATAGTCGCTTTATGAGAAATAGAGAAAAACCCCACCTGTGATCCAACCACTCTTAACAAAAACCTCTCTTCATTTCCATGTATTTTCCTCCAGTTTTTTTGATATGCATTTACTTTTAATATAGAATAGTCAAAGGATTTATACACTTTCTTCACTCAACCTGCATTAAGCATTTTTGATACTGCTGATTTTATTTATAGTAATAATATTTAAAGACTGTGTCCTATGTGTTCTTGAAATTCTATCATTAGATATATTGGTTGCTTTTGTGTGTGTGTGTTATAAGTCAGTAGCTTTTAGCTAGAAGCATTTGAAAAGGTGTATTTTTGATTGTCAACAGTGATTGGAGTGCTTTCTGGTATTTAGTGCCGTCAGTAGTTGGTAAGATTTTACAAAGGGAAGAATGCTGCCATCCAAAGTACCACTTGATCTCTACTGAGAAAATGGTTACAAATTGTGTGTCATATTTTCATATATAAAACTATACATACTTCGTCCATGTTTTGGATTATATCCTGATAGATCCTCAGATGATGTATATTAATATAAAATATTGGACATACTATTACCGCATTGACTTTAAAAATTGTACAGCACCATCACCTTGTTTAATGAAAAAACAAAATAACCAGTTAGGGCCCAGGAAATTTAACTGATGCTCAGAAAGTTGGCTCTGTGATTTCTGCATTAAATTTTCCAGTGAGAAATTCTGGTTTTTCTCAAAAACAATTGTATGAAGTTATATATTTAAGAAAGAAAACAACTTGATTGAACAAATGAGGTCAGTAAAATCTGCTGCATTTGGATACTGTTACTTTCTTTCGAGGAAGGCATTTAGACCAAGTAAAATATGTAAACTCCTTTTAAAAATTAAAACTATGTCAAAATTACATTTAAAAATGATAATCCTATTTAATTAAAAAAAGGTAAATATATGTAATATCTTAGATGTACTAGAGAGATCTAAATATGATTTGGAAACTGATTTATAAATACCCACTTGTTTGCTGAGATTATTTAGATGTGCCACTGTACCATATTTTAACCTACAATGTTCACAATAAAAGTCTTAAATATAAATTGATCTTTACATTCTATTCTGAGGAAGGTAATTGGAGATGAAGGTGAAGAAAATTGCTTAAAGCAATGATGTGGCCATGCTCCTCTGATACACTCACTGTTCAAAACAGACTCATTTTTTTAACCAGATCCTGGACTTTGCAGATCTTGGTGGCATCTCTTAAATATGTAGTTGCTTTACCTACCAGGCTCACATTTCCTCTTCCTGGGAATGTTTTATTTTTGAAGTGATGTGGGTTTCAAGTTTGGGGTATTTTGGAAGTGCATTTTTAGTTCTCAACAGTGATTACTTAGGTCCATTCTGTCACAAAAGGATCTGTCAATTCAGGAAATAAAAGCTTCAGTGGTAGCTTACTAGACTTTTGAAGAGAATATACTTATTACAGTTGTTAGAGCCTTAGTTAACTCATTGTAATCATAGATATTTTTGGTTGCAAGGGACAGAGACAGTGCTACCCAATCTAGCTCAAGAAGAGACATAATTATTAAAAAGATGGAGATTTCCCTAACTTGAAAAATAAAGACTCCAGTACAGCCAGACCTCATAGGAACTGGGACTGGGAACCAGAAAGGTTATCAGCATCCAAAGTGACAGTTGGCCTCTTCTCAGAGGCTTTATAAAAACTCAGTGTGTTTCTGGTATCTGCTCTACTTTCTTTGCAGAACTGTTGTCTACTCACTCATCTGGCATCTGGCCCAAGCCCTGACTCTCAGTGACTCTCCAGCCCGAGAGAGGGAATCTGATAGTTCCAGGTTCATTTGGTCAAACCACTCAAATTAGAGGTTGCTGGTTAGCCAGTGAAATGGGCCCTTGTGGCACGTCGCTCATCAGTTGTGGCTAGAAGCTTACAAGATGTGCTGAAGGTTTCACATCAGGAAACTGATAAGGCCTATGCTGAAAGTATATATAGACTGTCTTGGTAGCACATATAGGAGGGACTCCTAATCACTTTGATGTCTTCAAATGGCTTTCCAGAAGACTTGGAAACCTGAGCCTTGAAGAAAAGTACAATTGTTTAAAAAGGGAGTAGGCCATCATGACCAAGTGGAACAAGTACCAAGATGGCCCTGATACTCAGGATGGGTTCTGGAAATACACATGTTTTTATGCCTGGTTTTGTGGGTGCATTTAGATGAAGCAAGAACAGAAGGGTGTCTTTGAGGAAATTTAAGCAGTGGACATAATGAAATTTATAGAGTTTAGAAAGATCACTCTGGCAGCTTTGTGGAAAACCATTAATAAGGAGTTGAGATTAATTAATTAAACCATTAATAAGGAGGCAGTGTGATTGGTTAGGAACTATTGTAATCTGGGTAAGAAATAATGAGGGCCTGAATTATGGCATGGATAATGAGAATGATGAAAGAATTAACATGATAAATAGTTGGGAAGCAATCTTTACAGGATTTAATGACCAACTGGGTGAAGAAGGGTCAAAGATGAAAACCCAAACCTCAGTAGTTTGATTAAAAAAAGATTATTTCTTCTGGTGAACTGTTGGGGTGGGAAACTCGACTCATTGTGGTTACTCACTCTGGAATGAAGCTAAAATATCAGTTACCCATCTCTTGAAGGTTGTTGGTCTCTGTGGCAAAGGAAAAGAGCCAAGCAGTGATCCTTAAAGCGAGTGAATAGTGACATGTCAATTCTGCTCATGTAATTGGCCAAAGCAAGTTTCGTGGCCACACCTATCTTCAAGGAACAAAGAAATGGAATTTTACCATGTAGCCAGAGATTTGGAAATATTTGGTGAACAGAACTAATGAAGATCACATTAGTGACTCTCAGATTTCTGATTTGGGTAATGTGCTTGTATCTTTAACTGAGATATAAAGCATAGGACAAAGGGCAGGATTGGTGAGGAAGGAGGATGATGAATTTAATTTTAGACTCAATAAGGAGTGGGGCCTATGACCATCAAGGTGTAATATTCCAGCAGGCGCTTGGATCTGGGAGTATAGAGCTCAGGAGAGGCCTAAATTGGTGATGTAATGTCAAGTGAGTTAAGTCTGGATGTCAGCGTTTTTACCTCAGTGACCAATACAAAGTGCTGGACTTAGATGTTGAGTGGGGAGGATTGTTGGAGTGCGCTGGCCTGAAGCTGTAATTGGATAGCTTTACACAGGAGTGAATTGTGTTGGGTTAGGTGAGAATGAGAGTTTTATTTTTATTTTTGCAACTTCATTTAACCTGACAATTATATTAATAATAATATGAATAATTTCAAGTTCTAAATGCATATATATTTTATTACCACAGTGTTTGGTTAAGAGCATAAATATGTATATTTAACCATTATAAAGATGAATCTGTTGCCATATGTGAAAGATTAAAAAAAATTTTTTTAATGATGAATATTTGTGGAATTAATGATACATTAAAATGGTTTTAAAATTCTTGATTATAGTTGAATAATTAAGGTTGAGTTGAATGATGAGATTTTGAGTTAGATGATTAAACTTTGAAGCCCCATCTTTGCCATTTAGTAGGTCTAGGATTATGGTAACTTCTTTGATCCGTTTTGTAAACTAAATTATTGATACTGCACAAGGCATATATGATATTTTTTCAGTGATCTCCTGTTTTAGTGTGAAAAAGTAATGTCTTAAAGGATTGTACAGATATGTTATGTATTAGGTATATATTTAGTTTGGGTCTTTTTGTTCTTGCTAAAGACAATTACAGACTTTAATTGAAAGTAATTATGGACATCCTGACAAAATGATCTTGCATGAGGATAGTACATTTTAGAATCTGACAAGATGAATTCATAGTATGGAAAAGTGCTTTCATATATGCCGTGTCTGTTTCCTTTCCAGTATAGGTCTTCCTAGATTAAACTGACTCTAGTAGGATTTACGGGAGTCCATTCTCTTTTGCATATAAAATATGTAAAATTTTGTCTGTCAAATCTTTTGTCTGGAAAAATCACAATGCTGCTTAGTCTGAAGCAGTCTAGTGTATGCAAAAGATCTTAACTTTAATTTCATGCTGTCTGATCGTTTCTAAGACTTGTGAAGTTTTCAGTGATCTCTAAAACCTAAGGAATCATATTAGGAAGATTGGGAAGTGGTTACAAAATTTGAAGTCTTGAATATTGGGGCTTTTGTAAAGGAACTTTGCCTGTCAGTGATGATGCACTCATTGAACATCTCTGCGTTAAATAGTGAATAGTTTTCACATTTCACTCAGATTAAGAATTCATTCATTTATGATATGGGTGAATGTTGAACCAGATGTGCAACTAAGTGTTACGCATTTGGAACCATGATAAGATTGTCTATCGATACTTTAAAATTTTTTCATTTTAAATTTCAAGTTTTTACAAATAACTCTATAGGCCTATCTAGATTGTCTTCTGGCTTTGCAGACAAATCACCATTAAAAGACTGTTTTGCTATCATGTGCTGTTGGTCCTTCACAACAAAAATTCTTTAGTCTTGTTCGTGTAAGATTATATGAAGATCGAAGAAAGAACTTTTAAGTGAAAATGACAAAACCGAGCAAATGTTTATTAGTGCAATTGTTTTTCTTTTTATCTTGCAGCAACGCACCTCTTGCTTTTTCTTCCAAAGTATGTTATATTAAGTTTCGTGACCCATCAAGTGTTGGCGTGGCCCAGCATCTAACTAACACGGTTTTTATTGACAGAGCTCTGATAGTTGTTCCATGTGCAGAAGGTTGGTATCTCACTTTTTCTTTTCCAATTATTTTAACCTCTGTCTTGTCTGTAACTACCTTTGGTTTTCCTAGAAATTGGCAGGCAGTATGGGTGGGTGTGTGCATGTGTGTGTAAGTAGAATGAAATTTGGAAAAGGAAAGAATTTTTACCTAATAATAAAATACATTAAAATGGTTAATTATTTATGTACACTTGAGATTTTATAGATGTTTAAAAAATTCATATATTACTTGGCTTCTCTGGTTTGGTTTGGCTTTTTGTAGTCAATTTGCAACTTGTAAAGAAAGCTTTCTGAAATTAAAAAATATATTTGTAGTGGGAATTATTTTAAATGTGTAAATAAGCATTTACCCTTTGTGTATACAATATTAATGATATTACATAAATAAAAATGGTGTGCACATTTTGTCAAATTGGAGTTAGGTGATATTTATAAGAAAAATATTTGTAATTTAAGTTTTAAAGTATCCTTCTAAGGTAATTTGCCTTGTCACTGAGATCATTATTTCATATTCAGTGTAATTGCTCTGCAACTGGAATTTACTTATTTGACATTTTTGGTGTGGAAGAGGGTAATTGAAGAAAAATCATGGAAGGCAATTTTCCAAAGCCTCCATCAAGTAAATAGTTGTTGAAGATGGAAACAAGGCCAAATTTATTGAGTAAATTTTATGACTTAATTTGCTTTAGGAGCTAATTATTACTAATACTTATTTTTTAGTAATATGTATTTGCAGAGCCACTCATATAATAGGCTGTGCCGAACTTGACAGTTTTGATATGTAATTAACTTCTGTTCAGAGTGCTGACTATGGCATATGTGCAAGGATTTTAGAGTTGGGTTATTCCAAGTTAAATGTCTTCAAAATATGTTTTCATTGGTGGATGGTGGTAACCTGTTTTACAACATAAAAAATTTACCTCAAATGATTTAATGACTTTCATATGTAATACTTTAAAATCTGTTTTAGAATCAGGTTAATACTAAAATAATGTATAATAGTTCACTGCACTTTCAAAGTTTTATGCTTATTTCAGAATGCCTATTCTGGGATGTCAAAATGATAACAGTCAGATGCAGTGAGTACCATTCTGTTATTTTTGAAGTCCCAGAAGAGGATATTTTGGATTTTTTTTTGTATAAATTTGTGTTTTTCCCATGCCTGGGAGTTTGAGTAAGGAAGGGAGAATAAAAATGAATTAAAGTTAATGGTATGCTAAGTCTACCCTTATCTATTGATCTGTAAGGGGACAATAAGCCCAAAGTTGGAGAGCAAGGTGAGAAAAGAGCTTAATGGTTTAGTTGTGCATACCTAGGCCATACCAGTCCATACCAAGTGAACTGCAAAGGAGAAAAGAGATCAGGTAGAAAACTTATTAAATGGGAATATTAATTATATCAGAAAATTATGCTACCAGCTGCCCAGGATCTTGTCTTTTGTTAGCTCATTATTTGAATTGGAAGGAAGACTTTGAATTTTCAGTGTTCCTTTATTGGAACCTTGCCGTATTCCCATAGAATTTTTAATACATATGAGAAGCCCTGACCATGATTTGTTATAAATGTCAAGGTGTTGGGCATATTGAGGTTCCTTCCTTGATAGATTAATAAATGCACATTTATTATGATAGCTTTTGAATATTTTTAGTATTTGAGACAGAGTTTTACTACTTTTGAACAAGAAAATTTTAACATTTTTATTGCATTTATAAGTGTTTTGGAATACTAACCTATAAATAATTTATTACAAATATATTTTTCATTAAACTGAATACAAGAGATGAATTTATAAAACCTGAAGAATTCAGTGAGCTGATTATGCCCTGCAAGCAAAGTAAAAACATGTTATTCTGAGAAAGATAGCAAAGTGAGGTTGAAGATACCAAAGGCAAGAGTTACAGTGGAGTAAGTTCTACAAAATGAGATGTGCTGTGCTGCTGTAAGCACTGTTTACTTCACTGGTTGCACTCTTTCCTTGATGTCATAGAAACAGCATTATGAAAGAAATGAGAAAACCATAGAAAAATTTTGAGACAGTTTTTTCATTTCCTCTCAATTTGCTGTTTTTGTAATGTAGACATTGTGAGACAATGCTAAGGTGTGTAAGTAATGTTTGATGTGTAATGTTCACATATATATAAAGCATTAGCTATTAATAAAACAAGCTATTTCAAAATAAAATATACTGTCATTATATTTGTCCAAATATAACCTCTTTTTGTAGAATGCATCTCAGATTTCTTTTTATAAATGTTAACACTTAGAAAAAGATAAGGTCAAACATAACAAGGGTGTCAGCCTAATCATCAGTCATAACTTTATGTCCACATTTTCTGGTAGATGGATTTTGATTATTAATTTGGTTTTGTATGTTTTCTCTATGTGATATTTGTGCATTATTAGATGACTAGACTGGCCAAGGCAGACCTGTTACACTTGCCTGAGTTAGGCATTGTTTGCCATGCCACTAAACCTGCCGTCAAGTGAAACCTTCATTGGGGAAATGAGATCGGAGTCTGAACCGCAGAAGATGGACGCCCTGTCTCTGTTTTTTATTGTTTTACTTTAATTTCATTTCTTTTTCTTTATTTTGTCCCTTTTTTTGTTTTTGTTTTTGTTTTTGTTTTGTTAAATCTCTTTCACTTTAACTTGTGAACTGGTTTTCCAGTTCTTTGTAAATGGTATTCCATTAAAGGTTCATAACATTGCACTGCAAAGTATATTGGGAGGTGATTATCATAGCTTAACCTTAAGATAAAATAAATTTTCACAGTAAATTAGGATACAGTATTATGAAGTGCAGTTTGAGTCTTAATTTATGTTTTATTGACTGATCAGGTACATTTTATTCTTGAAACACTAAACCACTGATAAGTCTTAGGAACACTTTCTGATCTCAGGGCAGCAGTTTTTTAGTTTTTCCTCCAAGTCAGCATCTCTCATAAAAAACAACTGATAGCTTCTAATTTTCATCCTTCCCCCTAGTATTTTAGGCATACAAAATCGTCCAGGAAAAAAGTAAATTTCTTAGTAACAATCTGGGGCTAGAGGACAAGAATAGACTTTCTCACTTTATGATAGTCATTAGAAAAAATAACCTGTTTTCTTGACTCAAAAGACTTTTAGTTGCCTAGTGGGGAATGGATATTTGAGAAACTTGAGTACTTCTTTGCATGTGTGTTTCTCTGAATTTTTTGTTGAAAATTTTCAGAGATTTCTAGCTTCTAAATGGATTCAAAGATTAGGACTAGTACTTTAATACTGTGAGAGATGTTTTTACTGCCAGTTGTCTTTGAGGAGTATAGTTTGGGAAAAATGTTAAATGCTTATTTGTTTTATACTTGCATACACTTTTATAGTATTTGGAGGGTATATTTGATAGAATTCTATCTTGGAAATTAAACAACAGAACTTTTTTCTTAAAGTATCTTTAATGGTAATTAGAATATGAAAAACATACTTATAGTTAGATTTCAGTATAATAGTTCATTACTACTGTAGGAGGCAGTGAGAGTCAGACAACCTACTGGTACTTGTTCTAAGCCAAAATTGAAAGACTTTATAATAGTAAGTATATTCAGCATTTGGCCTGTGTTGAATGCCCTTTTTATTTAGTCTTTTTACACTGTCTTGAATGGATAGCTTTGCTTATTCAATTGGCAGATAATACTAAATTGGAGACATTACTGGAGTGGAACTCTTTTAAGTTTTTTAGGTGTGTAAAATAGGGTAGCTTCTCAGGACCTCATTTGATTTATCAAAATGTGTTCAGGTTTTACAAACATTTAAAAAATAATACCTCATTATAAAACAGGTCTGATAGTAATACAAATAGTATAGTATATGTGTATACAAATACATGTGTTAATACTAGTAACTAATATAAACTAAATTATTGTTACTTGATATCTTCAGTAAGGCCTACCTACTTTTTATTTATGCATGTTAAAAAATCTGTATAATAACATTGTTTTTGAAGTTAGTAAAATAATATAGGCGTAGATGTTGGAAAGCTTTAGAAAAAGTAGGCATTTGCTAAAGCTAATACAATGTTAATTTTTCTGTTCATATAAATGAGGTGTAACCATTTAAACCAAGTTTTAAAATCCATCTTGAATTCCATCACGTTTAGAGATATTCAGATAATGTTTAGAGGTTTATCCCTGCACATCTGGTTGTTGTAAATAGAATTTTTACCAGTAAAGCTCAGCATGGTGCTTTAAATTTACTCATTATGCTATTTCCTATTTAGCTTTGACTTGTATACTGTGTTTTAAATAACTTTTGAAAATTTCATAATAGAAATGTGTAGCTAACCTACCACATAATTATGAGTAGTTCTTTTAAAATAGCTGTATGTGTAAGCTTTTTTCATTTTTAGTTATAGGGAATCTTTCTTCTTAGCATCTAAGATTATTTTAGTGTTTTGTTATTGTTACTAGGCAACTAAGATGTTTATAAGCAAGACACTGAGGCATTAACTACCCCTCTTCAGATAAGTATATATAAATTGGTTCTAAAATCATTGGTTTAAAAAGTTTCCTGAGACTAAGGAACTATTTTTAGTCATTCCCAAAAATGTTAGGTGTTTCCCAAGGCATATCCTTTAGAATGGGATTCTTACAGGCATCTCTGATGTTAGTGAGATGCCTTATTAACTGAGTGGATGGTAGGCTTCCTTTTTATATTGAAGCTGATTATGTGCAGGAGGCTTTTGTATTTTTGTCTACTTGAATGGAATCTATTGGAAGATTATCAAAATTGTTTGCATCACAAATAGGTAGTTTTAGTAACAGGATAGGGACAGTCAGTAAAGGAACAAATTTCAATTCGCACATATTTGTTTTTTCTTTTTCTTTTTTTTGACTAATTTGGTTATTTGCCATTTCTGGGGATTAAACTTTAAAAAATGTTCTTCTTTTCTGTATCTGATGTTCTGTGTGCTATTAGTGATGCAGCCAACACGAACGGTTGTCATGTGTAACACAACTTTCGATCACCGCGAAAACACCGTCCTGGGAAAGCGTCCATGCTTGATATCGTTTGGTTCATGAACATTAAGTTTCCAGTACAGGTGACCCATAGCTCAAAGTGTTAAATAATTGTCTACATTATTCAGTTTTTAAAATAATATTCCATTAATGAGATTGTTAGTCTTTGAAGTTTTGCTCACTTTTACTTTTCCTAGTAGAACAGGATATAAGGAAAGACTTAAGTTCTTATTTATTTCTTTATACGGATCTGATAGATAGATTCATTTATTATTATTATTTTTTAAGTGCAAGGGTAATTGTAAGATCATAGTGTAAAGTTTGTGTGGTGTTTCTGCTTTCTGTAATGTTTGGAACTTGCCTCTGCAGGTAAAATTCCAGAGGAATCCAAAGCCCTTTCTTTATTGGCTCCTGCTCCAACCATGACGAGTCTGATGCCTGGTGCAGGCTTGCTTCCCATACCCACCCCGAGTCCCTTGACGACAGTAAGTGCCGTGTGCCCTCTTCTAAAAGGGCTGACAACTGTGTAATCATTTGAATAAAGAGATTAGAAAATTACTTGCTTTCAATCCTTGTTAAAATGGAGAGAACTGAAAATGTCTACTTAATTTTTTTTTTTACGGTATGTTACAGCTGAATAACAAAACTGCCTTTTTGAATTACTTCAGAAGCAATTGGGGATTCATTAGAAGAGATTGTTATTTGTAAAATCAGTTATTGACACTCAGCATTTTAGGTAGAATGGAGGATTGGAGAGTCCAGGTAACTATTTCTCGGCTCATGAGGACTAAATCCATTAAATATGAAATGATCTGCAGCCTTGGTAATGTGAAAAAAAAATCTCAGAGAAGCATTTATCTGATACTGAGAAAATATAACAAGGTAAAATCATGGTGAAAATGTTTTTTCATTAACTGTGCAATTTAATAATAATTTAATGCCTGTTTAATTTTAGGTGAGGTTAAAAAATGTTTTAGTGTTAGGGGCTCTTGTTTTTTATTTAAAAGGTTCTGGTCGCACTTACATTAATGAAGGGTCATTTTTCTTCAGATATAATCCCAAGATAAAATACAAAACTTGTATCCAACTTTGAGGTACATTGTATATCTGGCTTTGTACATTTGTGTATCTAGCTTTGTGATAGATTATTAGGATGTGAACTAATAAAACTTTATGATTGTAGTTAATTTATACAAGTTCTAAAAGTGGTTTCTGAAACTTTGAAGTGCAAAATTTTAGGTCTTAATTTTTGCATGACGTTGTTCTGCTAGAGACCTGCATTGTATTCCATGGTGGGACAATACTGCTTAATTGAATATTTTTGATCATTGGGCTTTCTGGGAATTTTATTTTTGGTATATTCTGTTATATTTTAACATTAATTCCTGTATCACCACCTTTTTTTCTGGGAAATACTGTCTTGCTGTCTTGAAAACTCTAGGGTTTATTTAGCAACAATATAGAGTTTTTATGATTTAATTTGTTGCTTTGAGGGGAAATGGTTTCCTCTTAATTCAGCTGTAGATACCTATTATTGTAAAACTTAATTTATGAAGAAGAATTTCAGTTACAAAACAGGAAAGTTGGCCCATTATGTTATCTCCTGGCTACCTCTTTTTTCTTTCTGCTTGTTTCCTTGCTTCACTCTACTTTAACCATACTGGTTTTGTTGTATTTTGGACGTGCTTTCGTACTTATTCATCTGCCTAGAACATTCCTGGCATTGAAAAAGCTCACTTTTTGACAAGAGTGAAACCTTTTCATAAGGTTTTACTTAAAAGTCACATTTTTAGGGAGGCGAGGGTTTGTATGTCAGAAGGCAAAAGTGTTGTATCTGGAGTCCAGATTATCTTTAACCCATCAGAGACTAAAAGGGCAACTAAATACTCTGCCAGGGCTAGAAAGTAGACCAATCTGAAGAGGTAATCGTATTGTTACAGAGCAGCCACATCCAATAAAACTTTCAGCTATGATGGAAATGTCTGCCTGTACTGTTGTGTATATAACCAGTAGCAGCATGGGCTATTGAGCACTAATTTATTTAATTAAAACTCAAATAGCCATCTGAGATTAGTGACTACTGTGTTAAATAGCACGGTACTGAAGAATGGTAACACGAAAAGAAGAGAGACAGGAAAGTTTCTAAAAGAGAATTGAATGATCTTTAAGTTCAAAAAACAAAGGGGTTGGATTGGGTGTTTTGAAAAAGCCCATTCCAGATTTATGTAAGTATGTATTTCTTCCAGTGGAGAAGTTTACAGGTCCAAGGGATTGACAACTGGGAATACCTGGAAAGGCATGTTAAATGCTGTAAATTCATGCAAAACTAACAAATAATAAGGCTCATATTTGTGATTTAGCTTACTATATAATAATTCTGTTGCACAGTAAAAAGAAATGTAAGGTATACCCCTCAAACATCTGTGTACCTTATGCCATTAAAGACAGGAGTGGGGAAAGAGTGTGGTTGCAGAAGCAAAATGTGGAGAGAGGCTAGGCTCACAAATGGTAGCCTTGACTCAGAGATCTTGCATTGATTTTGAACTAAGGTGTTTTCTGCAACTATGATAACTTGCAGTGGTGAGAGTGAGCAACAAGTCTATCAGACTTGATAAAAGATAACAAGAGAAAATCAGCCAGGCAGAGAAAGACAAGTACCAAATGATTTCCCTCATTTGTGGAATATAACAACAAAGCAAAACTGAAGGAACAAAACAGCAGCAGACTCACAGACTCCAAGAAGTAACTAGTGGTTACCAAAGGGGAAGGGTGAGGGAGGGAGAAGGGGATAGAGGGGTATTATGATTGATACTCATGGTGTGGAGGGGATCATGGGGAAGACAGTGTAGCACAGAGAAGACAAGTAGTGACTTGGTGGCATCTTACTGCACTGGTGGGCAGTAACTGCAATGGGGTATCGGGGGGGGCTTGATAATATGGGTGAATGTAGTAACTACATTGTTTTTCATGTGAAACCTTCATAAGAATGTATATCGATAATACCTTAATAAAAAAAGATACCAAGAAGCAAGATACCCATATTATAATAAGTACTATGAAAGAAAAAAACAGTAATATGGAAGAGAGTAAATGAAGCTTTATATAAGGTCAGAGAAATCCTCTTGGAAGGGGTGACTGATCCAGTGCTTGAAGTATTCAGCTATCTGAAGCTTTCTAGGCAGTAGGAATGCCAAGTGATAAGCCCTAAGGTGGGAAAAAGTTGTGTTCAAATTTTCTTGTAGCAAATGGCAGTTGTGTGTTTGAAGAATGGTGGATGACGGAGAGGGTAGTATGTGCAGATTGGAGGACTAGATAGGACGGTGGTTCTGTAGGGCTTCTAGAGCCATGGGAAGCAGTACAGTTTTATACTAAAAGAATTAGCCATTGATGAGTTTTAATCTAGGGGTAAGATATGATTTGACATGTTTTAGAAAAATCATACACTAGCTGCTGCTACAAGCATTTGTGATACTTGTTTCATAAACTTATGTTTTCACCTTTAGGAATTAGTATTACTGAACAGTTGTTAAGTGTTAGTAGCTTTGCAATAGTATAACTATATAGCCAATACTCAAAATTTTCTTAAATTGTTTAAATGGAAATGAAAGTTTTAGTGTTTTTTGTCCTTGGAAGGTCTTTACACTGATTGGGCAAAATTTTTCATTTTCAAATTATGAGATCTCCCGTCTTTTCTAGTTTAAGTTCACATGAAAAAAACATGCTTCTTAACGATAGAACTAAAAGCTGAATTTAGTACTGTTATGAAACATCTTTCAAAAGTTTTTGTCCTCTTCCTACCATTGTATAAGTAAAAGTTTAATATTTTAGGTTTCTTTTTTTAGGTAAAATTTGTCCCTGTTTCAGTTTTAGTCTGTGCATGATGGGATCCTGCTTTGCTACTCAATAGCCAAGTAGCTTTGGAAAAATTATTTAACTTCTCTTTTTCTTTGTGAAATTGGCATAATAGTAATATCTATGTCTTACAGAGTTAGTATGAGGATTAATTAACAACCCGCAAGAATGAAGTGCTGTGATTCTTGTTAACTATTAGGCACTCACACAGTTTTGTTGAATGCCCAAGCAGGGTAGATTCTCATTATTTGTGAATTCTGTATTTCTGAATTCTTGTTTTAGTTCTAATGCTGTAAAAATGGTCCTTCTTGTGGTTTTAGTGCTACATTTTTCACACTTTTATGCTTTTTTTTGTGGTGATTTCACTGTATAAATTAGTAAATTAGTCCCCAAGTGTATTAAAGTACTGTCTAGTTTTCCTAAGGGCTGAAAGGTTGTGATGTGCCTTACAGAGAAAATAACGTGTGGTAGATAAGGTTCATTCAGGCATGAGTTGATAGTGCTGCTGGCTGTTAAGTTCAGTGTTAATATGTCAACGATATATATTTGAAAAGGTGTCTTTAAACAGAAATGCACATAAAACAAGGTTATATATTTATCAGTTGGCCAGAGGCTCACAGGAACCTGGCCCTGTATTTTCCCTAGAGCAGTGATTCAGTATTCAATAATTCAGTGCTTGTGGCAACTTTATAGGACGGAACTACCGTGAATACCAAGAATTAACCCTCCGCTATTGTGGCAAGTTAAAAGTAGTTAAAATAACCCAGATAAGAAAGAAGTTGTGGTTTTGATTACATTCAAAACTACTGTGACCTCACTCTGAATAATTCAGACATATATCGGGCACAAAGTTAGAAGTCCCTAGTCTCTTCCCATTTTTGTTATCATTTCTTTTCAGGTAATTTTTGATACTAAGAGCTAATACATACGTGTTCTCTCTTCCTTTTTGTAGTTGGGTGTTTCCCTTAGCAGTTTGGGAGCGATACCAGCAGCAGCCCTAGACCCCAATGTGGCAGCGCTTGGAGAGATACCACAACCACCACTTATGGGAAATGTCGATCCTTCCAAAATTGATGAAATTAGGAGAACAGTCTATGTTGGCAATTTGAATTCCCAGGTAACTAATTTAAGAAGGAACTGAGTGGTAGGACCTCTTACTCTTTTCCCCTTCTTAAAAATCATATTGATTGATAAAGTAATATTTACCTGATTTTTTAAAAAGAATATACTTTATTAAAGTGTTTCTTTGTTTCTTCAGACAACAACAGCTGATCAACTGCTTGAATTTTTTAAACAAGTTGGAGAAGTGAAGTTTGTGCGGATGGCAGGTGATGAGACTCAACCAACTCGGTTTGCTTTTGTGGAATTTGCAGACCAAAATTCTGTACCAAGGGCCCTTGCTTTTAATGGAGTTATGTTTGGAGACAGGCCACTGAAGTAAGAAACCCT
This sequence comes from Smutsia gigantea, assembly GCA_032199065.1. NCBI lineage: Eukaryota > Metazoa > Chordata > Mammalia > Pholidota > Manidae > Smutsia > Smutsia gigantea. The sequence continues at coordinate 78,392 of JAVSCE010010728.1, read as the reverse complement.
AAACAAAAAAATTTTAATGATTTTCAAAAAATCTGAAAGCATTTTTTATGTAATTAAGGCTTTTTTTTCTTTTTAATAGTAATTGGCAATTTGTGGAAAGGAAGACTGTGTTAAGTATAAATGAAATACATGAGATACCATTTTAGCTTTTAAAGTTGTATTTGAAGACATCTTATTTCCTATTTTTTATAAGGTCTGATTTAATGTTAACATGATTTACAAACCCTACATAACAATTGCAGGTCATTTTCCATAAGTTTTATCAAGTTAGGTTGATTTTGCATTATAACTAGACTAATGGACAATTTAACACATGGGTTGAATTTACAGTAACACAGTAATAAGAACTTTGGTATATCCAAAAATCCCAGGAAGAAAATAATACTAAGTTTTTATATTAAGAAAATAATATTAAAACTCATGTTTTAAATCATACATTTTTAAGTTTTAAGGTTTGCCCACATCCTGTTTGCCAAGTGAAAAATTGATACAGCCTTTCAAATATTCAAGACTAGTAATTCTATTTCATGTAGATCATTGAGGCATCAGTTTAATCTGATTTCATAGGTAATTCCTTAGCTACACAGTAAAGTTTGATCAGGATTCTTGGTCAGAAAGATTGAGGATAAATCCCTTTGATTAAAGGATAATCAATTAACTAATTAAATTATCAGGTGCCTCCCACATTTGAAGTTGTGTGTAAGTCAGCTGTGATCCAGGGTAGATTTAAATGGTATACATAATATACAGCTTCCCCTTTATCGTCTTAGGGTACAGAGGTTATCAACAAAATCATAACCTTAGAATAGAAATGATTCATTTTAATATTGGTGTCAATGTTTTAATTTATTATAATGCTAATTATAATTATAATGCTAAGCTGTATGGAAAAGCATGTCCTGATCTGTCCAGGTTAAAGAAGTCAGGTTTCAGGTTGTCTTTTTTTTTCCCCTCCTTATTTTTGGTTTTGTTAGCAAGAAACGATGGCAGTTGTGAAAAAGATTAATCATGGCTTTGAGGCTGGCTTTGTCATCCGTATTTAGCTGTGTCATTCTTAATGTGTTTGTGAGATGGCCTCAGATTTATAAATACGTATATCGTAAACATTTAATTGTGTTTTGTAAAATATGGTGTGTGTTGTGATATGCTGATGTTTTTAATTTAGAATAAATCACTCCAACAATGCAATAGTAAAACCCCCTGAGATGACACCTCAGGCTGCAGCTAAGGAGTTAGAAGAAGTAATGAAGCGAGTACGAGAGGCTCAGTCATTTATCTCAGCAGCTATTGAACCAGGTAAGGCCATAGCGTTGTTATATAGGTCATAGTTTATTAAGATCATAGAATCTTAGAACTGGAAGGAATTTTAGAAATTATCTTGTTTAGTCTCTCCATTTTACAAACAAGAAGACTGAAACTCAAGAAAGAGTAAGTGACTTTCTAGTGTCAAAGAATTACTTAGAGCAACTGTCTTTTCCCATGGTGCTGAATTGAGGCACATTAGCCTGAGTTAGTTAATCAGTTCTTTATATTTTAATAGCAAAAATCAGAGCTCAAAACTGATAAGCTTAATGCAAAGTATAGATGTTATTGTAAGGTAAAACCAAGAATAAACATATTTAAAATGTTATGATTAAGCAGATTCAGTTTCCTTCAAAGCTTATTTTAAAAACAGAAAGGAGAACCCAGGATTTAGGAAAAGTACAGAGACTGTTTTAACAAAGGAACACCTACTCAGACTCTTGTGTTGCTAATTAAAATTTAAAATCCAGTATAAAAATGTCTAGTTCGTTTACTTTTGAGAAAATTTCCTAAATTAGCACTCAGAATTTAAGCTTCAATTCTAGCAAAATAAATGGAGAAAGAATTTAAATCAGTGTCAGGAATTACAGACATGTTATAATCGTACATTATGGCAGCAACAAAATATTACGAACAGCTGTTTATAATCATCTGGTTTATATGTACTGCTGCAGGGTGGCTGCACTCAACGAGTTTATGCAATGACTTTCTTGGATGTTTCTGAAGGATAATTGCACAGGAGGAGGATGTACAGAGAGTAGGCCCCTTGCACTATATGTGGTACATTCCACTTGTGCCTGATTATTAACTGGGATCTTTAATTGTTCTGAGCTTACACTGCAAAGTGGTTTTTTCCTCCCAGAGTCTGGAAAGAGCAATGAAAGAAAAGGCGGTCGATCTCGTTCCCACACTCGTTCAAAATCCAGGTCTAGCTCAAAATCCCATTCTAGAAGGAAAAGATCACAGTCAAAACACAGGTGAGAATTTCTACTATCATATTTAATTTTTTTGATTTTGTATTTTTAAGATTTTCTGAGTTTTTGTCTAAATATCAGTATTTAGAAATTGATGTTCATCAGGAAGTATGGTCATTAAATCATTAATAATTAAATGTTATAATTATAATACTATAGTTAGTTATGAGTGAAATTTTATATACTTATTATGTAATTATTATTTCAAGCAATTTTTAGTTTTTAAAGTTGGTTTCCTATCATAAGATACTCTTATTTTTCTTATGAGTAAACTGGTCTTTAATACAGAACTTGGAAATTTTTTTTTCTTCATATTGAGAAATGGGAACATGTGTAGTAGTGATGCTGAGAATATTGTTGAAGTTGCAGCTTTTTTTTTTTTCCCCCTCAGTCTACTCAAGGGCTGGATAGTACCACCCCATATCTTGTTTTCAAGTGGTTACCTATTTCAAGTACTATGAGTCAAATGGGGCACTTTAAGGCCTTGGTACTCTGTGGTGTAAGGGCCTCTTCCACCCACTTTGGGACCTGAAACACAGGGGTAACTTGCAGCTTTAGCTCCAACTATTGTATTGTGCCTAAGCTCCACTTTTTTTGTGTTTGTCTTATTTTTGAACATAGCTCTGTCCTTTTAGTTTCTTCTGTTGTGTTGTGTTTGGAACCAAGAGGGCCTCAAAATGTAAACTAGCAACACCATCTTGACTGGAAGGGTCCTAAGTATCATGTTTAAAGTGATTTTTATTGTCTTTGAAATGTGAAAATGTACATAGTGGATTTAATTACATGTTATATATATACACATACTCATACATCTGAAGAGAAGAGAGAGCAAAGTGTGTACGCTTGTGCATGTAGTGTGGTGGGGAGGATTATTAGAGGAGGAGGTTTGAGGGGAGGGAAAAAGGAACCAGTATGTTATATGTTGAGCTCATCAGCAAGCTCAGTTTAATCTTTTTCTGTGATGATCAAGGAGATTGAAACAGTGAGATAGGAAAGTACTGTCTTTGTCTTCAGTAAACTGTACCTCTAGCTTTTACTGGTGCATATTTCTCTGTTATTCTTAGTTTGCAAAATCTGTTTTGTAGTGGTTTTCCAGTCTTACCTCTTCCAAAGCCTTTCAGTAAGGCAAGTTCAGATCCAAATGAAGGAAGTTGTTTAATGTACAAGGAATAAGACAGTGTAGCACAAGCCGGGACTGGAGACAGAAAGTGGCATAGAAACATTGTTACTGGAATGTGGGTATTTCTATAGCTTGACAGGGTGTGGTGAAGGTAAAAGAGATCAGAGCATACTGAATTGAGAATTGAGTTGAAGAGTGATAACTTCTTTTCTGAGGGGAAAAAAAGGACGAGTGACCTGGATCTCATCTTGTTTGATTATAAGAGCCATGCTCCAAATCTAAAACCTTAGTGGTTTTCTAAGGTTGCAAAAATGCAAACCTTAATGATTAACAGCATTGTTTCCTTGATAATCTCTGTGATGGTCTGTGTGTTGGGACACATGATTTAACTACTGACTTCAACATTTTTGCTCTTAATATTTTAAGCATATTTGGAATTCTCCCTTCAGATGGTTAGTGGGGGAAGGGTTATTTGGTCTAGAATGAAATTTGTTAATTATTATTCTAATTCACAAGAGTACTTTCATGTAGGTCTACCTGTGTAGCATTAGAAATGACTTGTTCTTGGTGCACACACATACGTGTACTCACACCCACATATGTATGTGTGTGTATGCTTATGTACCTTTTATAAGCATATGCTATTTTTGTACACAGTATATAGAAACACATATAGCCTTTACTAATAAGTCCATGAAGAAGTATCAGATGAGGTTGAGTTCTGTTTAAAAGGGGGAAAAAAATCTCCTACTTAAGAACATTTGACTTAAGCTTGGCATAGGATATTGGAATGGAAGGAATTCTCCTCACACCCTTCCCCCACCCCCAGTAGAGGAGGGGGATGGCAGTCATTTCTTGGCTTCCCTTTTCCTGCTAGTGGTATTTGAATACCCTAAGCTCTGCTCTGAGTGCACTAGACTTGGAGGAATGTGCATTGCAGGAACTTTTGTTCTTAAAGGCTCACCCTCTTCTACTTTCTCAGAATTCTCAGATGCTTCTGGAGTCTTTCCTTTCCATATATTTCCTCCCCTTACATTAGGAGGGAAGAAGGGGTTTCTTGTCACTGTGACCTTGGTTAGGACTGGGGAGATGTGTTTCCACTTTGTCCAAATTTTTATATGTGTTTTTTCTATAGGAACAGTCTTAGAAAAGGTAGGTGGTGTTATGATTAGCCTATTAAAGTTAAGTAACCTTTACACACCAGCATAGGAACTATAAGACATTTTATAATATTTTAATTGGGAACAGCTGACTTACAAATGATCTTTGATGCAACATAACTGTAAGTTGTCCTTTATGTATAACTTAATTTATAAACATAGTTTTGCACATTATGCTAAAATGAGACAGCAGTGGTAACTTCAACCTTTATCTTTGGTTGGATTAGATTTGCTCTTGAGGAAGCTGTTAGCATCCTTATTCAGAGAACTTAGTAGGCAACTAGCGGATAAGATAGAGATGTGAAAATACTTAACATCAAAATTAAAATACAATAATTACTCTTGGGCAGTGACTTTCAAACTCTGAGGACCCACTGGGTAAGGTGGAAGCTGAACAACCAATGCTCTTCTTAACTTTCAATTATTAGGGCTATGCTTAATTTTTTAAATGGAGTTTTCTTTGCTTAAATTAAGTTGGAGAAGCACTGTTCAACAAAAACAAAATTGTTATTTGTATTTTGAACAAGGTTAACTAGAACAAAAATGTCAAGACTTTTTATTAAGTACATAGAAACAAGGGCCTTTTAAATCATGACCCATATGTGGATGTCTGTGAATGGATTAAAAATATTCTAAATTTTGCTTTAATACCTATTGCTTGACCCTTGTATCTCTTAGGTTATTAGTGATAAAGAGTTCAACAAACTGTGAATTATCTTCTTGTATTAAAAATGTGGTTTAAAGATAAATGCATAATTTTTAAAGCCATAGAGTAGATCAGTGGTTCAGTTGAAAAGTAGCTGTTAGAAACAAAATTTCTACTACTGAAAAATGTGTTTAAAAAACATGTCATTATCAGTTGAGGATTGCTTGGAGATTTTTCTGGTTTGAATAGCATACCACCAGCATTTAACTATATATTTCTTCTATAAATATTTGTTTTAATTTATGAAAACATGACTATCAAGATGAGGTTTCACTATGTAAAGGTGTACTTGTAGAAGTTCATTGTACCTTCCTGGAATAAATAAAGATATAATTTAAAGATTTTAATTATGTTGATGATGATGATGATGAGAGTTAAAGGAGTTTTAAGCATTTACTCTGTGCCAAAGAGTGCTAGGCAATTTCCCATACATTATCTGACTTAATGCTCATGGTAGTACTAAAATATGTAGGTGTGATTCTTGCTCCACTTTATAGAATAAGAAACTCAGGTTTAGGTTAAGTGACTAGCCAGACTTCTCACAGCTAGTATGTGCCAGAGCTGAGTGTCAGCCAGATTGTCTGACTCCAAAGCTGGTGAGTCTCATCACTTTGTTATTTAAGTTGTGTGCATTTGTTGGAATGTAATACTTCTGACATACATCATCATGAAAAAAATCACATTATATAAGCAATTTCAATGGGGAAAAGGAGCCTAGAGAATTTCAGAATTGGAATAAGTTATTTTTCCTGCGAGAATTCCAGTAATACAGATTTTTTTCTATAGCTGTAAAACCAAGGCCTTTCCCATCCCACATTGGAGTATGTCTAGCTTTAACTCGGGAGTAATGTTTATTCTCCTGTCACACTAGCACTGTCATGGTATTATGCTTCCTTAAGCATTTTTTTAAATATGTGTTAAAACAAACAGCACACAGCCATTTATAGAAACTATTTAACTATGTAATGACCACTACTCCCTGTCAAGAAGTATAACCACAAGCAGTCATATTACATGCAAATCAAGAGTTAAAGGTAATTTATGGTATGAAAATTTGGAGCATAAGAGAAGTCTGCTATCCTAATTGAGGCTTATAATAAATAACAAAAGAAAGTCATACCTGAAAATATCAACTTAAGTCTGACAGGAAATAACTTAAACAGAAAGCTCTGTTCCTGTGTTCTGGACAGCAAACTACTTGGTAAAGTTTCAAATAGATAAATTTATTTCAGATAATCTAACATTACATAACAGAATTTTTAAATATAAATATTTTCAGGGTAGGTTTTTAAATTTTATTCTTTGAAAGATATCTTAAATTTTTAAAAATTGAAATTCTAAGAATAAGTTTTGATGTTCTAACAATTTGTTTTTCTTCAGGAGTAGATCCCATAATAGATCACGCTCAAGACAAAAAGATAGACGTAGATCTAAGAGCCCACATAAAAAACGCTCTAAATCAAGGGAGAGGCGGAAGTCAAGGAGTCGTTCTCATTCACGGTGAGTCTTTGATAAATTAAGGGCAAATTTTTCATGGCTTCTTCTGTTAAAAATCTGTTGTTTAAGATTTTTAGTGAGAGAAATTAAACATTTTTCTGATTTTTTTTTAGTAACAATTAAAACTGATTATCATTGATTTGAATCTAATTATAATCATTATGACTCATGAGGTTTCCAAACTGCTTATTAATTCAGCCTTGTTAATTGATTTAGCAGCTTCATGTACACCTGAGTTAAGTAGAAATTTACATGTAATGTCTTATTGCTATTATAAATTGTTTTGTGTTGATAACTGTTGAGGAAAGAGAGGGAGGTCCTTTTTGGGGGTTAGAATTATTTTAGTTGTGAATTTATTTATTTTTGTTTTGTTTTTAAAGGGACAAGAGAAAAGACACCCGAGAAAAGATCAAGGAGAAGGAAAGAGTGAAAGAAAAAGATAGAGAAAAGGAGAGGGAAAAAGAGAGAGACAGGGAAAAGGAACGTGAAAAAGAAAAGGAACGGGGTAAAAACAAAGATAAAGACCGAGATAAAGAACGGGAAAAGGACCGGGATAAAGACAAGGAAAAGGATAGAGAGAGAGAGCGGGAAAAAGAGCATGAAAAGGAACGAGACAAAGAGAAGGAAAAGGAGCCAGACAAAGAAAAGGAACGAGAAAAGGACAGATCCAAAGAGGCAGATGAGAAAAGAAAGAAGGATAAAAAACCCAGAACACCACCCAGAAGTTACAATGCATCAAGAAGATCTCGTAGTTCCAGCAGGTTTGATAATGCTTACAATTTTTACCAAGGATTGACTGATGACAAATGAAAATATAAACTTTAACTGAGGGCTGGGGGGAAGATTACTCTGCACAGGTGGAATCGTACGATAATATTAGACATTTCCCTTAGTTATTACAGAGTGAACATTTCTTTAGAAGGATTGCTATATATAGCATTGAACCTATCAGGAGGAAGAGATGAAATTTAGGCAGAATTATTTGAGAAGTTCTAACTGTCCTTTGTAATTTACTGTTTTAACCTGGTGGTCGTGGCAGCGGTAGCTGCTGTTGCTGATTTTCTTTGTAGGTGGGATGGCAGGGGCAAGGTTTTTGTTTTTGTTAATACAGACGAATTGCCTCTCAGGCTTCTATGTTTATTTGGAATGGTGGGGTAAATTTTAACATCAAAGTGATTTCTAAAGTTGCAGCGTTAGTCCGTTTTGTCATCTATGTTAATTTTTACTGCTGTATTTTGCTGAGTACATGACATTGAAATTTGGTTTTCAATTCGTCAATTTTAAAATTTTGCCTTTTTTTTATTTAGAACTATTCCCTCAGTTTATTAACAGGTACAATGCCACCAGGTGGCAGCAGGTTGCTATAGTAACAACTGCAAATGAGGACCTTCTTTGAAGATTTTCTAAACCTATATTCTTGACTCCAGGTGATACCATGACTATAAATAAATGGAAGTTCCTAATTTGTTTTAACCTGTATGTTAAAAATATTAAAAAATAATTTTAGGCTATTTCAAAGATAAAATTTTAAGGATGGTTCTCACAGAAAATAATATCTAAGACAAAGGAACGTGTATTTTCTACTTAAACTTTGTGTTTTAATAGTTTATTCTTAATACTAGATTCTAGTCTTTGGTTGGGTAACTGCAGGCACTTACTGAGTGCTTTGCTATTTGCAAGATTTTATGCCTCAGCAGATTTTTCATAACTAACCTTATTTAGTTCTCACAGTAAGCCTGAGAGAAGACTGTTGTTATCATGGTTTTAAAACATGAGGAAACTGAAGCTTAGAGATTTTCCATCTGCTCTGCACTTCAGTATCAGAAGTATGGTAGCCGTTTCTCTTCTTTTTAGAGATTGAGATTAATTGAGAATTTTCTAAACCAGTACATGGTACCTGTGTAAACTACCTTAGAAGCATAAAGTTGCAAGCAGCAGTATATGTTAAAGTAGGGCTGAAGATAGACCACTGCCATATTTCAGCATATTGACCTAAAAACTGAAGAATTAATTTAGCCTCATTTGTTGTGGATATCATTTGAGGTACCCTTACTGCACAGATGTTTTATTAATTGTGTGTCACACGTTGTGTTGTGTTTCTGTCATCATTTAGTGATTGCCCTTCACAACACCAGATAATGTTTTGATTTCTTTGAAGTTTAGTTGAATTCACTTTTTAGCTCTCGTCATCATCAACTGGTAGTTATTAGATGTCCACCTGTGCATAGTGCTTCCTGATGATCAAAGCTGAACCATTTTGTGTAAACTTACAGTGTGGGATACACTGATGTTCTCATTCATGAAAAAAGTTACTTCTGGTTCTTGTGCTGAGCTGTTAACAGATGACATTGAATGGAATATCTTCATCTAATTTCCATATTAGGAAGTTTAATTTGGGGTCTTGGAAATAAAATTGGGTAATGGAAGAGAGAGCCTTAGGTGGAGTTGGAATTGATTTGTGTTCTCAAAGTTTTTGAGTTTTTTTGGTCTTAATATCTACAACAGTTGAGCATCATCTAGTTTTTTATAAATAAAAAGTGTGGACAAAATGTTGCATTAGTTAAGAATTAACTTACTGAGGTGGTATGGAAAACTTGAATTCTAGAGAATTTGGTTCTTTAAGGTAAATGGCCACTAATTATCAGAGCTTCTTGTGAGACAGATCATTGGATATATTAATCATTTAATAAATATATTCTCATACCTCATCTGCAGTATGATATCTTGAAATTCATTGTTTCTAAGTTGACCACCCTTACACATGTAATTTTGAGTATGCATCATTTGCTAATAGGTTAAGCAAAATACTTTTTAATAATAGTAAGCACTGTTAATCTATTTAGTAATTATTTCTTACTGTCATATTTAAATCACAGCTTTTAACTATTATACTTTTTTCTAAACAGCTTGTGCAATCAGTTTTAAATGACTTAAACAGTATTAATGAAATAGGTTGCAGGGTAAAGTAATTTCTCTGTATAATGAATTAATGTAAATACTTTTTTAGAGACACTAAATATTTGGGTCTAGAAAGTTCACATTTTGCAAACCAACTTACCTTCTGTTTCTTGAAAGGATCTGTTAACTTGTTAAAATAATCTACACTGGGGCAGCTTTGAGCTAGATGCATAACAAAGGATCTGATAAGCAAAACATGTTTTAGATGCTGAAGAAGAACATACTTAACTTGAGAGAACTGAAATGTCCATGAGTATTTTTTACTACTCAAGAAATTATTGTTCAAATAAACCTGATGAAAAGAAGTCCTTACCCCCCTTCCTTTCCAATATGAACTCTTAGATGTTTTTGTGAGTCTGTAAAATCTACGGTTCATAATTTGATCTGCAGTGAAATTCAGTAGTAGAACATGCTTAAAGGGCACGAATTTAGACTGGTCTCTAAAGAATACTGTTCACTTTACAGCATTAAGGACCGTGTGCTTTTGTTTGTTTTAATTGCTTTTTATTGAAATCGCTTTTTTCTAAATGACATATCTTTGACTTTCAGGGAAAGGCGTAGGAGGAGGAGCAGGAGTTCTTCCAGATCTCCAAGAACATCAAAAGCCATAAAAAGGAAATCATCTAGGTCTCCATCCCCCAGGAGGTAGGTTAAAAGGCTAAAACTAAGGAGGAAGCAGGAGAAAAAATTCTCTTTAATTTGTTATTTATACTTTGTATTTGAATGAGTAATATGTAAATATTGCATGGTTTAGAAATGAAAACAGTATAAAAAGTTACACATCCATAGGTCTTTATGTGCCCAAATCTATTCTGTTCCCATAAGTATTGACTCCTAGTTTTGTATATAGACAGAAAATGAGAGTATATAATTTTTTTCCCCCATATTACACAGAAGGTAGCACAAAATATATGCTGTTGTACACTTGTTTTTGTCACTTAACTACCAGGAGATCTTCCCATATTTGTCTGAGAAGGTGGCTTCATTCTTTTTTATAATTGCATGGACTTCATCATATGGCAATACTTTGGTTTATTTAACTAGCCTGCACTAGAATGGGTTTTCTTAATTTTCCTATTGTAAATTATCATATGCTGTAATGCATAGCCTTGGACTTAACATTATTTTATTGTGTGCAAGTAAAATATGTAGGAAAATCTTCCAAAAATGATATTTTTGGGTCAGAGGTTTTTATATTTTTAATATAATATATGTAGTAGTGAGAGATAATTCCATTATTGCCCTACGGAATTGGCAGCAGTCTGTACTCTAACCAGCTATGTATGAGAGTAACTGTTTTCCTACAGCTACAACAGATGATGTTAGTAGAAGCTGCCGATTTTTGTCAATCTCATAGATGAGAAATGGTGTCACTATATAGTAATTTTAGTTGCATTTCTCTTGAGTGAAGATGACCAACTCTTAATGTATTTGAAGGCCATTTGTATTTCCTTTTCTGTAAATTGTCTGTATACTTTTTTTTATACAAAGCAAACTTATAAGACCCCTGAGAGACATAAAAAGGATGACTTTAACAAAGGAAAAGATATGCAATTTTCTTGGAGAATAAAACGCTGTATCATAAATAAGTTAATATTTGGCAAGTTAAACTATACATTTCATGCAATTTCAATGAACTACTAATAGGGAATCATCAGAGATAGACAAGCAGGTATTTCTCTACTTAAATGATATTGTTGTCCAATACAATTTCACTTTTTAATTCCTCAAGTTAGGCATTTTCGTATTGTACATAGTTAATGATTGTTTAAATTCAGTCATATGTTCACCATTTTTGCCAACATTCCTTTTGTATAGTAGAAATTGCCTGTATACTTTGCCCATTTTTCTTAGGAGTGTGTTTTTTAAGTCTAAACTTTGTTTCTTTCTGGGACTCTTTTGTGTTAGGGAGATTATTCTTCAGTGATTTCAAGTATCTTAGTTTATCATTTCTTTATAGAAATTGTTTATGAGACTTGATTTTACAAAGGTTCTGATTTTTATGTTAATTTCTCTTTTTTCTTTTATGACTTACGGATTTTGAGTTATAAAGTCAACAAAGGTCTTCCCTATTTCAAGGGTATAATGAATTCCCTCATTATTTCTTGTACTCTTATGGTTTTATTTTTTACATTTAAATCTTTGATCCAAAAGGAGTTTATCCTGCTGTACAATATGGCATATGGGTCCAATTTTATTTTATTTTTCTAATTGCCTCTCTGTTGTTTCAATACCATTTATTAAAAACTCAAGTTTTTCTGTGTTGGGAAAACTGGACAGCTTCATGCAAGAGAATGAAACTGTATTACTGTCTAACTCCATACACAAAAGTAAAGTTGAAATGGATCAAAGACCTAAATGTAAAACATGAAACCATAAAACTTAGAGGAAAACATAGGCAAAAATCTCTTGAATATAAGCGTGAGCAGTTTTTTCCTGGATATACCTCCTTGGGCAAGGGAAACATAAAAAATGAACAAAAGGGACTACATCAAACTAAAAATCTTCTGTGCAGGGAAGGACACCATCAGCAGAACAAAACGGCATCCTACAAACAAAACAGCAGCAGACCAACAGACTCTGAGAAGGGACTAGCGGTTACTAAAGGGGAGGGTATGGGGAGGGTGGGTGGCGAGGGAGGGAGAAGAGGGTTAAGGGGTATTATGATTGGCACACATGTTGTTGGGGGGATCACGGGGAAGACAGTGTAGCACAGAGAAGGCAAATAGTGACTCTGTGGCATCTCACTACACTGACAGACAGTGACTGCAATGGGGAATGGGGGGGGACTCGATAATATTGTAAATGTAGTAACCACATTGTTTTTCATGTGAAACCTTCATAAGAGTGTATATCAATAATAATACCTTAATAAAAAAAATAAAAAGCATCCTACGTAAGGGAGAACATGTTTGTAAAATGATTTATCTGATGACGGGTTAATGTCCAAAATATATAACGAACTCATATGTCTCAACACCAGAAAAATAACCCAGTTAAAAAATGGGTTTTTCCAATTTATTATTTCCAATAATATGGGTTACTGTTGAGCAAGAAACTAATATAAGAAATATATTTCTTCCAAAGAAGAAAAACACAGCCAACAGGCACATGAAAAGATGCTCCACATCACTAATCAGCAGGGAAATGCCAATTAGAACCACAGTACAGTGATGCACCACCATGCACCAGTTAGAATGGTCACTGTCCGAAAGACAAGATATAAGTGTTGGTGAGGATGTGGAGAAAAGGGCACCCGCCTGCACAGTTGGTGGGAATGTAAATTGGCATAGCCACCATGGAAAGCAGTATGGAGGTTCCTCAAAAAATGAAAAATAGAACACATCTAGGAATTTACCTCAAAAAAACCCAAAATCTCTGATCCAAAAAGATGTATGTACTACTATGTTTATCACTGTGTTATTTACAATAGCCAAGTCATGGAAGTAACCTAAATGTCCATCAACAGAGGAATGGATAAAGAGGATGTGGTACGTATTTACACAGTGGAATATTATTCAGCCTTATAAAAGAAATCTTGCCATTTGAAACAACATGGATGGACCTAGAGGGTATTATGCTCAGCAGAATAAGCCAGGCGGAGAAAGATGAATACTATATGATTTCACTTACGTGTCGAATTTAAAAACAAAACAAAATGAACAAAATGTCAAAATTTTCATAGACACTGAGAATTGACTAGTGGTTACCATGGGGAAGGGGTGGGAGAATGAGGGGGATAAAGGGGCACAAAAATTCTCAAATCATCAGCTGGTCGTGGAGATAGTAATACGGCATGGGGAACATAGTCGATGATTTTGTGATGTCTTCCTGTGTTGACAGTAGCTGTACTAGTGGTGATGGAGATTTAATAATACGGCTGCTGTCGAGCAAGAAGCCAGTATAAGATTATGTATCAGTGGTACTTCAACTAAAGGAAAGACTCAGTTTTTCTGACACTAATTTGGTATGTTGCCTTTGTCATAAACCAAATCTTTCTGTTTGGGTTTATTTCTGGGCCTTTTGTGCTGTTGGATTGGTTTTATGATTAGAGTACCAGTGCCCCCTGCTTTTAATCACTCAGATTATATACTGTTTTTTAATGTGTAGTAAGGCCTGTTCTCTCCTACACCTTGCTCTTTGAGCTTTCTGACCATTGTATGTTTTCCCATTTGAATGTAATAAGAGTCAGTTTTCTAGGTTCTAGAAATAAAATCTGTTGACAATTTGTGTTACAGTTGCATTAAATTTAATTGGGGAAAATTGATAAATAGATTTATTAATAAATGAAGCTTTAGGATGGTGAGTCTTCAAATCCAGAAATGTGGTATATCTTCCTCCTTATTCAGGCCATCCTTAGTGTTTTTCAGTAATGTTTCAGTGTTTATTTCATACCGATTTTTTCTAAGTTTCTTCCTAGGTTTACTTTTTTGCTGCTTTTTAAAATGAGGTCTGTCTTTCCTTATGTCATCTAGTTGAACATAGGAAGGTTATTGATTTATGTATATTTATTTTTTCAGCCTGTTACCTAACTGATTGGTCATAGTTTTTTGGTTGGTTTTCTAGGTGTACAAAAGAGAAATTTATTAATAGCTGTGCCAGAGTGTAAGGAGCATGTTTCCCAGCATGGATCTTCTGTTTGTCTTTATGTTTGTTTTTAGGTGTGAATAATGGAAAGCATAGGATACTGTAGAGGTGGACCATATTTGATATAAAAAAAAAGTATTTGGCTAATGAAAGTAAAACTTCCCTAAGTTGTGAACTCAGATTAGACAAAAAATATATTCACAGTGTAACTCCCATCTGTTTCTTTTACCTTGCTCCCCATTCACCCTCTGTAAGTGATCTGTTTGTTTTATCCTTCCTGTGTTTGTTTTTGCAAACTTAAGCATATACATACATTTGAATTTTTCTTTCGCAAAAGACAGCATCTTTGCATATATACACATACATACTTTGTGTATACTCAGTGACTATACCCAGCGCTACCTCCACCCCAAATTACCTTTTAAACTGAGGATAATGCAGATATCATAAACTTCACCCTTTTAAATTTCATTTCAGTGGTTTTTTAGTATGTTCACACTAGTGCAACCATCATTGCTAACTTAATTTCAGAACGTTTTTTGTCACTTCAAAAGAAAGTCTGTACCCATTTGCAGTTACTCCTTACAGCTCTTGGCAGTTGCTAATCTATTTATTGTCTCAAGTAGCCTGTTCTGGACATTTCATATAAATACCCATTTAATATGTGTGGTCTTTTGTATCTGGTTTTTGGACTAATGTAATGTTTTCAAGGTTCCTGCATGTTGTAGCATGGATCAGTATTTCATTTTTATCCATTGTACAGATGAAATTGTGTTTTATTTATCCATTCATTAATTGGTGGACATTTAGTATTGTTTCCATTTTTTGCCTGTTGTGAATAATGTTGCTATCGACATTCAGGTACAAGTTTTTGTTTGGACACATGTTTGCATTTCTCTCGGGCATATACCTAAGAGTGGTAATACAATAACACTCTAGTTTTGTGAGAAACTGCCAAACTGTTCTTCCAAAACAGTGGCTGTGCCATTTTACATTTCTATTAGCAGTGTATGATGGTTCCAGTTTCTCCGCATGCTTACTGACACTTAGTTATTGTCTGTCTCTGATTGTAGTAATTTGAGTGAGTGTTTTTTTATTTTCAGATCTCTAATGATTAGTGATGTTGAATATCTTTTCATGTGCTTATTAACCACTTGTATACCTTCTCTGGAGAAATGTCTACTCAAGTGTTTTGCCCATTTTTAATAGGGTTATTTGTTGTTCAGTTGTAGGAATTCTTTATATTCTGGATATTAATCCCTTGTCAGAAAAATGGTTTACAAATATTTTCTCCATTTCTGTGGGTTGACTTTTCACTTTCTTTTTTTTTTTATATATATATAATTTATTTTATTATCATTAATCTACAATTACATGTGCAATATTACGGTTATTAAACTACCCCTTCATCAGGTCCCCCCCACCCCCACCAACCCCATTACAGTCACTGTCCATCAGCGTAGTGAGATGCTATAGAATCACTACTTGTCTTCTCTGAGTTGTACTGCCCTCCCCGTGCCCCCCCAACATTACATCTGCTAATTGTAATGCCCCTTTTCCCTCTTATCCCTCCCTTCCGCCCATTTTCCCCAGTCCCTTTCCCTTTGGTAACTATTAGTCCGTTCTTGGGTTCTGTGAGTCTGCTGCTGTTTTGTTCCTTCAGTATTTTTTCTTTGTTCTTATACTCCACATATGAGTGAAATCATTTGATACTTGTCTTTTTCGGCTTGGCTTATTTCACTGAGCATAATACCCTCTAGCTCCATCCATGTTGTTGCACATGGTAGGATTTGTTTTCTTCTTATGGCTGAATAATATTCCATTGTGTATATGTACCACATCTTCTTTATCCATTCATCTACTGATGGACACTTAGGTTGCTTCCATTTCTTGGCTATTGTAAATAGTGCTGCAATAAACATAGGGTGCATCTGTCCTTTTCAAATTGGGCTGCTGCATTAAGAATGCTTTTACATTTTTTTTAATTATTTTTTTTTTATTTTTTTTTTGTTTTTTTTTAATATAATTTATTTTATTATCATTAATTTACAATTACATGTGCAATATTACGATTATTAAACTACCCCTTCATCAGGTCCCCCCCACCAACCCCATTACAGTCACTGTCCATCAGCGTAGTGAGATGCTATAGAATCACTACTTGTCTTTGAGTTGTACTGCCCTCCCCGTGCCCCCCCAACATTACATTTGCTAATCGTAATGCCCCTTTTTCCCTCTTATCCCTCACTTCCCGCCCATTTTCCCCAGTCCCTTTCCCTTTGGTAACTATTAGTCCGTTCTTGGGTTCTGTGAGTCTGCTGCTGTTTTGTTCCTTCAGTTTTTTTCTTTGTTCTTATACTCCACATATGAGTGAAATCATTTGATACTTGTCTTTTTCGGCTTGGCTTATTTCACTGAGCATAATACCCTCTAGCTCCATCCATGTTGTTGCAAATGGTAGGATTTGTTTTCTTCTTATGGCTGAATAATAGTCCATTGTGTATATGTACCACATCTTCTTTATCCATTCATCTACTGATGGACACTTAGGTTGCTTCCATTTCTTGGCTATTGTAAATAGTGCTGCAATAAACATAGGGGTGCATCTGTCCTTTTCAAATTGGGCTGCTGCATTCTTAGGGTAAATTCCTAGGAGTGGAATTCCTGGGTCAAATGGTATTTCTATTTTGAGTTTTTTGAGGAACCTCCATACTGCTTTCCACAATGGTTGAACTAATTTGCAGTCCCACCAGCAGTGTAGGAGGGTTCCCTTTTCTCCACATCCTCGCCAACATTTGTTGTTGTTTGTGTTTTGGATGTTGGCCATCCTCACTGGTGTGAGGTGATATCTCATTGTGGTTTTAATCTGCATTTCTCTGATGATTAGCGATGTGGAGCATCTTTTCATGTGCCTGTTGGCCATCTGAATTTCTTCTTTGGAGAAGTGTCTATTCATGTCCTCTGCCCATTTCTTAATTGGATTATTTGCTTTCTGTTTGTTAAGGTGCATGAGTTCTTTATATATTTTGGATGTCAACCCTTTATCAGATACGTTTTTTATGAATATATTCTCCCATACTGTAGGATGTCTTTTTGTTCTACTGATGGTGTCCTTTGCTGTACAGAAGCTTTTCAGCTTGATATAGTCCCACTTGTTCATTTTTGCTTTTGTTTCCCTTGCCCGGGGAGATATGTTCATGAAGAAGTTGCTCATGTTTATGTCCAAGAGATTTTTGCCTATGTTTTTTTCTAAGAGTTTTATGGTTTCATGACTTACATTCAGGTCTTTGATCCACCTTGAGTTTACCTTTGTGTATGGGGCTAGACAGTAGTCCAGTTTCATTCTCTTACATGTAGCTGTCCAGTTTTTCCAACACCAGCTGCTGAAGAGGCTGTCATCTCCCATTGTATATCCAAGGCACTTTTATCAAATATTAATTGACTGTATATGTTTGGGTTAATGTTTGGATTTTCTATTCTGTTCCACTGGTCTGTGGGACTTTTCACTTTCTTAATAGTATCCTTTAATGCACAAATGTTTAATTTTGTTGAAGTCAAAATTATCTCTTTTTTTTTTGTGCTTGTACTTGCTGTCATATCCAAGAAATCATTGCCAAATCCTGTATCATGAAGATTTTCCCCTGTTTTCTTTCGAGTTCTATAGTTTTAGCTTGTACACTTATGTGTGTGATCAATTTTGAGGTAATTTTTATATATGGTATAAGGTAAGGGTCCCACTTCATTCTTCTGCTTGTGGTTATGTGGTTTTCCCAGCACCATGTGTTGAAAAGGTGGTCCTTTTCCCATTGAATGACCAAAAATCCTTGTCCAGAATCATTTGAACTATATATGTGAGAGTGTTTTTCTATTCTGTTAGATTGCTCTGTGTGTCCTTATGCTAGTACCAATAACAGTGTTTAGATTACTGTAACTTTGTAGTAAGCTTTATAATCAGGAATTGTAAGTCTTCTGCCTTTATTCCTTTTTTAAGGTTGTTTTGGCTATTTACTGTCTCTTGAGATTCCATATGAATTTTAGGATGGGTTTTCTATTTTTGCCAACAACGCCGGTAGGATTTTGATAGGGATTACATTGAATCTGTAGATGACTTTGGATACTGCTGTCATCTTAACAGTGTAAGTCTTTGATCCATCTCCATAGATGTCTTTCCATTTATTTGTCTATTACTTTCAGCAGGTATTTTGCTGCCGCTGTTAAATTTATTCCTAAGAATTTTATTCTATTTGATATGGTTGTTACTTTGACTTTTAAGAGTTGTGTATAAAAATACACATAAAAAATACGTTGCAGATATTTTTCTTGGTTTGTCATTTACCTTTTGAATGTACCCTAATGGTAGGTTTTGCCTTGGAAAAGTTTTATACAGGCAAATTTATCAATCGGAATTTTAGAAAAAATCTTTCCAGATGGTAACTACACTTGATATTCAGTATTTAATAATTCATGTAATTGATGAATCTCTGAGTTGTTCATCTGAAACCAATATAATAATTGTATGTAAAGTATATTCCAAGGGGAAAAAAAACATAAATAATGTTTCCAATCACACACTGAAAGGAAATCACCATTTTCTTCTAGTATTTCATTGTTTAAAATTTAGGTTTCTGATCCATTTCGATGTATTACATATGTGGAATGAGATACAGATTCAGTTTTATCACTTCCCAAATAATAGTCCAAGTTGTCTCCAAATCTTTTATTTAGAAAAGACTCTTTTCCCCAGTGATTTCAGGTGCCCCCTTTGTTATATACTAAATTTTCATGTTTACTTGGGTCTGTTACCTAATGTCTTTGTTCTACCAACCATTGTGCTTATTTTTAAACTCTCCGTAATTGGGAGAAAAAGTTTAGAGTTCCATGTTAGAGTTTGAGTAAAAGCTGTTAGACGCTGATACCAAATGAATGGTTTTTTCCTCTAATTTTAAGCGTGTGTTTTTTCTATAAATGGAACTTATCCATTCTGTCTTTTTAACTTTTGCTCTTTAATTCATGGTGAACAAGTAGGGCACGTGACATAATAGGTTATTTGAAGTTCCAAGTTTTGCTAGTAGAAATTCAGCCCTGCCTGGAAGCCACATCTGATTCTTTATTCTTTTCATTCCTTACTGCTTCCTCATTTTTTGCTTTGAAAAGGTGGGTTACAACACCCTATAGTTGGTTTTATTTTGTCCTAATTATAGTAGATAAATCATCAGTGTTTCAGAATGAATAAATTGACAATACCAAATTGTGTTTTGTGTGAACACATGGTGGCCTCTGCAAAAGATTCTGTATTTAAAAAAAATTAATTGGGGTAGTGGGTAGAATAGGTAGGGCTGTATAGGACCATTTATGTTACTTGGTCAAACCAGTTTACTGACATGCTTATTTGCAATGCATTAGTGTAGATACGAGTATTTTCAACAGTTTAGTAGGTCTTTAATTTCTTAGAAGTTACTGACATTGTCAAATATTCTTACAGCAGAAATAAGAAAGAGAAAAAGAGAGAAAAAGAAAGGGACCATATCAGTGAAAGAAGAGAGAAGGAACGTTCAGCCTCTACAAGGAAGAGTTCTAATGACAGAGATGGGAGGGAAAAGTTGGAGAAGAACAATACTTCACTTAAGGTAAGCCATAGTCATTCCGTTTTAGGCTTTGAATAAGAAATAATTGAGACTGTTCTTTATTGCATAGAAAGTAGTTTTAGACTTTTTAAAAGTTCCTTGAGGGTAACGGTGTCTTGTACATTTTTGGAATTCTTATTAAACATTCTTGGAATGTTTATTAAATTGATAATTTTTTTCTACTAGATGGCATTTTCCTCAGTATGTTTTAGCAAGTTTAATAGATGTTGTTACTTGGTTTTGTAGTACATATACTAGGTTTGTTAAAATTAGAATAATAAATAGGAAACCAAATTCCATAACAAATATTTTAAGTACTTGTGAATTAATGTTAATTTCCTTATTATACCTGTAAGTGTATTTGTATTTGGGTATCAATTATGAGTTCTGGAGCTTTCATCTTAAATATTTATTTACATACTGAGAGAGGGTTATCATCCTTGAAACAGTAATAACATCTCTGGAGCATTTGCTGTGTGTCAGGCACTGTCCACATGTTGTCATTTAATTCTCCCTCAAGCTGAGGTCAGACTTTGGACTGAACAGGCTTTGCTAGGAGGAAGAGTGACTTCTCTTTCACATTCCCTTATTTTTGCTTCTTTGGTATCCAAGAGTACAAATCTGTCCTCGCATCTTTGGGAACCATTTTACTCTTTCAGCAGATCTGCCCACTTTTTCAAGTTAGTCAGCAACATTTATTGAATACTTTCTCAGAATTTCTTTTCAGCTGTTTTATTCTAATTTAATTTCCATGGCTTGTCCATTGTATAAGAAGTACTCTCCTAGGTTTTCTGGACTCCAGTTCCAGTGTGGGGGTTTCCCCCAGCCACACATACACAAACACCAAGCAATTCTCAGACACCGTCAGGGTATCCAGGAATTTAATTCAATTCTGACACTATCTGCCTGGAGATAACATCAGATTCCACAGGTTAAGGGTTCAGTTCAGACTCCCCCATCCCCTACTTCAGATGCCAGTGGCAAGCTCCAGGCTGTTACCTGTACTTTTGATCACCTGGCTACACATTAGAGGGTCCATCAACCTCCTTCTTGTCAGGTTTGAGCTCACAGAACTCAGGGAAATATGTTTACCAGTTTATTAAAGGATATGAATCAAAAGCTAGGTGAATAAATAAATAGATAGGATGAAGTCCCCAGTAAAGTTCCTCGTGGAACTTGGGACTCAGCTTGTTGTCATGTGGAAGCATTCTGGTTCCCCAAGCATAGATTCTCTCCGGAAAATGGAAAAGGCCAAAACATTGTTTTCTTGGGTTTTTATAAAGGCTTTATTGCATAGTCATGATTGACTAAGTCATTGGCCACTGGCTGACTCAACCTCCAACCCCTCTCCCCTCCCTGGAGCTTGGGGGCTCGGGGGGAAGGAAGATATGGTGGATTGAGAGTTCTCACCCTCTCATCACTTGTTCCTCCTGGTGACCAGCCCCTACCCTTGCGTCGGGTCCAAGAGTCACTTTCATCATTAACAGGATACCATTCCATCTCTATGGCTCTGAAGCCTCTTCAGGAACTGTGGATGAAGACCAGATATATCTGAGAAATATATTTTGGTCATCTGAATGATGAAATACATATTTCTTATAAATCATTATATCACAAGTACAAAGGATATATTGATATGTTTTCATATTGTATTTAGGTGAAAAGTAGTGGGATATAATATATTCACAAAAGATAAATATTTTAGCCATGACAGATGCAGTAGTAGGCAACTCTTGAGAAAGGTATTAAGCGTATACCATAATATCATTGTAGGAGAAGGAGCACAACAAAGAACCAGATTCAAATATGGGCAAAGAAGTAGATGACAAGGATGCACCAAGGACCGAGGAAAACAAAGTACAGCAAAACGGAAGTTGTCAGCCAAATGAAGACCTGTCTACCAGAACCGCAGCAGTATAGGACCTGACAAACACACCTCCTCAACACATGCTGGAATAAAATCCAAAGCTTTTAATTCTCTCAACAAGATGTTAATTAAACAGAGGAGAAATCCAGTTGAGTGTAAGATAGGAGCTAACAGCTTTTCTAGTTGTTAGGCGACTTTGTGGCCATCTTGTTTACTGAGTAAGAAAATAAGGCATGGAAATAAGGCGTGAAAATAACAGGTGTTAACCCAAACTCTCCTCATCTTTTAGAACCTGCATTTCCATGGTGGCTGACACACTTGTTATGTGGTTTGTTAGTGTTTGCCAAGAACCATTACAAATAAATGGGACATCAAAGATCCAAATTTGAACTCTCCAGACTGGAGATAAACATTGGAGGCTCTTAAAAAAAAAAATTCTAGTTACTGAATTTTGTATTGTTTTACTTTTTTTTTTCAATTTCAATATATAGATTGATGATGTGCTTGAAATCGGTGCAAATATATACACACCCTTGTAAGTGCAGAGTATGTAAGAAATTTTAACATTTACTTCACAGGTTTTACAGTGATTGTGTTAACTTCTCACTATTGTGGTTTTTTTGTTTTGTTTAGGACAACAGTTTTTCTTTAAAATAGTTTTACAGATTAAAATTGCTTAAATAAGTGGATTAAAAACAACTGACAATGCATGCTACCATTCTCTTTCAAAAGGAAGAGCAACTGTGTTGAATACTAATAATGTATTAGTATTCAGTGTGTAGAATCATTGGGTCTCCCCGCAAAGTAAGCATTTCTTCTTTAACTTTATATTTCCAAGTTTATTATGAATTATATTGCAGTGTGTGTTGTCAGCTGTAGATGGCAAATGTGCCATTTTAAAAAGAAAACTGGGTTTTCAAAATGGGCTATGGGAGCACAAGCTGAAGCTTTAGTGCCTTCTACAATGTGGTATATACTGTTTTCTAGAATTTTATATGTGCCAGTCATTCTCAATTCTTACAGAACTTAGATGGATATTCCTTTCACTCTCATAGAGATGTGTGCAAGCGGTATGTCAGAAGAGCTTACATAGTTCACCTAATATGAGAAAGGAACTCCTGTTTTCAAGAATGACTTTAAGCTTAAACAACAATGCAGTTTTGGGACCATCACTTCTATACTGTGATAACTGAAAATGAAGCATGTTCTTATTTTACTTAAATCAAAGCCAACTCTTTAGTTGTCTACATTGGATGGCCTTAATTATTACCTCTCAATCATTGTCTCGTAAACGATGTGCAAAGGAGATCATGTAAAGGAGAATACATCAAGTTACTTGTTTTTATGTTTAAGGATATATTTAATTGAGTTTAAAATAGAGGTCATCCATCATTCATAGGCTCACTTTTTGCAGAAAGTATGCAAGTAGTAAAATGACAACATTGCTAATATTTTTCCCCAAAGCCATTAGAACTCGTTTCAGAATCCTTTTCATTATTGTTACATTTCCAAAAAAGTTATACTGTTTAATTAGCATGTTATTTAAAAATCAAGTATAATTACTTTAATACAATCTAATACAATCAAATTACTCAGTTGCCTTACCTCATGGGAAGAGTTACTTATAGATTTAAAAGCTGAGTAGCTTATCAGTTACTTGGTTTCAACTTGAGTTTTATTTCAATGTTAATACTATTGAAGCTGAAGTGTTTGGTGAAGCATAAAAAGAATGCTCTTATTTCAAGTAATGAAACCTGGTTTGATTACGAAGCTGCTTAATTACTCTTCATGTGTTCAGATTTACTGGTTTTTTTTTCTCCCCTTTTTGTCACTATGTACATTAAAATTTTTGAAAATGCTTTACTATGTAAAGTATACATGGTCATTTTAATCACTCAGCCACATACGGTTGGCTGGTAAACAGTTTATTCTGATAGAAGAGTGGGTGTCTTGCATCAACAGCTGTCTTATGATATGTAAGTAGACTAGAGCAAATGTTGAAATCTGCTATTTTCAGTACCATTTCTCTCTAATAAAGCTAAGCTTTTTAGAGGAAAGTATTGTGCATTGCAAAACAGCATCTTAGTTTCATCCTGTTTTTGTTTTAGTTGGCATAGAAATTGTTTTGATATGGAGAGTGAGTGTGTGGTATCTATGAAAAAATCATTTAAAGCTCGAGTGTTTCTTATATTCTGGAGTCTATTAATAATGGTTTTTAATGTTGGTAATTAACATATTTAATTTAGTCCTGCTGCTAATTACTTTTCTTCTGGTGATATTTATTTGGCCTTAAAAATCATACTAATCTTGAGAGACACTGATTTGTAAAAGTTGGGCATGAGTAGTAATACAAGAGATCTGGAGGAAGTGAAATATTTTCTTAAATGGGCTCATGAAAACAAAGATTTCTAGGGTCATAGAGGTATTGGGGGAGGTGGGTATGTGTATGAAAAAATATGTATTTTCTCTTTGTTTACTTGAAAGAGTCGATAATGTTACCATTTGCTTACTACTTTCTTTCAAGGTATTTTGTTTTTTCTTTAAGTAAGACTATTCTTTTTCATCCCAGGTAGATGTCAGGAAAACTTGAGGTAAGGCCAAGAAGACAGCTGTTTCACACTTGATACCATCTATAATTATCTTTTTTAGCTTGATTATATAGAGATTACATTCTGTTCCTTAAATTGTACTTGCTATTCATCATTCTAGACAAATTCTGTCGGTCCTTTTGTTCTTGCTTTTCAGCAATGCACACCGGACTGGTTTATAAGATGGTCCTTCATAAACTAACCAGTTTTCATGAGAGAAAACAAATACAAATCCTTAACTTCTGCAACTATCTCCTTAGTTATTATTTTCCATCTAATCTAATTTTAAACACTAATCAGCTTATATTTTTGTTTAGAATTCTTTTTTCAAGAGGCTCAGTATATGCTATTTTGATCTGCAGAAGTGTCAGAGACTTAAATTTTGACATGCTCAATTAAAAATAACTGGCATTTAGAATGAATTTTTTTTTTAAACAAAATAATTTCTTTGTGATACTAGTCATTTTCAGGGCCCTCATTCATCCTGTGTGTATGTTACTGTCTTTATCTTAAAATTAAAAAAAAAGAACCTTTATCCAAATCTGCTCTCAACTGAAGAAATATTCAAACTTAAGAATTGAAATATATTGTAGTAGGCTTTTAAAAGTTTTTAAAAACCCTATTAGAAATAATATGATTTGATTTAAACATTTCTTTAGTAGTTGAATTAGCAATTCAAATGAATCCTTTTGGAGGGATGCATTGAATAACATATTATATTTTCATTAAGCTAGTGTCTGATTTTATCTGGGTGGGTTATGAAGTAGAGCCATTTCCACAAAGAAATTATGTTCCTTATGTGTTTAAATATTTAAAACTTTCACTACCTACATAGTATTTTCTTGTGTTTATTTACTAATGTAATATTCATTTAAAATTGTTTATTTTCAGATTTCAAAAGTTAGTGCTCTTAAAAAAATGAATTATATTTCTGGAAGCAGGAGTCAATAATGTAATAAAATAATCTTTTAAAGTAAAATTGACTTTCTTATTTAATTTTGGGTTTGTGGGTGAATTTTTCTTTCTAAAATATACTTGGTGATTCTGCCTCAAGATTGATACATTATTTTAAAAAGAAAGCTAAAGCTATTAATCATTTTTGATCCCTATTCAGTTAGGTTGGATTAAGTGACTAAATAACTGGATTTCTTTCCATTCCATTTCAAGATACTTTTATAGTTTCTAGCAGTTACTTTATTACAATTATTAGTTTAACCCTAACATTTCTTAATACATTGTTTTTAAAAGTAGGAATTTATTGTGTTGCCTAACCTCTAAATTTACTTTGTAACTAGCTAACCTTTTAATTTTGAACATTACCAACTTTTAAGAAACAACGTATTTTACTGCTAAAATTTTCCCAGGATTGGAATGGAATAATAGTTCCCTCCATTCTTGATTAATTTTTATTTGCTAAGTAAATAATTTCCTAACTATATATTATATATGTAAGTTCAAATTCATGAAAATCATACTGAAAATTCAGTTGAGATTGAGTTTCTACCAGTTTTAGGTTACTGGTAGGCAAAAAAATGATTGGGGAACAATCTACAGAATCCCATGATTTCCACAGATGATTACATTTGGGTGTACTATGTAGCTGTATAGGTAGTTCAGTTTACGATTTAAATATTACTCTGCTTAATCTTAATAGATTAATACAGTAGTGTTCTTTACATAATGCTATGGATTAACAAGGGAAGAGTTTAAAGTGTAAACATGCTGCATAAGTGGTGTATATTTATGTGAGTAGGGCTTCTTTTCAATGGTATTAGTGAAGATTTATCAAATGATACTGCTATTGTGTTGCTATATTTTTAATAAAATGAAAATCCTAAAATCTTGCCACTGTTGTGTAGTAATTTTACGTGTTTCTGAGACATTTTTATTTGCACGTTTACAGGTTATTTTTATAACTGGAAGGTGGTATAATGCTCTTCCAGCGTTCAAACCTGCCAAAATAGAGTTCTTTGAACATTTCTTTATGTTGTATGTCAATAACTCTAGTCAACGCTTTGCATCTTGAACATTTTGTAGTGTTCTAGTAAGTGATACCTGCTTTTTGAATCTCCCTTTTGGTGACAGAATCAGCTTTTTACCAGAGTGTTTTGTGCAATGAAAATGGTCACTGCTGTTTTCTAACAGCAAGTGGATTGCCTTCTGTTCATCAGAAGTGTAGCCTCCATTTGGCTAATGACCTGTGTGCTCAGAGTGGTCATTTAAGTGATACTGTATTAGTTTAAAGTGCTTCTTTAAAAAAATTAATTAGCTATCAGATATGCCAATTTAGAATCCTATATGAACTGATGACTTAGTTGGTCCAGATTATGAGGCTATACATAGTGATTTCTCTAGGCTAGTTGTTTTAGCTGCCTTCTGTGGTTAAAGGCTATGAGCCATTTGGTTTTCCGGTGAACTACATGTATGGGGTGGGGTGGGAGTGAAAGAAGAAAAGCCTTCTTCTAAGTACACCCCTTGCCAGTAGTGAGTTTGGGCTTCTCCAGGTGTGACTTCCACAGGACTAACTTAGAGGAATGCCAGGTTGGAGTAGCAGGCGCATTCTAAGTAGGTGTGTGTGTGTGTGTGTGTGTGTGTGTGTGTGTGTGTGTGTGTGAGATTGTTAAATAGTAGTTACTTGAGTATAATTGCAGCATGTTAGTTTTTATAATTATTTTATTTTGGAAAAATGTCCTAAGATTTAACTGAAAAGAAGAATACAGTTGACCCTTGAACAGTGTGGATGTTAGGGGTGCCAACCCCCTGCACAGTGGAAAACCATATGTAACATTTGGTTCCCCCAAAACCTAACTGCTGATAGCTTACTGTTGACTAGAATACTAATAACATGAACAGTTGGTTAACATGTTTTGTATTATCCACTTCTCTCCACTTTATCATCTCCAATTACATACCGTATTCTTGAAATAGGTAAGCTAAAGAAAATGTCTTTTCAAATCATTTCAAATCTCTCAAATATTCTCCAATATATTTATTGAAAAAAATATGCATTTAAGTGGACCATGTTGTTCACACCTGTGTTGTTCAAGGGTCAACTGTAGTTGTCTCTTTAAGAAATGTGCTACTCTATTGAATGTAGTAGTGGTCTTGCTCTTATTTTTTTTTAAAAACTAGTCTGACAACTTGAGCTTTAGTTGCAATGCTTAGACCAGTTATATTGAATGTGATTATTGATGTCTTGGGGCTTAAATCTACCATCTTGTTATTTGTCCTCTCTCTCCTCTGATTCTGTCCCCTTTATTTAATCTGCCCTCTTTTGCACTAATTGAATACTTTTTATCATCCCATTTCACCATCTTTGCTGGTTTATTAGCTGTAAGTCTTTGTTTTAATTTTTAAGTGGTTTTAAGGTTTATAATGTATTTTGATCTATAAACAGTCTACTTTTAAGTAATATATCACTTTATGTATATGACCCTTAAAATAATACTTTCATTTTCCCCCTCCCAGTTTTATACTATTTTGTCATGCGTGTAACTGCATTTACGTAATGAGTATATTAAAATCCCCACAATATGTTATTTTTGCATAAACAATTAAAGAGAATTTAAAGGAAAAGAAAAAGGTGTCACATTTATCCACAGATTTACAATGTATGGTGCCCTTCATTCCTTTGTATCGATTAAGATTTTTACTTGGGACTATTTTCCGTCTGTCTGAAGACACTTTTTTTTAATTTTCTAAATTTTTTATTAAGGTATTATTGATAATACACTCTTACGAAGGTTTCACATGAAAAAACAATGTGGTTACTACATTTACCCACATTATCAAGTCCCCACCCATACCCCAGTGTAGTCACTGTCCATCAGTGTAGTAAGATGCCACAGATTCACTGTTGGCCTTCTCTGTGCTACACTGTTTTCCCCGTGACCCCTCACACCATGTGTACTAAACATAATACCCCTCGATACCCATCACCCTCCCTCCCAGCTGCTCTCCCACACCCTTCCCCTTTGGTAACCACCAGTCCCTTCTTGGGAGTCTGTGAGTCTGCTGCTATTTTGTTCCTTCAGTTTTGCTTCATTGTTATACTCCAAAAATGAGGGAAATCATTTGGCACTTGTCTTTCTCCGCCTGGCTTATATCACTGAGCATAATATCCTCCAGCCCCATCCACGTTGTAGCAAATGGTAGGATTTGTTTTTTTCTTATGGCTGAATAGTATTCCATTGTGTATATGTACCACCTCATCTTTATCCATTCATCTACTGATGGACACTTAGATTGCTTCCATATCTTGGCTATTGTAAATAGTGCTGCGATAAACATAGGGGTGCATATGTCTTTTTGAATCTGAGAAGTTGTATTCTTTGGGTAAATTCCAAGGAGTGGGATTCCTGGGTCAAATGGTATTTCTATTTTGAGTTTTTTGAGGAACTTCCATCTTGCTTTCCACAATGGTTGAACTAGCTTTCATTCCCCCCAGCAGTGTAGGAGGGTTCCCCTTTCTCCGCATCCTCACCAGCATTTGTTGTTCTTAGTCTTTTGGATGCTGGCCATCCTTACTGGTGTGAGGTGATACCTCATTGTGGTTTTAATTTGCATTTCCCTGATAATTAGTGATGCAGAGCATCTTTTCATGTGTCTGTTGGCCATCTGAATTTCTTCTTTGGATAATTGTCTCTTCATATCCTCTGCCTATTTTTTAATCAGGTTATTTGCTTTTGGGGTGTTGAGGCATGTGAGTTCGTGATATATTTTGGATGTTAACCCCTTGTTGGATATGTCATTTACAAATATATTCTCCCATACTGTAGGAAGCCTTTTGTTCTGCTGTTGGTGTCCTTTGCTGTACAGAAACGTTTTAGTTTGATGTAGTCACATGTGTTCCATTTTTGCTTTTGTTTCCCTTGCTCGAGGAGATGTGTTCAGGAAGAAGTTGCTCATGCTTATATTCAGGAGATTTTTGCCTATGTTGTTGTCTTCTGAGAGTTTTCTGGTTTCATGACTTACATTCAGGTCTTTGATCCATTTCGAGTTTACTTTTGTGTATGGGGTTAAACAATAATCCAGTTTCATTTCTTACATGTAGCCGTCCAGTTTTGTGAACACCAGCTGTTGAAGAGGCTGTCATTTCCCCATTGTATGTCCATGGCTCCTTTATCATATATTAATTGACCATATATGCTTGGGTTTATATCAGGGCTCTCTAGTCTGTTCCATTGGTCTATGGGTCTGTTCTTGTGCCAGTACCAGTTGTCTTGATTATGGTGGCTTTGTAGTAGAGCTTGAAGTTGGGGAGCATAATCCCCCCAGCGTTATTCTTCCTTCTCAGGATTTCTTTGGCTATTCGGGGTCTTTTGTGATTCCATATGAATTTTAGAACGATTTGCTCCAGTTCATTGAAGAATGCTGTTAGTATTTTGATAGGAATTGCATTGAATCTGTAGATTGCTTTAGGCAGGATGGCCATTTTGACAATTTTAATTCTTCCTATCCATGAGCACGGGATGTGTTTCCATTTATTGGTATATTCTTTAATTTCTCTCATGAGTGTCTTGTAGTATTCAGAGTATAGGTCTTTCACTTCCTTGCTTAGGTTTATTCCTAGGTATTTTATTCTTTTTGATGCAACTGTGAATGGAAATATTTTCCTGATTTCTCTTTCTGCTAGTTCATCGTTAGTGTATAGGAAAGAAACAGATTCCTGTGTATTAATTTTCTATCCTGCCACTTTGCTGAATTCAGATATTAGATCTGGTAGTTTTGGAGTGGATTCTTTAGGGCTTTCTATGTACAATATCATTTCATCTGCAAACAGGGACAGTTTAATCTTTTCCTTACCAACCTGGATGTCTTTTATTTCTTTGTGTTGTCTGATTGCCGTGGCTAGGACCTCCAGTACTATGTTGAATAGAAGTGGGGAAAGTGGACATCCTTGTCTTGTTCCTGATCTTAAAGGAAAAGCTTTCAGCTTCTTGCTGTTAAGTATAATGTTGGCTGTGGGTTTGTCATGTATGGCATTTATTATGTAGAGGTACTTGCCCTCTATACCCATTTTGTTGAGAGTTTTTATCATGAATGGATGTTGAATTTTGTTGAATGCTTTTTCAGCATCTATGGAGATGATGATGTGGTTTTTGTCCTTTTTGTTGATGTGGTGGATGATGTTGATGGATTTTCGAATGTTGTACCATCCTTGCATCCCTGGAATAAATCCTACTTGATCATGATGGATGATCTCTTTGATGTATTTTTGAATTCGTTTTGCTAATATTTTGTTGAGTATTTTTGCATCTATGTTTATCAGGGATATTGGTCTGTAATTTTCTTTTTTTGTGGGGTCTTTGCCTGGTTTTGGTATTAGAGTGATGCTGGCCTCATAGAATGAGTTTGGAAGTATTCCCTCTTCTTCTACTCTTTGGAAAACTTTAAGGAGGATGGGTATTCGGCCTTCACTAAATGTTTGATAAAATTCAGCAGTGAATCTATCTGGACCAGGAGTTTTGTTCTTAGGCAGTTTTTTGATTACCAATTCAATTTCGTTGCTGGTAATTGGTCTGTTCAGATTATCTGTTTCTTTCTGGGTTAGCCTTGGAGGTTGTATTTTTCTAGAAAGTTGTCCATTTCTTCTAGGTTATCCAGTTTGATGGCATATAATTTTTCATAGTATTCTCTCATAATTCTTTGTATTTCTGTGGTGTCCATAGTGAGTTTTCCTTTCTCATTTCTGATTCTGTTTATGTGTGTAGTCTCTTTTTTTCTTGATTAGTCTGGCTAGGAGTTTATCTGTTTCGTTTATTTTCTCGAAGAACCAGCTCTTGCTTTCATTGATTCTATTCTTTTATTCTTCTAGATTTTATTTGTGCTCTAATCTTTATTTTGTCCCTCCTTCTACTGACTTTGGGCCTCATTTGTTCTTCTTTTCCTAGTTTCGTTAATTGTGAGTTTAGAGTGTTCATATGAGATTGTTCTCCTTTCCTAAGGTAGGCCTGTATTGCCATATACTTTCCTCTTGGCATGTCTGTCTCTGCGTCCCACAGATACTGCTGTGTTGAATTATTGTCATTTGTCTCCATATATTGCTTGATCTCTGTTTTTATTTGGTCATTGATCCATTGGTTATTTAGGAGTGTGTTCTGAAGCCTCCATGTGTTTGTGGGATTTTTCGTTTTCTTTGCATAATTTATTTCTGGTTTCATACCTTTGTGGTCTGAGAAACTGGTTCATACAATTACCAAGGCTCTTTTTGTGGCCTAGTATATGATCTATTCTTGAAAATGTTCCATGTGCACTTGAGAAGAATGTGTATTCTGCTGCTTTTGGGCATAGAGTTCTGTAGATGTCTGTTAGTTCCATCGGTTCTAATGTGTTGTTCAGTGCCTCTGTCCTTACTTATTTTCTGTCTGGGTGATCTGTCCTTTGCAGTGAGTGGAGTGTTGAAGTCTCCTAGAATGAATGCATTGCATTTCATTTCCCCTTTTAATTCTGTTAGTATTTGTTTCACATATGTAGGTGCTCCTGTGTTGGGTGCATAGATATTTATAATGGTTATGTCTTCTTGTTGGATTGACCCCTTAATCATTATGTAATGTCCTTTGTCTCTTGTGACTTTCTTTGTTTTGAGGTCTATTTTGTCTGAAACAAGTACTGCAACTCCTGCTTTTTTCTCCCTGTTAGTTGCGTGAAATATCTTTTTCCACCCCTTCACTTTTAGTCTGTGTATTTCTTTGGGTTTAAAGTGAGTCTCTTGTAGACAGCATATAGATGGGTCTTATTTTTTTTATGCATTTAGTGACTCTGTGTCTTTTGATTGGTGCATTCAGTCCATTTACATTTAAGGTGATTATCGATAGGTATGTAGTTATTGGCATTGCAGGCTTTAGATTCGTCATTACCAAAGGTTCAAGGTCAACTTCCTAACTATCTAAGAGTCTAACTTAACTCACTTAATATGCTATTACAAACACAATCTAAAGGTTCTTTTTTTTTCCTCCTCCATTCTTTATATATTAGGTATCATATTCTGTACTCTTTGTCTATCCCTTGATTGACTTTGGGGATAGTTAATTTAATTTTGCATTTGCTTAGTAATTAGCTGTTCTACTTTCTTTGCTGTGGTTTTATTACCTCTGGTGACAGCTATTAAGCCTTAGGAACACTTCTATCTATAGCAGTCCCTCTAAAATACCCTGTAGAGATGGTTTGTGGGAGGTAAATTCCGTTTTTGCTTTCTGGAAATTGTATAATTCCTCCTTCAAATTTAAATGATAATCTTGCCGGATAAAGTATTCTTGGTTCAAGGCCCTTCTGCTTCATTGCATTAAATACATCATGCCACCCACCCCCTTCTGGCCTGTAAGGTTTCTGTTGAGACGTCTGATGATGTTTCCTTTGTATGTGATCTTGTTTCTCTCTCTGGCTGTTTTTAATAGTCTGTCCTTATTCTTGATCTTTGCCGTTTCAATTGCTATATGTCTTGGTGTTGTCTTCCTTGTGTCCCTTGTGTTGGGAGGTCTCTGCCTCTCCATGGCCTCAGAGGCTATCTCCTTCCCCACATTGGGGAAGTTTTCAGCAATTACCTCCTCAAAGACACTTTCTATCCCTTTTTCTCTCTTCTTCTTCTTCTGGTACCCCTATAATGCGAATATTGTTCCGTTTGGATTGGTCACACAGTTCTCTCAATATTCTTTCATTCTTAGAGATCCTTTTTTCTCTCTGTGCCTCAGCTTCTTTGTATTCCTCTTCTCTGGTTTCTATTTCATTTATCGTCTCCTCCACCGTATCCAATCTGCTTTTAATACCATCCGTTGTGCTCTTCAATGATTGGATCTCTGACTAGAATTCATTCCTGAGTTCTTGAATATCTTTCCATACCTCCATGAGCATGTTAATGATTTTTATTGTGAATTCCCTTTCAGGAAGAGTCATGAGGCTGATGTAATTTAAATCTTTTTCAGGATTAATAATTTTAACCTGAACCAGATTCCTTTGGTGTTTCATATTTGTATATGGCACCCTCTAGTGCCCAGAAGCTCTACTCCCTGGAGCTGCTCAGCCCCTGAAGCAATGTCGGGGGTCGCCGGGGAGTGGTATTGGTGCCTGGGGGGAGGAAAGAGCTCTTTCCTGCTACCCGGCTGCTATGCCTGTCTCCTCTGCCTGAACCAGTGGGCTGAGCATACAGGTATAAGCCTGTATGCTATGCGTTTGTAGTTGCTGTAGAGAGATCTTCCCTGTGGCTGGCCTAACGCCAGGGTAGGGTTTGCCCGTTTGCGAGCCAGGTGGGGCTGACTGGGAGAAAGGCGCAGTAGGCTCGTATCATGGAGGGGGTCCTTGGAGCTGTGTAGCCAGCCAGGGAGCTGGAGCACCCAAAGATCATCTAAGGAGGAAGATTTCTTTTTCCTTCTTAAATATGAGTCTATATGGCAAAGCTCCCAACCTGCCAGGCAGAGTGCACCTGGACAATTTTGTCTACGTGTCCTCTCTCCTGAGCAGTAAGCTCTGTGCAATCCTTGCCCCTTTAGCAGCCCTCTTGCTAAGGGCTTCCTTGTTAGGAAATCTCTCAGACTGCCCACCTTTCTTTTGTCCCAGAGCCAGCAGATATGGATCCCTGCTTTCCACAAGCAGCTGGAATCTCAGTCTCTCCAGGAGTTCTGCCTATCTTAGCTTTCCAACCCCGTAATCCCGAGAGCATCATGCAAGCATCATGAATTGTAGGTTTGTGCTCCCAGAGAAGATCTCCAGACTTAGGCATTCAGCAGTCCCAGGCCTCCACTCCCTCCCTGCTGGGTCTCTTCCTCCGCCAGATGAGCTGGGGTGGGGGAAGGGCTTGGGTCCTGCCTGGCCACAGCTTTGGTAAGTTAACCCTGTTCTGTGAGATCTGCTCTTTCCTCCAGTGTATGCACCCTGGCGCAGTCCTCTTTCCTGTTGCTCTTTCAGGATTAGTTGTATTAATTATATTTTCGTATTGTATATGGTTTTAGGAGGAAGCCTGTGTCTCACCTCTCACGCTGCCAACTTTAATCCAATCCCCGTGTGTCTCTTCCTGTAAGGACACCAATCATGGATTAAGGGCCCTTATTAGCCCAACATGTCTTCATCTTAACTAATTATATCTGCAGCAACCCTGTTTCTAATTAAGGTCACATTCACAGGTACTAGCAGTTAGTATTTGAACATATCCTTTTGGGGGACATGGTTTTACCCATGACAGCAGGCAACCCTTCTACTTGATACAGGCAGTCATTAATTACCTACCTTCCTGTGGGGCTCTTTGAGTTAGATCAGAGTGGGTGCAGGGCCACATCGTTTACAAAAACCATTCTTGTCCTTGCAAAGCTTATAGTCTCATGCAAAAACTGATTGTAAGTCAACTGATTGAAATTCCTTAGAAAAAATGAATATGAAAAGGACATGGTTTACACAGAATGGTCAGGGAGGCTTCTCTGAGGATACAGACGTTTAAGCGGACTTGAAGGATAACAATGAGCCAGCCATGGAAAAGACAAGAAGAACGATCCAGGTGGAGGGAACAGCAAATACCTAAGCTCAGGGGTGACAGAGCTTAACACTCTCCAGGGACTGAAGGAACAAAGATGAGAGAATGATAGAAGATGAGGTCAAAGATGAGGTGGGGTCATAACCTGATGGGCAATGAGTGGCTTCCAAACTTTTTTGACTGCAACCCTACAGCCAAGAAATACGGGTAAATAAATGCATGTATGTACATGTGGATGGTAAAAGAGAGGGGAGTGGGTAGTAATTATGTTTTTAATTCTATTTTGCAGGCAGCATCTCAAGATGCTAAAGTATTTGTGGAGGGGGTTGGTGAAGGAATTGAATGTGATACTCAACATTATGGCTTGTGCAGTAGAGTCAAAGGCAGTGCCAACAAGTGGAATGGTGAGGCCTGGGGAAGGAAAAGGATTTTGTTGGAGATGGACAGGCAGTAAATAAATAGTTCAGTGTTTGACATACTCAAATTTCAGACACTTCTAAGTCGTCCAAGTGGTATGTCTCTTACTGGTATGCCTCTGAAGCTCAGGCACAAGATACGGGCTGAAAATAATGAATTTGGAAATTGATGACTATATATGGATAGAATTTAAAGCCATGGAAATAGATGAGATTTGAAAAAAAGGGAGTGAAGAGGGAAGAGTATGATTGGGGCAAGCCTTAAGAAACTGAAAACAAACCATGTGATGCTAATTGTGTTAGTTTCCGTCATTTTTTGCAGAGCACAGATGCTGCAAGGTATAGTGAGTTAAGGCTTAGAATCCCAGCCCCAGTTTGTTCTAGCTGTGTGACTAGAGCAAGTTATTTAATCTCTCAGCTTCTGTTTCTACATCTGAAAGATGGGAACAATGCTACCTCCTTTGCAGGTCCTCAGTAAATGTTGGGTTTCTGTCCCTTTCCCTACAAGCATGTGTTTCAAGGTGGCAACAGTGGGGAGGAGGAGAGAGGATGTTTTAGAACAACCTAAACTTATTTAGTGCTTTGCTTAAAGCCATCCAAACAAAAATTACATTATGTAGGTATTTAATAGTGCAAGGGCTTCTAAGGGGATGTGTGTTCCTTTACTCCTCTGTTGGTGTGAATTGGGAGATCCCATCTGTTGCCTTCTGAGTCTGTCTCATTTTGCTGTGCTGTATGCCCATGGGGATTCTGTTTAAGGATATTTATTTCTCATTTAAGAAAGCTCCTAAATGCAAGTCACTTTCTTCATCTGGGACCCAGTTGAGGAAATAGCCATCAAAGACAATTTGGACTATTCTGGACTTCTGCTTTATATGCTTCAAGAACCTGAGGGAGCCATGTGATTTTGCATTTTATTTAAAAGCCACCAGTGATAAAATAGATCATGGCTGTTGTTTCTATTTGGCAGGTCTCCGTTGACTTAGAGAGTAAAGTTCATACAGTAACTGAGTTCTTGCTCAGGTACTTAACAAAACTATGGACCCACTGAGTCAGCATGGGAGCTGTGGATGGGATGGAAAGAGATGGGGATGCGATTTTAACAGATTTCTCTGGTAATTCTTATGCAGATTATAATTTGAGAGCCATTTCTGTATGCCAAAAAAGAAAGTTGTTATCCATAGTATATCTCTCAAAGAATAATTTATTCAATCACCTATTGACACTAAATAAAGCTGGCATGTAGAGCTCATGTTCCATAGAAGGCAATGGTTTGCCTTGCCTCTTTCAACTCCAGCTTGTCAACCACAAGTTCCTAACATTTTTTGAACCATGAGAAATTGGGCACAAATTAAATCTCGGTATATAAAATACAGTAATAACGTCACATTTTCAACCTAAAAAACAAAGATTATTACTTAAGATAAGTCTTATTTTTTGAAATGTGAATTACCTGTTAAGGTTTTTGTTCTGAAAAGGCAGAGAGATGTAGTGTGTGTGTATTTTACAAAGGTTTTCTAGAAGGCGGGCCATCCTGCCTCCATTTAATAGTCACAGATGCCTCAGCAGGCTGCCTGCCACCTACTCACAGTTGTGCTCTCCAGCCGCAAGTGGCTGAACGTGTGGATTGCACAGCTCTGGGGAATGCCATTCACAGGGCAGTCATCACAGATGTGACCATTTTTGGCAGACATCAGGCAAGTGCCTTGAAGGAGTGCCATTTTTTTCTTAATTTTTTTTTTTGTTGGTCGTATTACATTGGTTTCAAATATACAAAATAGTTATTCTACAGGTGTCTACATTATTAAATGCTCACTCCCCCCCCACTAGTGTAGTTATTGTCAACATAGAAAGATATTACAGAATTATGGATTATATTCTCTCTGCTGCAGGAGTGCCACTCGATCACACTGGGCTCTGTATGGGCCAGAAGTGGTGCCACCCCTGGGCCTCTAACACTTGAGTCTCAGAAGTTATTTTCCTTCAAGGATAACCTTGGTCTCAGTGTAAGCAGGTACTCAGATAAACTTCCGTTTTGGGGTTTGGCATGTTGTTTGAGGGGGACTTAGCTCAAATGCCTGGTCTGTCTGTACCCCACACCTTCCTTGTGACTTTTGTGAATTTCTGACCTTCTCCCTCAAGGTCTCCTCAAATCAGCTGCTCCGTCCAAGTATGCTGCCTCAGTTTGGCCCCATACCAGCCAGTTCTTAGCCTTGCTCTTTTCTCCATTTCATTTAACAAAGT
Source organism: Smutsia gigantea (assembly GCA_032199065.1). Taxonomy (NCBI): domain Eukaryota; kingdom Metazoa; phylum Chordata; class Mammalia; order Pholidota; family Manidae; genus Smutsia; species Smutsia gigantea. The sequence continues at coordinate 40,890 of JAVSCE010010728.1, read as the reverse complement.
CGATTTATGCTCATGATTCTGTGAATTCAGAAATGCTACTGAAGGTCTAAGGGATTCTATAGTTCCACACTACACTGTAACCATTTAGTACTACACTGGTTTCCCCACTTCTCTGGCTCCACCTTCTCCCAAAAGTCCATGATCCTGACATTTGAGCCTTGAGCCTTCCTCTGTTGCAATCTGCAGACCCACACTCTCCTGGCAAGTACCTTCTATTAAGCCTACTTCACCTAATCGACTTTGGAATTCTGGTGAATAAAAGTGTTTTAAGAACAAATAGTGTATTTTCAATTGTTTTGATTTCTTCATTTTGAATAGGTAGTATATTCATATTCAAAATTCAAAGGCCACAAAAGCACAGTTTCCCTCCTCAGAGACAAACAATGTAATTTGTTTCTTTTGTATCCTTCCAGAGACATTTTATCTATATGTAAGAAAATTAACATATATTCATTTTCTCCCCTTTTCATATAATTAGTAGCTTACCATACACAGAGCTCTGAAATTCTGCTTTTTTCACTTAATATTAGGGTGAAGTTTTTCTCACCTCCTTTTTGCCATAGACTGAAGGTCAAGTTGCTGTGCCCTCAGTGGCCGACCTCGGGAAGGCATCAAACTGCCGGTGGATACCAGGGTTGCTGGGTGGCGCAATGGTGCCCCAGCAGGACGGGTGGGTGGGTGTGAGCCGACAGGCGCAGGGGTTCTAAACCAAGAGGACTGGGTTGGCTTTTCAGAAATTTCCAAGGAGAAGGTGGGACTTGGCTGGAGACTTAAAGGAATTGGGGAGGAAATATGCCTTTCACTGTCCTCTTGCCCATCAGCAGGTGACAAATGCAAGCTGGAAGGTAAGATCGTTAATTTTCCCGAGGAAGTGGGCAAGCCATTCAGTGGGCAGGAGATTCAGATTCGGGCACTCTCTGGTGAGCTCTGGATTGGAGCACTTTAAATATTGTAATTGTTCAAATTCTTCATTTTTGGGTTTGAAAAAATAATACAGACCAGTGGGGAGACGAGGTATTTCAGGTATAATTGTCTAGTGTTAAGTGAGGGCACCAAGAGATGCTTCTGGAATTTTCCTCTTTCTCCTTAGATTCAGAAACCCAAAATGTTTCCTGAAAATCCATCTTGGAGAACTGGGGAGGTCATTCCACCTAAGACCTTTCCAGAAGATGTTATGATGCTCAGATCAAAACCACAGAGATGATCACTTAAATAAAAGGACACAAGCTTCCTTGGCTTTTTTCAGGCTGAATGGCTCTGCAAGTGTCTGCCTTCTCTAAGTGTGCGTGTGTGTCCGTGCTGTGTGGAAGGACTTGTCTGGGGTAAAGCGAAGTTCATGAGTCCAGACTGAGGTAAGCTGTCCAAAAGGGTGTCAGTTGACAGCCTTTGTTAGTGGAGGCCACACTCCTGCTGTCTTGTAATTTTTTTTTCATTTTCTTATGAATTTATTTCTTGAGCTTGGGAATTCAAAAAGTAACAAGTTTTTAAAATGACTGAGTATGCTTGTGGGCTCCACAGAGTCCAACTTCCCCATTTCATGTTCTAAACAGGACTCTGGGTCCTCATTTTCCAGGCTAAGTCCAATTAAACAGGGAACCAAGTCTGTTAATGCTCTCAGATGGTGGGGGGAGGGAAATGAAGGTCGAGAGAGCAATAGAAGGGAGGTGACAGGGTGGGTCAGAGGCGTGGGGCAATGCTCATCAATAATGGCTAAGTTCTGAAGCATTCTTGAGCAATGGTAAGACTGTGCTTCAGTTTGAAAGTGCCGGCAAGTACCTTCGGTGATAGACGTCTTTATGCTGTGGCTCAGCTGCCCTTGGCCCAGGATGGGCACCTGCAGGAACCTGCCGGGTCTTATGCAGGCTTGGCCTCACAAGAGGGCTCCATCTCCCTCCAGGCCTGCCCCACTGAGATTTGTTCTAGACCAGAACTGGCGTCAGAGTGGAGCATAAACTAAGACCCCAGAGGAAATACTGCAACACTGGAGGATGGCAAGAACTAAGTCACGAGGGTCCTCGGGACCTGGGGGGCGCACGTGCAGATGGATCAGGAGGGACTAAACTGAGGCTGGGGAGAATGTAAGGATGGAAGGCGGGAGGTTATTGATATGGGAGCCTTCCTGGCAGAGGCATCTGGGCCTGTCCTGACAGGCTGCTGGCTTGTTCTTTGAGACAGGGACAAGAGTGGTGGCTGACAGCCAGCCAGGTGCAAGGCAGACTGCCTGGGCAGAGTGCGGGGTGGGGCTCGGAATTTATTGGTGAGGTCAGAGATCCTGCCACTGACGCAGTTCCTCGAGAGAACCAGAGCACACTCCCTCCAGTAAGGTGGTGAGGAGTGCGCGCGCTGGTGGGAGGCGTGAGCACTTCCCAGCAGCTCAGGGGTGGGTGCAGAGGACAGTATGCATGCTGCCTCCAGCTGGCCCCCCTAGTATCAATGGGGAAGATAGATCTCCTAATGACAGACACAAAGCAGATATAACTAACCTAATAGGGGAGGAAAAACGTCAGCGCTGGTTTATAATGATAAAAAACCTATATAATATGGAACTTTAGACTTGACCTTAAGCAAGCTTTCCACCTCCCGTAGCCCATCACCCAGCAGCAGCTCAGATCAGACCAACTAACCAGTAGCTCCAACTCCTACCCCCACTCCCACCAAGTCCTGCTGAGCTGGCGAGCACTCCTCACAAATGTGCAAAATCCTCTCCATCCTCATGGCTGCTGCCTTGGGTCAGGCCTTCATCTGCTCTGCTGCAGGTTATCCAGGAGCCTCCTGTCTTTCCCCAGGCACTAGCCTTTGTGCACAGTGGTCTTTCTAAACTCAGAGCTGCTCATTCCACGACTCGTGAAACCTTTCAGTGGCTTTCTATTGCCCTCAGAGCAAAGCCCCTACCCTCCGGAATTTTGAGCCGTAAATTAGGTGCTTATTAGCCACCATGTGGGGTGGGGTGTGCAAGCCCGGCAACTGAGTGGGCCTCTGCCTTGTCTCCCTGTGGGGAGAGGGGTCAAAACTCAGATAGGAACCTGTGGGGCTGGATGGACCCTCCCCAATCCCTGACCACTGCAGTCTGCCACTCAACTCCTCTTTCTAACTCACATTCTCATTATGCCGCACCTTCAAAGCATTCATTGTCCCTGCCATTAGTCTAAAAAATACAGTCCTAACCTGGTACTCTGACTTTCAAGGCCCTCCTGATCTGGCCTGGTGGTAGACTGTGTTAACTGTTGTTTTTGTCTCCCATCCCCTTTCTTCTGGTTACAGTCCCTATTCTGTGGCAACAGGGCATGTAACTCTATGGGCATATAACCCAGGCCTGACCAACCATTGCAGCCCGTACACGAGGACCCAAGACTGGCCCAGTGAGAAGCACGTGTATTGGATGCGGTTGGTGAGACCAACCTATGGCTTCAGGCAAGAGAGCGGCTGAGCGGTTGTGTACCTGCAGGGGCTGTTGGCTGTCTCCCTGACTACCTGGAGGAGGTTGGCCTGCACGGGGTGAGAGTGAGGCCAGCGTGCATTGCTGAGTACGATGGAAGGAAGGGGAGAAAGAGAAATGGAGGATATTTTTAGCACTCGGCTCTAGCTGTGCCTGAGGCTGGCAGCATCCCTGGTATTTCAGCTATGAGAGCCAATGAATTCTTTTTTTTTTTAACTCAGCTAAATTCACCTGGCATTCAGTTACTTCCATTGGAAGAATCCTTCCTAATGCAAGTCCCTTCCATCTTTACGACCTATATTCCCTCTTCTTCCTTTGAATATATGTTCTGTGCTCTAATGGAACTCTGCTCCCCACTGCTTGGCCCCCTTTCTTGCCCTTGCCTCCTCAGCTTAGATCACCGTCTACTCATCCCCTCCAATGCCATTTCTGTCTGTGCAAATGCCACTTCTTCTTCAATGCCCAATGCAATGGACCTCCTGCATGGCAAGTTCCCTCACATATGTCTTAGCCGTTTGGGCTGTTAGAACAAAATACCGGACTGGGTGGCTAATAAGCACCTAACTTATGGCTCATAGTCCCAGAGGCTGGGAAGTCTAAGATCAAGGTGCCAGCCTGGTGGGGCGAAGGGCTCCATCCTGGTTCGCAGCTGGTGCCTTCTCCAGGCGGAAGGAGCTGCATCTCCCCGGAGCCTCTGTTACAAGGGCACCAGTCCCACGCATGAGTGCCTGCACTCCCTCCTCATGGGTTAAGCCCCACTTCCTGACACTATCATCTTCGGAGGGTAGGATCTCAACATATGAATTTGGCGGGGACACATTCAACCCATAGCAGATACCATCACAGAATAGATACTGTTTCTTACCCTTTGTGTTGCAGCTTGGCCCCAAACAGTCCAAGGTCACAGGCACTCCCGGTGCTCAGGGAGCGGCGGCCTTGCGGGAGAGGGTACGCTGTGCTCCACCAGGGCTGCCCACACAGCCCCAGGACAAGACAAGCACCACACCATTTATCATAGAAATTGATTTTTCTCTGACGTGTATTACTAAGCTACATCCATCTTACTTTGAACTTGGAATGTGCTGCAGCACAAAAATCACAATAAGAATTCAGCAGCAAGGTCAGTCAAAGGTACCGATGCTCAGAAACGTAAATCGCTTCATTCTCAAGGGGGAATCAAGAAGGGCTCTGCAGTTTGCACAAAACTCCCTCCTCCAGCCACCTCAGGTTTTTGTTGCATGTTATTTGGGAGGAGGTCTAAGAGCCATAGTTAAGACCTCCCAGTTCACAAACATTCTAGGCCTGTCCTTTTTTGGGGTTTATGAGTTGAAATTAATTTTGAAATAAACCACATCAGCCCAATTTTGTCATCTCTCTTTTGTAAAGGGGGAGATAATAACATCTACCTCACATGGTTTTTAAGAATTAGAAATAACCCTTGTAAAGCATTTATTACTGTATCTGGTAGACAGAAGATACTTAATAGCTGGTTGCTGCTATTACTATTACTATTGTTTATAAATTGTAAGAACACTCAGATAGTTATAAAGCAAGTGCTCAGAGGTTATCCTGGAAGGAAGTGAGAAAGCTTCATGAGTTTAGAAGGAAGGAGGAATGGGCAACGTTGGATTTCAGTAAGTGGACGCGGGGACAGGCTTTTTGCTTACAGGGCTTGCTGTGGTCTGGAGAATGCTCTTCCTGTCCCAAATTCACATCTAGAGCATGAATGCCTTTCCAGTTAATTAAGTTCTTTTTCTGACATCACCATCACGTAGGTTCCCTGACCCTCCCCTGTTTTAGGCTATAGTGATCTTATTCTATATTACATTTACATACAATAAAAACCCTATCAGACAATGTTATAATTTTTGTTTTCAACTGCCATGCATATTTTAAAGAACTCAAGAGGAGAATAATGGTTTCTTAGATTTACCAGATATTTACCAGGTTTGTTTTGCTTCTTTTGTCCCTGGAGATCCACGTTTCCTTCTGATACTGTTTCCCTACTGTCGGAAGAACTTCCTCCAGCAATTCTTTTAGAGCAGATCAGCTTGCAGGGAATTCTCTTAGTTTTTCTTCATATGAGAATGTCTTCCATCCTGAGGGGTTGTATTCCGGATATAGAATTCTGACGTTTCTTTTCTTTGAGCCTTAAAAATTATTGCTCTCTTCTTTCCAGCCTGCATGGTGTCTGAGGAGAAATCTGCAGTTATTCAGGTTGTTCCTTGTAAGTAGCACATCATTTTTCTCTTACAGTTTTCAAGAGTATTTCTTTGTCTTTAGCTTTAGCAGTTTGATTATGAGGTATCTGGGTGTGGATGTCTTTGGGTTTATCCTGTTGGCGTTGCTGACCTTGAATCGGTAGGTATTATGCTAAGTAAAACAGGCCAGGCAGAAAAAGACAAATGCCATGTGATTTCATTTACATGTGGAATCTAAAAACAAAATAATCAAACAGTAGTGGATTCATGGACACTGAGAAGTGACTAGTGGTTATAATGGCTCAGGGGTTGGGGTGGGTGGGTGAAATAGGTGAAGGGGATAAATAGGCACAAAATCTCAATCATTTAAATTAGTCACAGGGATGAAGAAAAAATTTTAAGAAAAGAAAGATTATACCTATTTAAAATATTACTATATCCCTATACTTATGCCAAATAGGTAACATCATTTAAAATATATATTCTAACATGACAGATTAAACTAGGCCATTAATAAATTCTATTTACTTAGTATTTTGTATGTTATTGAAAGTATTTTATGATTGAATAATATTTCACAATGTGGATGGACATGCTTTTATTATTGGACACTTTTTGTGCTAACATATAATTGTGCCATAAATGTATGTCTCTCTATAATTATATCTATATATCTATATCTACCTAGCATAACTTTTCCCACAATTCTATTTTTTTAAATTGGAATATAGCTGATATGCATTATTACATTGGTTTCAGAGGTACAACAGAGTGATTTGACAATTATATACATTACCAAATGTTCAACACAGCCAGTGCTACCCCCTGCTACCAGAGCAAGACACTACAACATTCCTGGTTATATTCTCCATGCTGTATTTCCATTCCTGTGACTGATCTATTTTATAATTTGAAAGAACTCTATTTCTTTTCTATGGATTTATAGAATGAGGTTGCTGGATCAAAGATTATTCACTTTTTTCCTGTTGCAAATATATATGTATATGTGTATGTAGTGTATGTATTTTGTCTGTCTGTGTATGTGTGTGTATATATATATATATAGAGAGAGAGAGAGAGAGAGAGAAAGAGAGAGAGAGAGCATGTGTGCAAGAGTATGCCAGATGGAAGTCTATCTCAAAATCTAGAAGAGAACACAGTGACTGGCACAGAATGGTGGCAGTGTCTGTAGGGAAAGAAGTGAGAATTTAGATGCCTTTGAAATAGAGAGTCCATAGAATTTCCTGATGGACTGGGTATGGGGGTAGTGAGAGAAAGTCTTCACAGTGTGGATAGAGAGAACTTTGCAAAATGTAAATGTAAAATGTAAATAGTTTAAAGCCTTGCAGTAGCTCCCCCTCATGCCCCATAAATAAACATCAAACAAATAACACTTTAACAACATATTGGGCTCTCCATAATCTCTCCCATGGTCAGTCTCATCTCTCCCTTTTGCATTTTATATGCTACTCATAATTAGCCATTGACTTTCCACCTTCCATCCCCACACCCTCTACAGCTCAGTTCATGAATTTTTTTCCCCCTCAAAGGTCTTTCCTAATTGTTGGTATATTTGTTTCCTGTGCCTGCTGGACAAATGGCCACAAACCTGGTTGCTTAGAATAATAGAAATTTATTCTCTCACAGTTCTGGAGACCAGAGTCTGAGTCAAGGTGTCAGCAGGGCTGCATTTTCTCTGGGGAGAATCTCTTGCTTGACTTTCCCAGATGCTGGTGGCCTCTGGCACTCTTCGGCTTGTGGCTGGCACTCCAATCACTACATGTGACTTCATGTCACCTTCTCTTCTGTGTGTCTGTGTCAAATCTCCCTCTGCTTCTTATAAGGATGCTTGTGATCATGTTTAGGGCCCACCAGGATTATCCAGGTCAAGATCCTTAACTTAATCCCATTGGCAAAGACCCTCTTCCCTTATAACATTTACAGATTCCAGGGATTTTAGGCCCTGACATCGTTGGGTGGCCATTAGTCAACCTCTGCACTTGTTAGATGCCCTTAGAAGTGCGTGTTCCAGTGTGGTGGTCATTTCCATTCATAGCATGTACACACTCAGAACCACCTGTTTTTGAACATGTGTTCACACACAGATCTTCCCTCTACACTGGGCTTCCCAAGGCCTGGGATTGTATCTTATTAGTCCTTGTTTTCCCCACCGCGGTGAAGTTTGTAGCTCGTAGCTGATGTTCAAGGCACACTGGTAGGCTCGTGAAGCAGAGTTTGTAACTGCTATGTGCCACTGGGACTTAATCATTTTATGAAAATTAAAATAGGATTGGAATCCTCAGACATCTGCACAGGGGCTTTTCTGCTTGTTTACCTGTCCAGCTGCTGTATGAGACTATTTCCATTCAACAAACTGTTCCATCTGGCCTCAGGCCCAGTTAAAACCCTTGCTAAACAGCTATAGTTGGATAGAAGAAGAATAGATTTGATTCTTGAACAACTGGGGGTTAGGGGTGCTGACTCTGTGCTATTGAAAATCTTCAGATAACTTTTGACTAATTAACTTAACAGCCTACTGTTGACTGGAAGCCTTATTGATAACATAAACAGTCAGTTAACACATATTTTGTATGTTATATGTATTATGCACTGTATTCTTACAATAAAGGAACCTAGAGAAAAAATTTTTTTCAAATTGTTGCAAACCTCCAAAATTTTTTCCAATATATTTATTGAAAAAAATTCATGTATAAGTGGACCCACGCAGTTCAAACCTCAATTGTTCAGAGGTCAGCTGCATATATTTTCCTTTAACTGGCATATTAAATCTAGAATTTAGTAACTTTGAGGTTGTCTGTGGTGTTAAAGAGGTCGATCATGCTGCTATTTGGGACATCAGATCTCTCAGGATTAGAATGAGGGTAGCAGGACATCCTACAATGGTCCTTCCTTTGCCATGTGGGCAGTCCTGGTATTGTGTCAGGAGGGGGGAGGACTGCCAGGCAGGGACTTGCAAGTTACTGTGACTTTCGCCTATAAAAAAATCTGTGCAATCCCTTGTCTAGTTGGGTTAGGATTTAGCTGAGCATTGCTTGGCTTACATAGTATGGGAGGAGGTCAAAATAATCTCCCAAGATTCTACTTGCCAAATGGTTTCTAATTTATTTACATTATCCTAGGACTTAGTTCTGCATGGCTGAAAGGAGAATAGGTTCTTGTGGCTGAAAAACAGATCAGTGTCATGCTTTTGCAGCAGGTTTTATCAGTTCAGAAAAGGCATAGTATTGGATTTTCCACCTTTAAAATTAGTTTCCCATCATATTCTCTCTATGATCTTTTGATTATTGTGAGCAATATTTGCACACAACAGTGTCCTACTTTGCTACATTTAGTAAGTCAAACTTATTATTAACCTACCTTGGTAGAGACTAGACACATTCAAACATTACACTAGTTAAAATCATATGTACTTTAAGATCCCTATGGGGCAAACTGTGGCACATTTAAAAATTCTTGAGTAAAGGCTGGGTAATAGAATGATAAATTTCCCCAGCTGTTACGGAAATGCAATGATTTGTATTAATGATTTGCCTGAACACAGAGTCCTCTTGAATGAGCTCTTTTTATTTATATTCTTCCTTGTGTACTGGCAGCTTGTCCCGAATATCCATTAGGTAGCCCAAGCCTGGGGAACACGGATCTCATTTTTATCAGTGAGAAAATCCTAAATGTGTTGATCATGAGGGATTAGACGGAGAAAATTGAAGTTGAAGAGGAGAGGGAACATGGAGAGAACTGTAAGAAAGCTCTTTCAGCTGAGATTTCTGGGGCCCTTTAAACTTGCTGTCATTTCTCCTGACAGTTTTTGCAGTGACTCTCAGTAAAAGAGGTATGTCCAGTCTCCCCTCTGCTGTGTGCTGGGTGGCTTAGAGGGCCAGGAAGAGCAGGAGGCTGCGGTGTGCTCAGAGGCGGGAGCAGGGCCGGAGGTAGCTAGGTAGCAAAGAGCAGGGTGGAGCCAAGGGTGCGGAAGCCGCTTTTGCTGTAAACGAGGGCCGGCTGCTCCCTGGCACCTTCGGCTCTAGCGGCCGGCAGCAGAGCTGGCAGGTGCCTGCGGGTGCTTTCTGAGCCCTCCCCGTCCGCCTACCGGGACTGGGCCCCCTCAGGGCTGCGCACTCTCCCCTGGCTCTCAGCCCACATCAGCCATTTCCTCTTCAGGGGAGACCTGGGATGGGTTAGAATGAGTGTCTCCCCGAGAGGTATTTGCATTTTAATAGGGAACACTTTAAAAACAAACCTATTTTTACTATTATTTTGTAAGTACTGTTACTGAAGTATAACACAGCAAAGTGCCCAAGTTTTAAGTATAGAGTGAATTCTTACAAGTTACAATTTTTAAAGGCACAACCCAGATCAAGGTTAGTATGGTAGCAGCACCTTGTGCCACGTATGGATCACCCTGTGGTCCAAAAACTGCTCTTCTGATTTCTATAACCACGGGTTAATTGTATACACATTTGATGTCATGGTAAAGTAAATACTCTGTTTGAATCTGGTTTCATTTGCTCAACTTTATGTCTGTTAGGGTTATCAAAGTTGTTGCTAATAGCAGTATTTTTTTCATTGCTGTATAACATTTCACTTTGTGGGGAAAAAAAGCTCACTATTTATTCTATTGTTGATGAACATTTAGGTCAACTTTGGCTGTGATGAATATACTTCTATGAATATTCTTGAACATGTCTCTTTGGGCACATCTGTGCATTTCTTTTGGGTAGATACCTTGGAGTGGAATTGCTGGGTCCTACAGTGTGCATATGGTCCATTGAGTAGACATGGACCAAGTTCCAGAGTGGTTCTACCAATTTCATTCCTACCAGCAGTATATGAGTTCCAGCAACTCCGTATCTCACCAATATATGGGATTGTCAAGTTGTTGGTTTTTAAAAAAATTTTAGTCATTGTGGTGGGTAGGTAATGGTGTCACATCATGGCTTTAATTTGCATTTTCATGGTAACTAGTGATATTGAACATATTTTCATAGACTTATTGGCCATTTGAGTATTCTCATCTGTGTAGTGCCATTAATTAAGAATAGATTTCTGTGGATGGTCTAGCTAGCCATATATCATTATGTAGGTGCATATATATATTACAGATAGATACACATCATTTTTAAAGCATAATTGGGATAACGTAGTACATGCTTATAGTAGATTGAAAATTGGCCCCCAGTTCTCCACCTCTGCAGCATGATTTTTCAAGTTCTCCCATCAAGAGGCAGAGACAACTCTCCCAAAACCTATGCTGGTTTTGTGACTAGTTTTGGCGAATAGAATGCAGTGGAAGTGATGGCGTGCCAATTCTGAATCTGGCCTCAAGAGGCTGGTGTGGTTCACTCTCTCGTGACCTGCCTTTGCCATGATAACAAGCCTGTGCTAGTCTGCTGAACAATGAAGAGAGCTGAGGAACCTCACCTGCTAGCCAACTTAACAGGGTAGTTCTTTCCTTAATAAGATAGTCCTTTCCTTAATTAGTCCTATTTAAGGAAAAACAACCAATTCAAACTTGGTAGATGAGCACAGTATTATATTTTAATTTGTATTCTTTGGATTACTAGTAAAATTGAATATTAAAAAACATTTAATGGCCATTGCTTGTTCATATCCTTTGCATATTTTTCTCGAACTTTTTATATAGAAAGGATATTTTTATATTGTATGCAGAAAAATTGTACCCTAGTTTGTTGTTTCCCTTTAAAGTTTGCTTATGGTTTTTATGTATTTAAATGTATTAATATTTTCCTTTAGAAATCATTTCTTTTTGTGCAATACTAGGAAAAGTAGTCCCCTCTCTAAGGTTATACAGTTATTTACTGATTACTTTTAAGGGAACATAAAAATTCAAAGGAATAAATCTCTGTGGATCATGGGACTTGGTAAGCTATTAAAGAAGACCATTTGGGCCGGGAGCCAATATCAATTAATATGCTTTTATATGCCAGTGAGAGAAACTCTGACTTAAGTTAAAAACAAAGACACATTTTATTTCACATAAGAAGAAATTCAGTTTCAAAAACTGGTAAAGTCAGCAGCTCAATGTTTTTTTTTCCCCAGAGACCCAGTTTTTTTCCATCTTGCCACAATGCCATTTCTGGGGTGTTGGCTTTGTCTTCATGTGGTGCTTTTCATGGTCACAATATGGCCGCCAGGCAGCCAAAGGGCAACACACTTCCTTATTCTATCTAGAAGAAAGAGAAGAGATCTCTCCAGGTATTGAATAAATGCTTCTCCCTTCAGCATATACTGAGTATACACTGAGTTGTCTAAGGTCAGTGTAACTGAGCTGTCTAAAGTCATGTGCTCATCCCTAGGTCAATAATAGTGGAATGCCAACTAAGGAGTCTCTTATTTCAGTCAGGACTCTCTTTTGGGAGTTGGAAGTTGGATGAATAAATATATAACATAACTGAGGTTTGGATGGAAGGAGGAACAGGGGAGAGGATGTTGGACGAGTCACCAACATAGTCACTCCAGGCCCTTCCATGCCTATTTCATATTGTATGCCATTTCCCAATTTGTAGTCTTAAGAAATTTGTAGCCATTTTCCATGCAGTCTAAAAAATTATGGGCTTTGGATTCAGCTCAACGTTGTTTTGGATCGAGGCTCTACTTTTTATCATCTGTGGCATCTGCTATATGTTATTCAATCTCTATAAGCCCCAGTTTCCCATCTGTAAAATGGGAATAATGTCTATTTTGATTGGTACCTAATAGATCCTCAATAAATGGTATTTATCATTATGACTATTCATAAATCAGCTCATGATTCCAATTTCCTTAGCTCTATTTTGCTTCAACAAGACATTTGAGTCAACCTGTGGTTACTGCACTCTACATTATTTGCTTTGAGGCCAGTCCAGGAACTGACCTGGCTTTTCTTTCCAATAACATTCTCATTCGCCCTTCCCCCATCCTTCTATTTCTCTGGTATGCTTATGAGTTTGGGTGTTTTCTGCACTTCATACATGAATGGCATTGATATTGATTCTCCCAACCTGCCCCTCCCCTCCCCCCACCCCCACTCAGTAAATAATGTCTGACTTAAAGTTTTGAGGGCTAGCATTTACAAAAAGATATTTCCATCTATGGTAAAGTTACCAACTCTTGAACACTTGTTAAATCATTCTTTGGTTTAATAATAAAAACCAACTGCCTTTCACATTTGAAGCTAATGTAAGCAGAGTTCTTTAATTTACATTACCTCACGCTTATGAAGTGAAGCTGAGCTCCTTTCAGGCATCGCCTGCTTTTGTGTGTGCTCATGTGCCTTTCCCCCGGCAGGACACAAGGCAATCTGTCATCCTGGGATGAGGAATGAGTCTCATAGAAAGGAGGATTGAGAAGCAGAAAGTCTCCTTGTGATGCCAGTCTGCACTGATGACCTGGGGTCTCTGCACATGCCAAAGCAGTCAGCACTAACGCATGGGTCATGACCACATGAAGCGTGTCTGCGGCTGGCAGCCATGAGGAGCTGATCTGGAGCTGAGGCCTAATTTTGCTTTCCCTTCCACTGGTGGCAGTGACTGCCTCCCCATTTATCAAAACTGCATGAGCCTTCTGGACCGCCGTACTATACCCCAAAACATGCCACCCCATGGGTATATGTAGTGATTGTTACTCATGGATTACCTTTACACAGAGGCAGTGTGGCCTCTAAAATATTTTCAGAAGCATCTGGATAGTCCTCTCATCACTGTGTTTATTTTCTTCTCCAGGGAGTTTCCCCATTAAGCCATAAGACTGGAAGGCCATGTAGACTAATGATTAAGCCTACAGGCTCGAATCAGCCTATCCTAGCCAGGTTACTGGCTACGTGACCCTGAGTGAATTAATCTCTCTAGGCTTCAGTTTTCCCATCGTACAAAAGAGAGAACAATACCCAGTTGTGATATCATAGAAAACTATTTGTTCTTTGTTCCAGGTTCCTGAAACAGAGCTTCTAAAACCCTCGTAATTTCCTGAGTGATAAGAGCGTTGGAGTGCCTTTTATTCTAATGAGGCGACTCTTGATGGACACATAGATAGTTGCAGGATGGGGACCAGTCTCTAGGAAGACCAAGGCTTGATTAGAGGGTTGGGAATTTCACTCCCATCCTCCAAGCTCTGGGATGGGGAGAGGGGCTAAAGGTTGAGTTCATTCACCAGTGGACAATGATTTAACCATGCCTGTGTAATTAAACCTCCATAAAAATTTCTAAACAACGGGGCTTTGGAATTGGTGAACACATCTATGAGCCAGGACAGTGGTGCAGCCCAACTCTACAACAACAGAAGCTCCCGTTCTTGGGGTCCTTCCAGACCCTGCCCTTTGCATCTCTTCATCCAGCTGTTCCTTCATATAACTTATAATAAACTGGTGCTACTAAGTAAAGTGTCTTCCTGAGTTCTGAGAGCTGTACTAGCAAATTGTTGAACTTCAAAGAGGGGGCTGTGGGAACTCCTGTACTCGTAGCCAAGTCAGACAGAAGTGTGGGTACCCAATATTTGCAACCTGCATCTGCCATGAGGAAAGGCTGTGGGACTGAGCCCTTAAACCTGTGGAGTCTGGTACTAACTGTGGTTAGTTAGTGTCAGAATTGAATTGAATGGCAGGATCCCAGCTGGTGTTGGAGGGTTGGTGTGGAAAGGCCCACGTATTTGGTGTCAGAAGCGTCATGAGTAAAAACAGCTCCTCTACCACCATAAAGGACTGTTGTGAAAATAAGTGAGGAAATCCTGAAAAGTGTCTAACATGGTGCCTGGCCCACAGTAAACCCTCAGCAAGGGGTAGTGTTGATAAGGGTTAGGATTTTTTTCATCACAATTGAAACTATTTATGGAAGGGTTGTATCTGCTTATTCACTTGGAAATTATTGCTTTATTTCATTTTTTCCAATTTTAAAGTATTGTTCAAACATTCCACACCCCATCCAATTCTTGACGCAGTGTTTTGGAGACCAGTCAACACCACTCATTTCTCTATGGGATGGCATTGATGCTTCTAAATAAGATAAGGAGAAACACATCTTTGTAGATTAAGAGAGAGAAATAACCTATCTAATTAGTTGAAGGACTTTTGGTTTGTTCATGATTTCCATTTTCCTCTCCTGGATGGTCTTCTAGGGAAAAAGCTGAGGCCTGATGCGGTCATATCCTGCAGAGTTACGTGGGATCCTACATGCTGGGTAGCCCCTGCAGCAGGGAGGGCTTAGAGGAAGGCCAGATAGGGCTGGGAGGGCGGCAGTTACTTCCCTCCGAGTCTCTCTGGACTAGGAACAAAGTGTGTGTGTGAGGAGGCGGGGTGGCCGGTGAAGTTGACTATCCAGACACAGGCAGCTCGATCACCCTAAGGCAATGAAGCTGGGTTTGACATATGGCCTGCATAATTCATCTCATCATGTGGGCTCTGAGATGAAATTAAGTGGTGGAAATCATGCTTGTTTTGTCTCTAAAATGTCCAGAGGGCTTTTAGGTTGGCTGCCTTGTGTTATTCTTGAGCAGCAGCTTTGCAGACTGGGCATTTCTGGGAAGGCCTGACAGAGATGGAGGAGCTGTGGGGCGGAGTCTCCAGCCTGCTGCTGCTGGGGGGCTCTGTCCAAAATGGGGTCCAGCCTTCTGCCTCTCTGTATGGTCAGGACGATGTAACTCAGCAGCACTGTTGAGAAGACAGCTTCGCATGGGCTGTGGAAACGTGCCTAAGGAGAAAAACAGGTTCCCTGCTGCGTGTCACTTGGAGGCACTGGCTGAGGCCCTTCTTGTCATGGGTGGGGTCTTCCTTCTATACCCTGTCCCCAAGGCCACTGAGAGGGCACTGTCCTGCCTCAGCACTGTAGGGCCAGGTCTTGGAGGGGAGCTCTTGGGTGGCCTGTGCTTAGGGGAAACATCTCAACATGCTGGAGTAAAGGCTCTGGACATGTAGAGCAGAATTCTCCAGCTGCTGTGTGTGTGCATGGGCCCCTGGGCTCTTGTGAGAGCTTGCAGTCTGCCTCAGTAGGCTGGGGGCGAGCCCAAGATCCTGCATTTCTAACAAGTTGCAGAGGGACCCTGATGGTGCTGGTTCTGGGACTCTGGGTTGAGTGGTGAGGGCCTAGGGCTGAGGCTCTTAAAGTGTGGTCCACCCTTCAACAGCATCAACACCCCTGGGAACTTTTTGGAGATGCATGTTCTTGGGCTTGACCCCAAATGTACTGAAACAGGAACTCCAGAGGTGAACCGAGCAATCTCTGTGATAATAAGCCTTCCAGGTGATTCTAATGTTTGCTCAAATTTGAGAGCCACTGGTCTAGTATTCAGGTCCACTTTATCATTCTGAGGTCACCAATGTGTGTTTTCTCAGAAGTAACAGAGGGGAAACTTTCAGAACATTAATGTGTCTGCGTGACAGCCAAGTGTGAATAGAAAGTTCCTTCGGCAGATCACATTTAACAGCTGCTGATGTTAGCTACCCAGAGCCAGCCTTTTCCATTTGGCTAACGGTGGTGAAGAAAGGATGCAAAAATAAATTTTTTATTTACGAAAGAAGTCCATGTTCACTTTTTAAAACTCACACAATACTGAACAGTATAATTGAAAAAGTGAAGGTTCCCCCGTCCGAATCCCTCCCATTTCCTATGGGAAGTAACCACCACTCACAATTTGACATGTAACATACCTATTTTTTTTTTTGCACAAATAAAGATTTGTATGCAAATACACTATGGAGAGCCCATTTTAAAATACAGGAATTGTAGTGCCCTGCATATCGTTCTCCATTTGTTCATTGCATCTCACCTTCCACTGGTGTGTGGAAATTTCTGAAAACCTCAAGGCCATAGGGGAGCCAAGTCTGTGATCACCCCACGCTGTTGTGGAGGTACCCTGCCAGGGTCCCGCCCAATGGTGAACTCCCAGATGGAGAGCAGGGCAGGACGCAGGGCTGCACTCCATGTAATATGCCTTTCCTCTTTGAATGTTAACCAGCAGAGGGGCAGTTAGAATGCAGGTGCATCACCATCTCCTTCCTCTTCTGACCTTTCCACACCCCACTTGTTGGAAAGGACAAGATTGTCTTTTCTTATTGCTGTTTAATAGGAAACAGTCTGGGCCATATCTTGAGTGCATTCTACCCTAAGAAAGAAACCTGATGATCTGAGGTGGCTGGCTAGGCTCTTCCAAAAGGGTCAGTATCAGTTCCAGCTGGCAGCAAACCCTCTGCTTAGTTTTAACACAAACAGGTTGAATACATTTTGATGGATAGGCTACAGGAGGCGGCTCTGAGCTGAGCTTCCACAAGTCCTAGAACAACACTTGCAGGGCTAGCTCACAAGGGCGCTGCTGCCTTCCCTGAGAAGTCAGGAAACCTCTGTCTCACGTGCAGGGCCGCCCAGCCTCAGCCAGCGTGTAAGCCAGCAAACTGTGTGTCCTGTGTCCTGCCAGGGGAAAAGCCACCTCCCCAAGCATTTGCAAATCTCTTGTGGTACGTCTGCTTGCTGGAAGCCAGATGATGGGGGGCGCCTGAGATCTCAGGGGATCAGGGAAAAGTAATCTTGTTTTCCAGCCTCTACCGTGTGCAGCAAGGCTAAGAGGGATTGGTGGGGGCGGTGGAATGGAAATGCATGAGACAATCTGCATTTAGTATTCCCCCAATACTGTTCTCATCGTAGTTCCACAGACACCAGCTCCTTAATCTTCATGGATTTAAACTCTTCTAGAACTCTTTTACTCAAAGTCCGTGTTACTTCTTGGGTTCAGAAATTTACCAGATATTATGTAAGGTGATGAGTTCTTTCATGTGTTCTCCACTAAATGCTCAGTACTGATATCTCCTGGCCAGACTAGGTGCTAAAGAGACCTTGAAATGAAAAGGGAGAGATGCCTGGACCCTAGGGAAGGTACAGTCTAGTGGGGACTCGTAGAAATAATAGCGGTCACTACTGAGCAACTACTCTGTATAATTTAGTGGCTGCTGAATACACATTGTTTCATTTATTCCTCATAACAGCCCTGCAGGTAAGGATGAGTTATCCTTTTTGACAAATGAACAATCTGAATTTCAAAGGGGTTGGGTAGTTTGCTCGTGTCACAGTTAGCACATGGCAGGGCTGGAATTTGGACCCAGAACTGGTTGCAATAAAAGCTGACGTTCTTTGTGCTTTAGTTCACTGTCTCCTGTAATTGTGTAAGATTTGGAACACAGGGATTCAGTCAGCTTAATTTCATTTTTATAGATTTAAACTGGGGGTTAGCAAATTATGTTCTGTGGATCAAATGCAGTCCAACACCTGGTTTTTGTAAATACAGTTTTACTGGAGCATGGCCATCCTATCTGTTGACATGTTGTCTAAGGCTGCTTCGGTGCTACAATGGCAAAGTTGAGTAGTTGAGACAGACACCAAATAGCCTGAGAAGCATGAAATATTTACTATCTGGCCTTTTGCAGTTTTCACTGATTTAAACAATTCCAAGCAGACTCCTTTTTATCCTTAATCTTTCAAATAAGGTCACAAATAAACTCATCATTTGAAGATTTATCATTTCTGACTATGCCTGTCTGTGAGCTCTCCCAAGCATACAGGGTTTTGTGCAGGGAAGTCCATTCGTGGAGAGTACGTGGCCTTGGGTAGACGTGTGTGCTTGAGTACTGCTTCTGCCACTTACTAGCTCCATGGCTTTTGAGATATTGCTTAATCTGTTTGTTCTCATTTATTCAATCACTAATTCAAAAATATTTTTTGAGTATCTCTTACATGCCAGACAGTATTCTTTGTGTTGAGGACATAGCATGAGCAGAACAGCAAAATCCCTGTCCTGGTGGAGCCGGCATTCCACCAGGTGGAGGCAGATTCTAAGACAAGAAGTATTTATAGCATGAATGTGACAAGTGTCATGAAGAAAAATGCAGCAAAAAAGGGGCAGGATATTTCAGGGCAGGGAAAGAGGGCAGAGAGAGGCTGCAATTTAGAGGGCTACCCTCAATGAGCAGGTGATGTTTGAGTAAAGACTAAAGTAAAGTAGTGAAAAATCTGTAAGAAAGAACATTGTAGGTTGAGGTGAGACAAGACCCCAAGGCAGAAGCATGTCCAACATATTGAAGGAATAGCAAGTTGGGCAGAGGGACTGGATCGGAATAAATAAAGCGGCAGAGCAGGTAAGGAGATCCAAGAGGTTCTGGGGTCCTTTATCTCTGAGGTTTTTACTTTAAAGGTGAGGACTGTGGCTTTTACTCTAAATGTGGTGGAAAGCCAGTGGGGTTTTTTTTTGAGGAACAGACACCAGGACTTGATTTACATTCTAAATGGTCCATTTGGATTCTGTGTTAAGAAGAGACTGCAGGTGGGAGAGTGGCCAAGGTGGAAGCAGGGTGCCCAGCCGGGAGGCGATGGCAGTAATCCGGAGGGGAGATGGTGGCAGCTCTGACAGACGGTGGCGGTGAGCTGGTGAGATGTGGTTGGCTTCTGGAAGTATTTTGAAGGTGGGTCCAACAGGATTTCTCAACAGACTGGGTATGGGGTGTGAGAAAAGTCAAAGTGTTTGGTCCACATACCTGGAAGGACGGGGTTCTCCTTACCTGAGATGGGAAGCCAGCAGTTGAAGCAGGTTGGGGGGGAAGATCAGGAGTCTGATGTTGGACGTGCTGAGCCTGAGAGGGCCAGTACCCAAGTGGGGACATCAAACAGGCACCTGGATACATGAATGGAATAGTTGGAATCAGTGTTATGGAGGGGATGCTCTTCTTGGTAATGACAGGCCGAGAGCATGACCCCAGGAGCGAGTGGCTGAGGAAGGGTGGAGGACAAGAGTACAACGACCCAAAAAGCAGAATATTGGCAAGATCTTCCATGTGGATGTTAAACCACCAGGAATTTTGATAAGAGTACTGTTGGAGAAAGGGGCAGTGGGCCAGAGTAAAAATCCTGGGGGACTGAGGGGAATGAAACTGGGCGGGGTGTCAGCAGATGTCTGCCACAGGAGGGGCAGCGGGTGGGAGCAGTGCGAAGACTGGATATACGAAGCCTGGGGGAGTGGGGTTTGGGGAGAAGAAAGGTCTAGAGAGGCAGTGAGGAGCAGAGGGTGGCTACCCCATCTCCAGCCTACTGGTTTAAGGGTGTGAGGAAGAAAACGGCCGTCACTCAGAAGGGCTGCAGGAGAAGTGGTGTCCTCAGGTTTTCGTCAGAGCAAGGGGGAAGGAAATGGTCCTGGAGGAGGCCAAGGATAGCAGAGATTTTGCTGAGGGCTGGGTGTGTCATCTGGCAGGGGCAATAGGGGATTTCAGAAGCTGGGGGTTGGCAGACATGGGTCAGGAAAGGATGTGCAGATGCCTCGCAGCCCAGAGCTTCCTGCGGTGGCTGATGTAGCAGGGGTAGGGGACCTGAAGGTCGCCAGAGTGTGAGCAGCTGGCGGAGGGAGGGTGGGGTGTCTTGCCAGAGCATGCCAAGTTCTGGGGTCCCCTCTTGGCTCCAGCTAATGGAAGTGCTAAGGCTGAGGGAATAAGGCTGCCTTCGGTGTTTGGAGCTCCCTCCTAACTCCTGCCAGCAGAGGCATGGAGGGAGGCCCCAGCAACGCACAGCAAGAATGCAGTCTCGCTTGGGGAAAAGGCAGCTTGCTGGAAGGTCTTCCTGGGCTCCGAGGCCTACCTGGACAGTAGCAATGGGAGTTCACGGCTCTCATGTTCAGTCTCTGCTGCTAAGACTTGGTAACCAACATTCAGATTCTCTTGCTCTCAGCTCAGATTTGGGATTTGGAGTGGCTCAACCAACAGAATCAGGTGATACCAATATGTTTTCTGGGGGCCAGCCCTCTGGATTGTGGGGAGAAGATGGGGAGTTCAAAGAGGTGAGAAAAATAACATGAATGTGCAGGCACTTGCTGAAATGTCTAATTCATCAATCTTAAGATACTCATCTATAAAATGGGCCATAACAGTAATTTCCTCATTCAGTTGAGCTGAAGATTCAATGAGATCATATATAGACAACAGTTAGCACAGTGCCTGGGATCCAGCTGGCAGCCCATACATAATAGCCATTATTTTTATAATCATGGCATTTAGTAATTTATTATTGTACTGAGGGAAAAATTTGAATTCTTCCTGCATGTGAATCATTCAGCTTGTGAAGAAGCTGGGAAAAGGCATGCATATGCTGGACAAGAGCGGGGCACTGGGGTCTGCCTAGGTCCCCAAAAGCGCTCCCAGCGATGGGCATTGACATTTCGGTGGGGCGTGTTGTTCTTTACTTGGGTCCTAAGGGGCATTGCATTTCTATTTGTATTTTATTGCTTTGTATTGAGGACTCCTATGCTATAGAGGATTGCTTGAATATGGGGACCCCTGATGGTCTGGGGACTCATTCTCAGCTAATGCCGGGGGTCTTGGCTCCACTCCTTTTGGTGCCGCCTGCTGTGGCAGCCCCTTCATCTCCCTGACCTTCACAGCTGACCTCCACTAGCTTGCTTTTGTTTGGTCTCTCACTCAGTTTCTATTAGGACAGATCTTGAATGTGAGCAGCCATGCATTCACCCCTTGGAAAAGAATTCAGTCCATTCTTTTATGTAGTTATTTAGAATTTATTGGCTTATGTATCTGTCTGAGCACTTGAGGATGAATGTGGACGTGATGCAGAGGTGTGCCCTCTATTGTGTGCTATAAAGATCATAAATGTATTGATGGAAGCTGGGTGATAAGAAAAATGTGGTGTGTGCTGGAATAATTTTGGTTCCTACTGAGAAATCCTGAGGACGCCTGAGTGTACTGAGTCTTAATGGATTATTGAAGAGGAGACCATTATAATTCAGATCACAATGATTTGCAGCTACTGCAAGGTCACCGAGACCCTTTCTGTGATCTCCTTTGAACTGTCCCAGGTAGTAGAGAATGCTAAACTGTGAATATCAAATGCTGATTTTTCTGATTTCTTGCTTTATTGCTGTGGATCTTGCTGTAAAACATGGGCATAATTTGGGGGCATAAGCAGCTGTGGAATTGAGGAGCAAAAGCTCCACAGCATTTTTGACATGAGTCATAAATAACACACAGTTGTAACTTGGGAAATGTACGGCTATAGAAATTCTTTGGGCATGTTCCTGATGATATTATTTGATCAGTTTCTTCCAATTTATCCTATCAGATGTCTGAGAAAAGTAGATAAGTGACCAAAGACAGGCGTTTTAAAAAATATTGGAGTTTTTATGCCTACTCTCTAGTGCAGACCAACTTTCTGAAGCCAGGTGACTTTTCCTCATTATGGATGACAAATGATAAATCTACCATAAAAGCTTGTTACAAGACAACTCACGTTCAATCACAACTGCTCTTGAAGCGGGCATGGAATATACTGGTTGGTTCTCTTTAGAATATCATGGTGTTTTGTAACTTCACTCTTCTTGGTTGTAAAGGATTTCATGGCAAAATACATACCTTAGTACTTGAAGTGGATATAAAGATACATTGTGAAATATTGCATGGATATTAAAAAATGAAGTACATTGATTCAACTTGCCTGATTCTTAGGACAAGAAAATTTAAAAAGTTATCTGGAGTCATTAACCTGAGTTGGGAAGAACCATCTTTTTATCATGTAGGGCAATCTGTTAGGGTAAACATGATACCAACACCAGGTGTCATATAAGGGAAAAGATTTTGATTGCCACAGACCATAAAATGTAACACCCAGAGTATCTTATTAACTTAACTCTTGGTTGAAAAATAAAGAGTGAGCCTGCTTTATTCTCCATTCTCTGGCCCTGTGTTGGGTCGTGTTTCTCAGCCACACTGGGTCATTGCAATTCAAACAGGCCACACTAGGGTGACTTACTAAGCAGCTTTCTCAAAAGACATCAGAAGAGAATAGACAGTGTTTATAAATGTATGTTTGGTGCCGGATCCAGCCCAGGAATCAGGATGCCCCTTCACCAGTTCACATAGGCACTTGTCAAAGCTGGTGTCTGCATGCAGATGGAGACTCCAGTAAGCCCTGGGATTCAGCAGCCGCTTGGCCCCACAGAGAGGTCCCAGGCTACCCCCAAGCAGGCAGCATGGGTTCCTGCTGTAAGAATACAGCTGCCATTTGTGAGACTTGAGATCCCTTCCCCACAGCCAGGGTATTTTCATCCCCATGGATAGTTACTATCTACATGGGGATCTTTAAGACAATGACTTTCGTTTCCTCCAACTGACTCACCTCCACCTTTGCATGGCCCATCCGCCTGTCTGGAGCGCCCCTCTCACCAGCCCTTCTCCTGGCTAATTTCTACTTGTCTTTAGAACTCAGCTGAGAGGTCAGTTCCCCAAGGAGCCCCAAGGCCTGCCTCAGAGGCTCTTGTGGCACCCCTTCTTCCTCCAGTGCCGCCCTTCCCTCTCTGCACTGGAACTTTGCTTTGTATTAACTGCCTCCACCACTAAGCTATCAACTATTTTCTTAGTTCTTTAAAAAATTGTTTCTTTTTATATTTAAATCTTTAATTCACATTGATTTTATTTTGGTGTAAAATGTGAGGTAGGGGTCTAACAGTCTAACTTTATTTCCCTAACATTTACAGAACAATCCTTCCTTTACCCATTTTCTTATCTACTCTGAGAAGATCACTACCTATTCATTCGACATTGACTGAGGGACCATTATGTACCAGCCACAGTGGCTGGTGCTCGGGGTGAGAAACGATTCTGCTCCTGACTTCAAGAACCTTATATTCTGTTGGAAGAGACCTAAACAGAAGCAGATAATCATTAGTCAGGTCATATAAAATTCTCATTTCTGTAGGTTGAGAATGGTCAAACATTAGCAATTTCATAGAGTTTAATCCAATTCAATATACAGTAAGCACAGTGTCTCAGCTTGAGTGTCTCTGAAGATGGAGCCTGACACGAACACAAGCATGTTGGCAGTTTATTTGGAAATGATTCCAGGGAGCAGGAGTCAGGGAGGGACCAAGGGAGTGTGAAGGGAAGGAGAGAAAACCGGTTCCGAGGATGCTTTTGGACGGGCCCACTGCTCAAGCCATTGGGGCTTAGTCCTCTGGGACTTGTGAGGAGCTCTATGAGATTGAGTCAGAACTGTCTGCACAGGGGACCAAATGGGAAATTATCCATGAGTGGAACCAGAGGGGTTACCTCCCCTGCATTTCTTCCGGTTGGCCATGGGCGTGTCCAGTGGGTGTCTGTGGATGTTCTAATCTTGGCATCAGAGAAAGCCTGGGCCAGGGAGTGGGAGGCATGTGGTGTGGGCTGAGGAGAGGGTCCGTCAGATCACACCTGGCGAAGCTGGTGGACGTGGGCCCGGGACTAGTTGTTGCAGCAGCAGCTGGAGTTTGAGGCAGGGCTGAGGCAACTGGAAGGGAAGTGGACACAAACAGCAGTAGTGGTGTATCTAGGGAGGAATGGCTACTTTGGTGGAAGCTGGGCTGGGAGAGAGTAGGGCATAGTGATGAGAGACATGGAGGAAGGGAGGGTTCAGCTGAAACTTCAGGTGGAAAGGGGCTGGGAAGTGAGCATTCTAGGTAGAGGGAGCAGCGTGGGCACAAGCCCAGAGGCATGTTGAGCCCAGCACACCTGGGGAGTTGAAGTTGATTGATACAGCTGGATTGTAAATCCTGAGGGGGATGGGGGCCGGGGAGGAGGTGGGATGTGCCAGGTAAGATAGGCAGGGCTCAGATCAGGAAACTGATTTGGGAGGTTCTTTAGTTTGCTAGGGCTGCCACAACAAAGCCCCGCAAGCTGGGTGTCTGCCGCAACAGAAACGCGCTGTCCCACAGCTCTTGGGGCTAGAAGCCTCTGGGCATGGGGTATTGGCCAGAAGCCCCAGGTACCGGTTCTGGGGTATTGGCAGGGTTGCTTCCTTCTGAGGGGTGTGAGGAGGAGCCTGTCGCCGTGCCTCTCCCCGAGCTGCTGGTAATTGCTGGTAGTCCTTGGCAGTCCTTGGCTTGTAGAAGCATCGCTCCACCTCTGCCTCCATCTTTACATGGTGTCCTTCTGTATGAGGGCCTGTCTCCAAATTCCTCCTTTTTATAAGGACAGCAGTCATATTGGATTAACATGCACCCTGATGAGCTCATTTTAACTTGATTATCTATGTAAAGACCCCATGTAAAAAAATAAGGTTGCATTCTGAGGTACTGGGAGTTAAGACTTCAACACATGAATGTTAGGGGGATGCAATTCAGCCTGGAAGAGGAGGAAATTCGGAGAATGTGTTGGGAGTCTGAGGTCGACTTGAGCAGCCTCTACTGGGTTCTGCTGAGCTGTCATCTCTCCTTCTCCCCACACTTTGCAGTGGGTATTGAAGAGTTTTGTTGCTTCTTACACTTGAACTAGTTTCCCTCCCAAATCTCTCTGGTGCAGCAGTTATTTAGGGGTGTATATTAGAAAAAGGGTTTTAGAAAATGTCTTTAAACATCTGAATTTGCAACATTTTTCCAAGGCCAGATCACACTTTTGTTCAAATTTTATCCTTTGGATTTGTCATAATCCCTTTATTAGAGAGTGTGTGTGTGTGTGTGTTGTTAAAGAAGGTTGGCATTACTGAACAGCTCAGGTTTTACTAGGCACTGAGGAGGTACTGATGAGTTTTAGGCAAAAATGGCATAAAATTTGTATTTTTAAAAGATTATTCTGAAAGCAGGATGAAGAGGGATTTGAAGAAAACAAAGCAGGAGGCAGGGGGCGCAGGCAGATAACTCGTGCAGGGATTCAGATAAGCAAGAATGGCAGGATGAACTAAGGCTTGGCTGCACAGTAGAACCCCTGGGAGTTTTCAAAATATTCATGGTCAAGCCCCGCCTCAGACGGCTTAAACCACAATCTCTGGAGGCAGGACCTAGTCACTGGTACAGTGTGTTAAAGCTCTCTAGGTGATTCCAAGGACATAGAAGGTCAAGGCTGTGAACAGCTGAACTAAGGCAAGGCACTGGGGAAGGTCCACAGCAGGTAGCGTCAAGAATCAAAGTAGAACCACAGGTCTTGGCAATTGATTCCGTGACAAAGTGATGGGCAGAAAAAATATTAAGGATGGCCTGGTGTTCTTGCTTAACTGGGCATTCCTATAGCTAACAGGTGTACATTACATATTTCTAAAGGCTTAGAATATTCTGAGGTACACTTAACACCAAAATTATATTACATATGGCTTAATCTTTCTTTGATTCTGGAGGCATTTGGGGATCTGCAAGTATCTCTAGGGCATTGTTATGTCCATAACTAAGTTTGTTCAGCATTACGCTAGGGATACACATAGAAGAAAGGGTGTTGGATGAAAAACCACTGCCAGCACCATCTTCCTATGACACATTTCACTCACACTAATGTTCTGTTCAGAAACCTTCAGGGACCCTGATGTTTACATAACCAATTCCACATTCTTTGCCTGGAACTCAAAATCTAGTGCACCCACGCATTCCCTAAATAAACCCTCTGCTCAGTCAAACTACTTCCTATGAATATTTCACTATAATAATTAGTATCAGTATTGGATTTGTGAAATGCATGAGGCACTGTTCAAGGCACTTAATATTATACTCCTTTTAGACCGCGTAAGAACCCTGTATGGTTGACTTCATTACTATTCTAGATGTGAGGAAACGTAGGCTCAGCAATGTTATGTTGCTCTACAAAGTTTGCACTGGTAAGTAGCAGAACCAGGATTTAAATCCATGAGTACAGCCCACATTATTTCTACCACACCACAGTGTCTCCTTTACTGTGAGTGATTCTGCTTCTGCTATCTTGCATGTGTTGTTATTTCTTTATGATGTGCCCTTTCTCCAGTGCTGTGCTGGTAAATGTGTTAAGACTGGCTTTCTCACTATAGTTCTGACATGAACATTTGTTCATATTTTTATTAGATTAATGAACATGTCGCAATTTCACTGTTCATCAGTGACATGAGAGACTTCTATGCTGAATCAGATAATCTTCAAGTGTTGGAAGATTTCTTCAAATTTTTGGCATCATTCACAATGTAGCAACTACCAACATAATATATTTTAAAGTTTAATCTGCATTGTTAATATTTTTCCATTACTTTATTAAGCCTAAATAACCAACAAAATAATAGATCAAGCCCTGATTCATAGTGTTTCCAGATTTCTGCTGTGTAATGCTCCCAGCATATTGATTTATCTATTATAAATGTAAATTGATTTATAAATATTTTTATTTAATTGTAAATTTTTATAATTTAATTTTTAGTGATCCATTTAACAATTGGCTGACATTATTCCTGCAAAATATAACAAAGAGACCTGATGAGACAGCTCAAACCGGGTCCTGCACATCACTGCTTTTCCTCTTCCTCTCCAACCGAACTCAGCCCGATCTTCAACATTCAGACAAAACTCTAACTTCATACAAAACCTTCCAACTACACCATCAGGTCTTCCTTTCCATAAATCCTTCAGTCCTTTTAGTTGATACCTGTTCTTAACACCTATCTTAGACTATTGCTCCAACCTGTCTTTTGTTTTTAGTCAATATAATCAACTCAGTGAGGGCGGGAACTTGCTTAGTAACCTTTGACCTTTCTGACACTAGTTAGCGTCATCTTCACACACAAGGTACTTGCCATTATGCTGTGGATTTAGTTGCTTTTTGGATAACTTACCCACGTGCAGTTGTATAATCTCCATTTGTCCCCATCTCATAAAGATGAGCACAAAAACACAGATCTGGCTCCAGGCACATGAGAGTTTATTGTATTTGCATGGCTCAGACTCCACTGACTTTAGGGGTTGCAAAATTCGCTTAGCGTGACCTTGCCATGCACTGTTCACATCCTCAGATTCACTTTTTTTTTTTTTTGAAAAGATCGTCTCTTGGCCCTCAGAGCCCTGGCAGCCCACAGCCAGGCATCGTTACTGTCTGGCATTACTTGCCTCCCCTGAGTCACCTCATCCTTTTCTTATGTGGGAGTTCTGTCTACCTGTTGAATTTTGAATGAAAACCCAATGAACAGAAGCTCTGTGCTGAATTCTCTATTTTGTTCCTTGCTGAGCTTCCATGAATATAAAACACCAGCAACAAAGGGAGAGTCGGCAGGTAGAGATCAACACCATCCATACTTAATGGAAAGGGAGTCTGAATTCATTGACGGGAAAACTGTGCTAGAAGGCCAAGTTCAATACTTGTTTACTCAGTGGGCTTCTAGCAAAAAAGGAATAAACATCTTAGAACAAATTTTCATGATTTCTGATTTAGAGTAGTACCATTTTAATTCAAGGAGAAAAGTCATCCAGTAGACAAGGGATTAAGTAGTGCCTGGGAAATTTCCCTCACTTACAGTGGAGTACAAAAGCAGGGACGGGGGCCACATCCTTCGCCAGGAATTTGAGCTTTCTGTGACTGGGCTGGCCCAGATCCCCACCATTCTCTCTCCTAAGGAGGAAGACACTGAAACACCCACAATCTCTACCTTCTACCACAAAGAGAAAGGTTGCAAGGCAGACAGGCCTGGAGCCAGCAGCACAGTGGTCTCCCCAGCTGTCCTTAGGTGTGCGGGTCCCAATGTGGAACCTACAGCAGCTCTTGGCAAACTCTCCCAGTGAAAGCATGTCCCAGAGCAGTTTCTTTTCTGGTCCTCAGTGGTTTTCAGCATCTTTCCGAGGAAACTCCTCCGGTGACAACATGATCAGTAGCAGTGGCTTCAGTTACAGTACCTGAAGCTCTCAACAGCTATCGCTTCCAGAATCCTATTCGGGGTTCCTGGGATCTCTCCTTTGTCTCCAGACTCTAAGAGGTGCCAGGTCTGTCTGTAGCTGGGCAGCCATCATCACTGCTTCAGCATCAATTATACAATTCAGTACATTCTTACAACATCGACAAAGAAAATATGGAGTCTCACTGTCCCCCCCATTCCTACCACAAACACTCCTTAGTGGACGTAGAAACACCAATGAATATCTTGCCAGAAAGATCAGCAAGTTTCCAACCTATACTCAGTGGGACCATGGATTGCATTCTTGTTCTTATAGCGGCTTGCTCACTGAAATAGCTGTCCATCTATTCACTCATTCAACCACCCTCCTGATATTTGTTGAGCACCTACTATATGCCAGGCACCATGGCATGCAGGGTTGGACCTAGTACTCCTCTTCAAGGTGCTCACAGTCTGATAGTAATAATAATAATAATATTAATAGCAGAAAATATTTATAGAATGCTTAGTATGTACCATTCCTCAATATCGTGAGATAAATGCTCTATTCTTCTCCGCTTTACAGGTAAGCAAACCAAGGGACAGGGACAGAGTTTTAGTTGCCCATGTTCACGCAGCTAAACAAGTAAATAGGTAATTACCGTTTCATGTAGCATCCTGGTGATGCAGGGAAGCCCGATGTGTGGGAATATACTCAAGAGTCAGGTGTGATTCTAACCTACCTTGGCTATGTAGTTGTACCCAGCCTAATTCAAAGATTTTCCAGAGGTAATAAAATCTTTAAAAGAAAAAAAAATTGCTTTTTGGAGAAACCAACAGGAAGGCAGTAACGATAAAACAGAGAAATGTTCTGAAATGGAAAAAGCATTCCATTTTATGATTAGAGTGACCTTTAATTTACATGTGTCTTAAGTGCTTCTGGCAGAAGGACTCAATTTTTGGAGAAATGGTCTTTACCGTGATCAATTAGAAGGGGTCAGAAGGATGTGTGACTGCTAAAGAACTCTCAGGAAACCTTTTCAGAGTAGAAAAGAGCAGACATGGAGCCAGTTTCTCTCCATCTGGAAGAAGGCCCTCTGCAGACACAGAAGGGAGAGACTTGTAGCAGCAAAGCCGCCCTCCACACTGTGGGCTCTGCTGGATTTCACCTCCCACATGTGCCACTTCTGGCATGTCTGCGCATGTGAAGAGATACCAGGACTTCCTGTGCTGAGTTTTCAAGAACAGAGAGCATTTGAGCTTCCATCATGACCAATGAGATATTTAGAAAATACACACTCCGGCTATCACCACATGATACCAAATCTCTCCCCAGCTCTACCAATTCGGGGAAGGAAAAAATGAGTACAGTGCAAACCCCACTGGTTTCATGAGTTTGAAAGAAGTCCTTAGACCAACATATTCAGCCATTTGTTTTGTTGTCATGTAGAGACAGTGGTTTGGTTTGTCTTTTGGTTGTTATTCTGCTTTGGTGATCAGCTAAGAACACTCGTTCTGACAGCTGAATCCTCTTGGTGGTATCTTTCCACACCAGTTTGGGGCATGAAAGTTGTTTTTCTTGTCAATAAGAACTAAAGATGATGCCAAAAGGAAGCAGCTTAATGAGCTATTGGCGGTAGTGATTCTACACTTAGCTCTAGAAGAAAAGGTTTAGGTTTCAGTGTAGTTTTGCAAAGCAATAACTCTTTGTTGACTTCTTCCTAGCACTGTTTTCCCTAACTATGAAGAAACAGTTACAGTTAATCTCTTTCAGTAATAAAGGGCATTTAAAAAAATATTTGTTTGACGTTAAAGAGATTTTGGGGAGCTTTGCCAATTGTTTTTGCCATTATTTCTTCAAATATCCTTTCCTTCCCTTTCTCCCTCTTTTTCTTCCAGGACTCTCACTATGCATATGTTGGTATGATTGATGATGCCCAATAGGTTTCTTTTTTTTTTATTAAGGTATTATTGATATACGCTTTTATGAAGGTTTCACATGAAAAAACAATGTGGTTACTACATTTACCCATATTATCAAGTCCCCACTCATACCCAATGCAGTCACTGTCCATCAGTGTAGTAAGATGACACAGATTCACTGTTTGCCTTCTCTGTGCTACACTGTTTTCCCCATGATCCCCCACACCATGTGCACTAAACA
The DNA here is from genome assembly GCA_032199065.1 of Smutsia gigantea. Taxonomy (NCBI): domain Eukaryota; kingdom Metazoa; phylum Chordata; class Mammalia; order Pholidota; family Manidae; genus Smutsia; species Smutsia gigantea. The sequence continues at coordinate 10,491 of JAVSCE010010728.1, read as the reverse complement.
TAATTCCCCACAAATCCCTTCTCCCACCCTCCCCACCTGCCCCCCCACACCACTCCCCTTTGGTAACCACTACCAATAGGTTTCTTAGATTTTCAGTTTCCTTAATTTTTTTTCTTTTTCTCAGATTAGATCATCTCAATTGATCTTTGAGTTTGCTCTTTCTTTTTTTTATCTTCAGTAATCTGCTGTCAAGCCCTTGTACTAAAATTTTATTTTCAGTTATTGTACTTTTCAACTCCAGAATTCCTATTTGACTCCTTCTAGTAATTTCTCTCTTCATTGATATTCTCGATTTGGCGAGATGTTGTTCTCATGATTTCTTTAGTTCGTTAGGCATGGTTTCCTTTAGCTCTTTGCACATAATAAAAATAGCTGATTTCAAAATATTTCTCTAGTAACTCCAGTGTGGGGGTACCTCAGGGACAGTTTCTATTGATAGTTTTTTCAATCAATATGGTGTGTGGACCATATCTTCTTATTTCTTTCCATACCTCATAATTTTTTGATGAAAACTGGACATTTTGAATATTATAATGTGGTGAGTCTGGAAAATATTCTCCATCTTCCCCAGGGTTCTTTGTTTCTGCTTGTTTTAGTTGTGTGTTTTTTCCTGAATTTTCTAAACCAATTTTTGAAAGTCTGTATTTCTGTCCTTTGTGCCCACTGAAGTTTCTGTTCTGTTGCCTAGTGGTCAGTTAATAATTGGTTATAGCTTTCTGTGAATGTTTGGAAACAAAAGATCTCCCTGTTTTGGCAAAGGGGCTCTCCAAGTGTGTTGGGGTGTACCCTCAGTAATCAGCCATAGCCTTTGCTTGCTGCTTGTGCAGAAAGGCCAGGTCAGTCGGGGTGAGAGTGTCAGGCCTTCTCAGTCATCGTTGAACATGAGCACATTCCTGTTTATGTGCGTGACCTTTTAGATTGCTTGGAATATGTTGGAGCTTGCCAAAGCCCTTATTCCCAAACGATATCATTTCCCAACCTTTCCTCCAAGCTTTTAGTCTGTTGTTCCAACTCTTACCATTTCCGGAGAAAGCAGCAACTAAAACATTTGCCTGTAAACATTTTTTTTGACAGATGGTCCTTCAGTAGAGGCTATAGTGCTGGGTGCATTCCATTTAGGTGAGAGAAATCATGTTGTTTGAACTGGTCTTCGTGGAACCACCAGGCAGATCAGCTACGGACAATTACTTCTCATGAGGTGGATCTGGCTCCCTCTGGGGGCAGTTCCAGTACTGGGAATGTGGCTTTTGAGGCTACCAGTAAGCTGAGGAACAGGCAACAGGCCTAGGGTAAGCTGCCGTGCCACGAAGGTCACCACGCTCACCGAGAGTCAGCCCTTTCTGCTAAGCATCCCAAAGTTTCAGCAGACTTTCAGCCTGTTTCAAAATAAGTTGGTTGTGACCGTTTTGCCAGTGATTTAGTTACCTTTATGGATGAGTGGACGTTGCAGTGCGTTACCCTGACATTTTCATGGATGTCACCTCACCTATTTTTCTTACCGGGTTCTTTGACCTTCATTATTGTATTCTTAGAAGTTCTTTATAAGTTAGAGCTATTAACACTTTCGATCATAGGTGCAAACAGTTTTGCTCAGTTCGTCATTTGGTAGTATACTTTGGGGTTTTGACCTTTTCAAAAGGTTTTGATTATTATGTTATCAAATTTATTAATCTTTTCTGTTACTTCTGGATTTTGATCCATAGTGAGAAAACTTTCCTCTCTGTCTAATTTTAGAGCAATTTACTTATGTTTTCTTATTGTATTTGTAGAGCTTCAGGTTTTATATTTAAATCTTTAATCCATTTGGATTTTAATATGGTTTGTGGTATGAGAAATAGATACAATTTTATCTTTTTCATATAGCTCACCAGCTATATGCTTAGCACTTACTATCCTTTCTCACTAATTTGAGATGTCTCCTTTATTGTATATTAACTTTCCATGTGCAATTAGATAATGTCTTGATTTTCTATTCTGTTCCATTGGTTTCCTAGTCATGTGCCCATCACACGCTTTTTACTTAGGGAGCCTTTATTTTATAGAAGCTGGTTCCCTGTACTCCTCACATTGCTTTTCTTTTTTTTTTAGGTTTTTTTTCCCTGGATACTACTGCTTATTTGTTTTTTCAAATGAACTTTATAGTAAACTTGTTTTGTGCCAGAAAAAAATTCTCATGATATTTTATATTGGGATTGTATTACATTTATGTTATTACCTTCATGATAACTGACATGCCAAAACAGGGTGCATCTCTGCATTCATTCAAGTCTACTTTTGGGATTTAAAGGAGTGTTTTGTAGTTTTCCTCTTACAGGTTTTGGGCATTTCCTCCTAAGTTTTCACATAGGTATTTTATTTCGTATTTTGATGTCATAAATGGAGCATTCTCTTTCATTTTAACTGGTTTGTGTTTGTCCATGTAAGACTACTTTTCATACTTTAATTTTATAATCTGCTATTTTATTATTGTTTGTAGTCGTCTCTTCACGGGTTTGGGTATCCAGATGTAAAATAACATCAGCTGCTGGGACATTATATTTTGGCAGTTGTAGCAGGAACTGTGAAAGCCCCCATGGTAACAAAGTTCTGGACATAAGTGTTCAGTAATAAGACACATAAACCATGTTATTTTCTTAAACATTCAGCATTTCTTATGATGTTACTTTGATTTTAGGCCTCAGTCAGACTCTAAAAGAGAATTAAAAAATGTTATCAGGACCCTCTGTGTCTACAAACACGTATATGTACACATTCCCACGTGTACCCAATCATTTTGCTTTTGAGAAATAAATGTGTGAACAGGGCTGAGTATGTTCTACTCAGTGGGGTCACTAGGTAAGTTGGTGCCCTAGTGGGGAAAATGACATCAAAGCCCTCACCCGAGAGAATCATTCTGTGAACCTTCTTCAATTTTTACATGCAGTTTTGTGCTTACTGCTTTTTGCACTCATGAGAGTCCCGTGGCCACTAGGTGGGGAGGTGGCCATCTCACTCTAATACCCCAGAAAACAGGTACCAAGGCTAGTCACCTGGCCAAAAGAGGAGAAAGAGCAGAAGTCAGATTTCCTGTCTTAATGTCTGTTCTTTTCAACATACTCCAAGACCTGCAAAGCCTTTTGCTGCTCTTAAAGCCCATTTCTTACTTGTCCTCAGAGGAATCAGGAGCAGCTGCTCAGCATCCCCTATTATAACATCCCTCCGTATGGACGAATCCTGTGATTTTGTTCCCTTCCAGCTTCCCCTTCGGCAGGTTAAATAGCCCCGATTCTGCTCCTCTTAGAGTTTATCTCCCACCTCTTTTGTCAGTTTTAACAAAGAGGTTATGACTCCCGGGGTCCTGTCCAACAGAGCTCTTCCTCATTATATTGTAACCTTTCTACCTCCTTCCAGGGAGAGTTAAATAGAGCCTGTGGATCTTTGATAGGAACGTTTGGCGGGCGCGCGCGCACACGGAAGGTTTCCCGGGGGCGCACCGAGGGCCCCGCGCCACCGCCGAGCCCCACCGCAGGTGAAGGCGGCTGCGCGCGGCGCGTCCCCGACCCGTGCATGCGAATGACGCCCACGCGCGTCCACACCCCAGAGCGCGACCCACCTGCGCTGCGAGAGCGCGGCTGTGATCAGAGTGTTCAGAGACGAGGAGCTACTGGCCGATTACTGCAGGTGAACAATTCATTTTTTGGAAAGGCACTGTTCTTTCAGCTTGTTAATCATGTGTAAAAATCATCCCTGACCTAGAATTTCGTTATTGTACCTGAGCCAGCCTGAAAATTAGAGAAATTAAATAACATAAAATGTGAGTAATAAAAAGGAGAATAAACCTTGAGCGCTCAGCGGTGTTTGGGATGTTTCAGCAGGAAGCATGTCAATCATGCTTCAGTGGTTTTTAAGAAAATGAGACCAGATGCCACTTCTCCTTCAGCACCCTTGGGTTCTCTTCCTGGCCACTCTTCTCTGTACCCACAAAAAAAGGTGCCAGATTTGGTGATGGGAGAGCACCTCATCCATCAACCAGGTTATTTGCTTTTTCTCTTTTTGGAAGTGGTATCACTGCCCTTCAGAGAACCTTGATCTGGGTCAGAGAAATGAGAGCATGCCTTACCGGAGCAACTTCTCCCTGTTTATGAACAAAGCCCCTCGGCGGTGGAGCACCTACCCCTCTCTCGGGTTCCCTGGTTATCCTGTTATTAAGCCCGTTAGGGAAATGTAAGAACTACTAGCTTTTGAAAGGAAGACTCTCCTCAAGCTTAGTGTCATCCCAGGTCAAGCAGAGAGAGGAGGGGTTTGAGGAAGCCCCTTTTGTGTTTCTCATTTTAGACTGAAGAACTGCAACTGCCGCTGCTTTGTTGTTTGTTCACAAAGAATTTGGATGAGTGGGGAAAAGTTTCCAGAAGGGAGAAGTGTAGTGACCAAAGGGTGAGGAGTGGTGAGGCTAAGTGAGCACCTAGAGCCCCCTGCCCTGGGCCAGGGCCATTTGATGTGGGTTACATGTGGCCGGCTTAGAGAAGTCTTCAGCTGCATGATGAAGCAGGTGGGCCTCTGTTGCTCCTTGAACAGGGAAGGGACATTATACTCATTGTATTTTAGAGACGGAGACTGATGATGGTGTGGAGCGTGGTCTGAGGGGCAGCAGGGACAGCGACAGGGGAGGACAGCATCACCATCCATCACAAAGGGAATTTTTTCTGACCTTTGACAGAAGGAAGTGGGGGTTCAGTGCAGAAAATACTCATCTGAGAATTAAAAGGTCTAAGTTTGAATTTTTGTTCTGCCTTTAACTAACTGGATAATCTCAAGAAGCCTTCTCTGAGTCTCTTCAGAGTTTCAAACTGCATCTGGCTTGTACATCAGTTTTCACCTACAGACATGTTTATTTGGGCTAACTTTTCCATAGTCCCCACCACTCTCTATTGCATCACACATAACTTGCTTCACACTTTGACATTACCAAGCAGGCCCCTCTAGGTGTACAATATCTGCTATAAATCTTGTCAAAATAACTGTATTTGTGTTTGCCTAGTTTGCTGTTGCCTACCTTAGGTTACAAGTTCTTAGAGTCAGGAAACTCTTCAACTTATTTTCTTCTAGCAGAACGTTTAGGGCAAATAAGTAATTTCTAATTACTAGTTGATAATATTCGAATTTCTGAACATAGGCCCTCTTCTCTCTCCTTACTTCTCTGTTTTCTGGGAAAACCTACAATAGTTAGCATGTGTTTGGGGGACTTTCTATTTTATATCCCTGCTCAGTTTAGAACCACAACTTCACAAGGACTTGTGTTTGGAAGGAAGCTGGTTCTGGCCCCTTTTATTAATTTAGGACAGAACTTTGGGGATTGTCCTGAAGAGAGACTTGATGTAAAAGCAGTGCAGAAGAGGATCCCAGAGATTCTTAGGCTCAACACCTTTATTTTGCAGGGGTGACAGCTAAGCCTTTAATAGGACAAGGGACTTGCTTAGTGGCCCATATCCAGGACCAGAGCCCTGTGCGCCCTCTGTTGAACTCATGGCGTCTCTGGCTCAGTAGTCATATAACATTCATAAGAGGCTGTATTCTGCTTGGAGTTTGGCTCAAGACATTCATCTAAAGTTAATTAAATCTTTTAGATTGAATACCTATACTGAGTTTCTAAAATTGCATTTTAAAAAATGGAGGTAGTGATGTGTTCTTCTAGAACTAAAAATCTGTAGACTAGGTTTATTTTCCCAAAGGCTAAGTGTTAAGTCACAGAAACCAGATAATTTTTAAAAATGTGAAGATTAATTGAATTATCATAGAATTCCAAGCATTTAATCACATTTTGAGATAATCATTTAGTTATGGTAAATGCTTTTTGCTTCTGTTTTCTTTTCCTTATTTTATTTAATATAAGTTATTTTATTGTTCCCAAGAGGGTGTAACTTTAAAGTGAATTAAAATGTTACATTGCATTTTCTTTTATAAAATGAAATTTAATTCTATTGCATTTAATTCACTTAAATGTTCATCTGAAGACGGGATTTTTAAGTGTTTTTTGAGTTACTAGAAATAGAACTTCTCGTTTTCTGCTCACTCTCTTTTCCTTTCCTTTGCTCCCTCTTCTTTCTTCTCCCTCTTTCTCCTAAAGTAAATTCTCCAGTATTATCACCTGCTCTCAGGTTTACAAAGTTGTAGCATATTAGGACTGGAAGAGGCTCTGGAGGACCCTTTGTCCAGGAGCTCTTGGTCTGTGGTTCCCTTACACATGTGAAGTCCTAGGTAAGCTTTTGTGGGGAGCCCAAGAACCTTGAAATTTGTGTGCAAATTCTGTTTCACGTGCATTTCTCTGGGAAGAGAGACTATAGCTTCATCAAATTCTCAGAGGGGTCTTTGACCTCGAGGTTAAATAAGTATCAGTGATGAGAAAAATACTACCCAAGAAGTCAAAAGAACTCATTCAGGATCACATAATTATAGAGTGGTAGACTCAGATGTAGAAACTAGGTCTTTTAGCTTCCAGCACAAGGCTTTTTCTGCTACACTAAGAAAGCAGGCTTAGTTTCTATTTTAATGAAGTAGTTCATGTACAGTTGTTATGTCTTCTTGAATCTGTATTGCATGGATGGCTAAGGAATTAGAAATAAATTACTAATAAGATCAGATTAATTAAAACATCAACCAATCCAAACCAATATGCTCTCTAAATTCCAAGTGCTCAAATTCCTTACATGTAAAATTTCACACCCTCTGAGTATGCCTGATGGCATGTACATGTGAAGACGAGTGAAAGAGGGAGGAAGAGAGAGAAGTGAGGCGTGGGTCACGAGAATTGGGGTGTGAGGTGGGGTAAGTGAGGGAAGGAATAGTGGGAACTTCCTAATAAGCAATTTCTCCATTAACTTATAAAGGATAATGAGGGACACAGTCCCTTGGAAGAATCCAGGGTTTCTTGAAATTGCAAAAGTATTAGCTCTGCTGTTTCTCCCATTCAAGAAAGCCGATCAGAAGGGAGAATTGCGACGTCCCCAAGCACTAACTGATTGTGAAGTGTAAGGACCCTGGACACCACTGCAAGGAGCACCAGGCCACTGAGCACCCCTCATAGAGTCTGCACGCACCAATCCCCCAGCTAAAGAAAGCTGGGAGAAGAGAGTGTTTCCATGGAACTCAGACCACCTCCCCTCCAGCCCTCCTTGCTGATGCCTAACCTGTGTGTGCTGTCAGCCCTCCTGTAGGCTGAGTGACCCAGGAAGGATCCTTTGTCGTGGTTTCCATGTTTCATTTTACTTGTTTCATCAGGTGGTAAAGAATTCTCACTCCACTGTCCACATTAATGTAACTCATCATCTTTCAGATACAAATATCAACTCCTTTCCAAACGCTCTGATTGTGGCCAGCTCACTGATTAACAACAATGAAAGGATTTTAAACTTTTCTCTGAGCAGAGAGGTGTAGTCTTCAGCATGCAGGGAGAATTGCTAATGGTGATAAAGATGATGGTTGAATCCTTTTTTCTCACGCTCTAACAGAACAAAGATGAAACACGCCCAGGCAGTTTAATTATCCCTGTCATAACGGAAGCTGTAATTCTCTGGATTCTGTTTTATTAGCAGTATTTAAAGATCTGCAGCAACTCAGATTGCTCAGTTGCCAAACAGCTTGACGTAATTTTCCAAAAAAAAAGTTAAATAAAATAAAGGAAGCAAGGAGGACAAAGTTAAGAAGTCCGTGACAAGGCTTTCACACAGCCCTGAGGGAAGGGCTCCGGAGACCTCAGACACGTTCCCAGGGGGATGCTGAGGGAGGCCTGCTCTGCCCCCGGCCCTCCCATCCCGAGCCCGTGGGGACCTCAGGCTTACGGACCTCCATGGCTGCCAGCTTGGGTGGGTTTGACTCTGACGGGCTCCAATGGGAAGGGCGGATGACACTGCCACCCTCCTCCGCTAGATTTGTCCTCCTCTGGGCTTTCAGGAGCAGGCGTTGATTTTTGGCAATACTGAGGCCTCAGTAGCAAGCAGAGGCATCTCTTCCAATTGTCTGCATTTTAGCAACAGTGACTAAGCCTCTGGCTATGGTGGCAACCATATGGTGGTGCGTTCTGGAGCACACAGCACTGGGTGACAGCCAGCCATTCTCAAGGGGGAGCTGGGATGAGTTTTTAATAAACTGAGACCATGATTTGGCCCATGGGAAAGACCATCTGCCAGCATCCATTTCCTAGGTAGAGGGAGGGACTAGAATGGTACATAGCAGGCAAGCTTAAGCAGTTGTCTATCCTTGGCATGTGGACTTAGGATCTGAGTTGAAAAGTTATATATCACCCTGTGAACTCCCAACATGTGGACGGCCATTGTGATATGTGAGTAAATCAAAGCCCCTGATGGCAGAAATTTCTTTGAATGACTTCCAGAGATTTTTTTTTTTGGCAGAAGCTTCTTTGATTTTCAGAGAGTTCTGACATCAAGATTAGATGGAAGGGAATCCTAAATGGCCTTTCAGTAGTAGTATGTGTGTGTGTGTGTGAGCGCATGTGCATGTGCATTTGTGTGTGTGTGAAGAGCCTTGCACCTTGATTTTGAAAGGACAGCCTTGCAACCTGTCAGGGCAGTGGCTGGGGGGAAGGCCTCTAAGTGGTTAAACAGACTTCTGGCTTATTTCTTACAAAGGTACCCACACAGATCAGTACAATATGACCATTCATACCATCACCCAAAACTAGACAACCCACTGATAGAATCTGGGGGGCACTGGCAATAATTACAAGGCAGACGGGGTTGGACCAGGAAAAATTACTCAAGCTTTAGATTTGTTTCCAAAGCAGACTGCCTGAAAAGAAGTCAAGAGATATTGCAAATCCTATCATTTGTCTTCTTGCTGTGACAACCTGGGTCCTCTGTAACTTGAAAATAATTATACTTCTTGGGTTCTTTTCTTCGAGACTGAAGGAGTATATTCTTTTTCCCAGGTGCCTCCCTTACCAATTTTCTACATCTAGGCAGAAACTAAACACCTCAAAAATCATCTGAGCATGATGCGTGTGTGTGTGTGTGTATGTATGCATACAATAGCACCATATATTCTGGGAGATTCAGTCTCGTGAATAAAGCACTAGTTTAGGAGCAGAGACAGGAAGTCCTTGGCAGCAGTGCAGGCTGGGAATTCCAGTCTCACATGTACTCCATTGGTTCAAATATGAGAGAATAAGGAAGAGGTACAAAGCAGGTATTTTGCTGTAAATCAGAGGTCATTAGATGGAAACCCACACAAAACTGAGAATTAGTCTGAGAAATTGGCATATCACACTGTTGACAAACTTTGAGGCTAGTTAGATGTTTCTTTCAAGGAAGAGAAAACAATAATGTGGGCACATGAAAAAATTATGCAGAACAAAGAATAGAAGACCTGGGAAACTCAGAGTAAAAGCATACCTTTAGAAATTATCTCCCACAGAACCCAGAAGAAAATTCCGCAAAATTTTTTGACATTCTTAAAATGATTCAAGACGACTTGATCTCTGTGGATTAGGAGAGAAAGCCAGAAGTAAAAAAGAGCAGAAATGAAAAGGCAGTTAGGTAAGATAAAAAGGAAGTTAGAAGAACTGAGAGAGGGTTGCTCACAGATAGAACACAATTGCAGAATAAACAGTTAAATTGAAGCAGCAAAAGCAGAACTGAGGTGAAAAAAAGCTGAATGCAAATGTCCCACCATCTTCTTTAAAGAGAATATATAAAATGAAATCAACAATAATCTGGATTTCAAAGTCCAGCTTGCATCAACAGTAACAACAAAGCAGAACTGGAAGTGGATAAGAGAGTGGAAGAAATGTGCTTGTTAATTTCTTATCTCAACTATGGGGAACTGTGAAAATACAATATTTTATTGGTTCTGACAGAGAAAAATAGGCTAAAGAATTATTTACAGGTACTATTTGGAACAAACTAATTTCCGGAACCCTGCAGAATATAAATCAAAACAAACTGGACAAGCATAAAAAAAAAGGAATCTAGATAGTAAAACACATAAAACTAAATTAGAGTCAAGAAAGCATCAAGAATACTGTGATAAAAATAAGAACAACCAGATCAGTTGCAATAATAAATATAAGTGGATAATATCCTTACTAAAACAAGTAGAATATCACATTGAACCAGAAATCAGAGTCCAACTTCATGCTGTTGAAAAACAGTAGACCTAAAACAAAGTGAAGCAAATGTTTAAATGCAAAAGGATGGGGTGTAATGAATAAAAAGCATGTAATGTAAATTGATAATGTAGAATTTAGGGAATAAATTAAGGTTATGGGAACTTTTAAGCTGATAAATGAATTATTGTCAAAAGTATATAACTGTCACAAACCCTTATGAAACAAATAATATTGCTGCTAAATATACATAGTAGATAGTGTTAGAAATGGAAAGAGAATCTGAACATCAATAATAAGTGTTACTCTCATATATATATAGCCATATATAGTGTGTGTATACATATATATACATATATACATATATATATCTACCCACATACACACTGATATTT